>QNTS01000532.1:0-153230 GCA_003317085.1 Hucho hucho | reverse complement strand
GAGATTTATGGATATAATAAATGACTTTTTCTAACAAAAGAACCATTGGATGTCTTCGTTGGACACTTGGGAAGCCCTCAGCAGAAGTTCTTCGAAAGGTAAGGGATTTTATATTAGCGATTTTATGCGTTTTTTGAGACCCGCGTTGGTTATGGATTTATGCTAATGCATAAAATATGAGAGGGGCTATCCTCAAACAATCAAATGTTGTGCTTTCGCCGTAAAGCCTTTTTGAAATCTGACAACGCTGTGATATTGCCAAGAATCAGAGCTTTTGATGACTATGCAACACTTGTATATTGATGAATGTTTAATAATTCAACTTTTGGATTTAGAATTTGGCGCCTCACATTTCACCGGGTAGTGTCGCCCCACTGCTCCCTAAGTAGTTAAACATGCTACAATATAGTGTATGTAACACACACATGCACTTACACCCACACTCACTACACACACTCAGTCAGAGGCATGGTCAAACACTCTACTGCCATGTTATCCTGTCTCTCAGTCTGTTGCACTGAGTGTTGTCCTGTTCTGGTACACTGGGTGCATACAGAACCACACACACACCACCCCGTGACTTAACTGTTGAAAGCCTTTTCCCAACTGAAACAGATACATGATGCCTCCACCCCCTCCTCTCTATGTAAACTCCCTGTGATTGGTTGACACAGTTTCTCCAACACTAAACCACTTATGACACCCTTTTGAACAGACCCCTCTTTTTGAGTACATTTTCACACAAATTAATATCAAAGGGATTCCATGACTTCCTGGATGAGAAAATAACGAGGCAGGAAACAGGAAGAATTTATCTCTAGGCTGTGCCAGCTGTCTCATGGTTATGTCCCAAATGGCACCCTATTCCTTACATAGTGCACTACTTCTGACCAGAGTCCTATGGGCCCCATGTACAGAGTAGGGTGCCATTTGGGATACAGACAAGGCCTCTGAGGCAAAGAGAACTGTGGTCGTACTAGATTGATGCTGCTAACAATGGTGGTTTCAACCAAAACACACATTTGGACTTTGGCCTTTCAAACTAAAACCAAACTAATAAGGTGTCCTCCTGGTGTGTGTGTGTGTTTGTGTGTGTGTGTATATACAACCTTTGTTCTTTGTATCTCCGGATACAAAGAACAGACAAAATGATTCAGCAGGACAATCAAAAGGTTATTTAGCACAGGTGACGTCGTAAAACACACACACGTCTCTCTCGCTTTCCTTCCCCTCTCTCCCTCTCCCTCCTCCCTCTCTCTCTCCCTCCCTCCCTCCCTCTCTGTGTTTTACCATGGCACCCTGTCAGAACACTAGCTTAAAAAGTCAGATCACAAGTCAGTTTCACAGGAGCCAATGAAAAGTAAATAAAATAAATAGCCAACAGACAAGAGACTACAACAGGACAGGTAGCACAATAAACTCTGAATTAACCATCCTGAACACACAGAGACTCACAGCTAGGTCTGCCTCTGGCACTAGTATCAACAACACACACACACACACACAATAGTGAGACCCCGGGTGGGTCATCCTGTCTGTACACACAAAGGTCATTGATCAGAGAATGGATACAGGCTGACAAGATCAATATAATTTATCACACAGCGTTTCATTTGTGTGTGGAGTGTGCGTGTGTGAATGAGTGTGTGGGGAAACACCCACTGTGTGTGTGACGAGGCAGATGGCTTCAGCCCCTTCCACCCCACTGCCCCCAACCCTCACGTCCTCCCCTAATACTCACCTAATCCTCCACCTCCCTCAGTGATCGTAATGAAAAACTCCTCCATTTTGTTGCATAGTGCAGAGTGCATACTCCACCCACTGACTGCACCACTTACCAACGGGCCATTAAAAACTGTAATAGCTTATGTTTCACCGAGTCATGGCTGAACGACGACATGGATAATATACAATTGGCTGTTCCAGTAAAAAAATGTACGTGCATCGCCAAGACAGAACAGCTGCCTCCGGTAGCTGCCTCCGGTAAGACAAGGGGTGGCGGTCTGTGTCTATTTGTCAATAACAGCAAAATCTAATATTAAGGAAGTCTCGAGGTTTTGCTCGCCAAGAGAGTTTTAATTTATATTTTTCGTAGCTGTCTATTTACCGCCACAAAACGATGCTGGCACTAAGGCTGCACTCAATGAGCTGTATAAGGCCATAAGCAAACAAGAAAATGCTAATCCAGAGGCGGCCGGTGACTTTAATGCAGGGAAACGTAAATCTGCTTTACCTCATTTCTACCAGCGTGTTACATGTGCAACCAGAGGAAAAAAACTCTAGACCTGTCACGACTTCCGCCAGAAGTCGGTCCCTCTCCTTGCTCGGGCGGCGTTCGGCGGTCAACGTCACCGGTTTTCTAGCCATCGCCGATCCACTTTCCATTGTTTTTGTCTTGTTTTACACACCTGGTTTCAATCCCACAATTACTTGTTCATTATTTACCCCTCTGGTCCCCCATGTTTGTTTGTGAGTGATTGTTTTATTGTATTGCGATCCGTATTTGTGGGCTTGGATATTTTTGATGTTTGTTTAATTATTGAGTAAAATTTGCTATATTTACTCATATCTACTGTCCTGCGCCTGACTCCTCCACACCAGCAACACACAGATGCTTTACAGAATCACTCACCCTACTATGGAGTCAGCAGGAGCAGACGCCCTCCCTGTGGCGGTAGAGGAGCGTGTCCAGCAGCACGCGACCATGTTCCAACATCTGGGCACCGCCATGGATCGCGTGCTGCAGACGATGGACCGAATGGAGAGAGAGAGGTCTTCCAGCGCCTCCACCAGCCCCACTACATCAGGTCCCACTGTACACCCCTCCTTCACCCGCTTCCAGCGGGATTCGGCTCGCACTCCCGAGGGAGTATGATGGGACGGCTGCCGGATGCCAGGGGTTCTTACTCCAGCTGGAACTCTACCTGGCGACCGTCCACCCGGCTCCTTCGGGACGTGAGAGTGTGTCCGCCCTCATCTCCTGCCTCTCAGGCAAAGCCCTAGAATGGGCCAACGGCGTATGGAGTGAAGGAGACGCGGCATTGGACCATTACGCAGAGTTCACGTCTGTTCCATCTGAGGCAGGGGACGAGGAGCGCGCAGGATTTTGCTTTGGACTTCTGGATCCTGGCCGCCAGCGCGGGATGGAACGACAGGGCCCTGATCGATCACTATCGGTGCAGTCTGCGCGAGGACGTCCGTCGGGAGTTGGCCTGCCGAGACCCCACCCTCACGTTGGACCAGCTGGTGGACCTGTCCATCCGGCTGGACAATCTGCTGGCTACCCACGGACGTTCATCCCCCAGCACCTCCGCTCCGACGCCCATGGAGCTGGGAGGTACTGCGCTTAGGGCGACCGGAGGAGGGGCCATTCCCTGCACCATTTGTGGCCGTAGAGGGCACACTGCTGGTCGGTGCTGTCGGCACCAGGCTCACCCAGAGCCCCCTGTTGCGCACATGTATGTGTTTATAAAATGTCCTGAGTTTTCCCTGCATTCCCAGCATAAGGCGCTCGTAGATTCAGGCGCAGCTGGGAATTTTATTGACCGTTCATTTGCCTATAGTTTAAGGATCCCCATTGTTCCTGTGGATGTACCCTTCCCTGTGCACGCCCTAGATAGTCGACCCTTAGGGTCGGGGTTGATTAGGGAGGCTACCACTCCACTAGGCATGGTCACGCAGGACCATTATTGTTGCTCTTTTATTTGTTTACTTTAGTTAATTTAATAAATATTTTCTTAACTCTTATTTTTCTTAAAACTGCATTGTTGGTTAAGGGCTTGTAAGTACGCATTTCACTGTAAGGTCTACACCTGTTGTATTTGGCGCATGTGACAAATGCAGTTTGATTTGATTTGATTACCCAACCCTTAGTCCTGGCCCGCAGCTAAAAACATTAAAACTCAAATATCACCCAAACATATGAAGCAACTCCAAAAACATATCATGTTAGGTTACTCCCCAGAAATATCCCCACCCAGAGTTTTAGGTTGTTGTTTGAATCGCCAGCCCTTGTGGTGAAGTAAGGCGTATACGTGTGTGTGTGTGTGTGTGTGTGTGTGTGTGTGTGTGTGTGTGAGTGAGTGAGTGAGTGTGTGTGTGTACCGGTGAGGAGTGCTTGTCCCTCTCTCAGCTCCTCGTCCACGGCAACACTGTACTCCTCCTGGGAGAAGCCTCGTGTGCATGGCAACGACCCCTGCCTCCATGGCAATGACCCCACGGCCCCTCCGCCCTGCACAGCAACCTGGAGAACAGAGAGGAAGAACAGAAGGATGTGGAAAAAAGATCAATATAGTCCTGGATAGGTTACACATACTTAAATATGTATGCACTCACTGCACTGTAAAATGCTTTGAAAAAAGTGTCTACTGAGTAGCTTATTTTAAAAGAGTAACCACTAATAACTATCATAATAGGCAAGAGAAGTGACATAATAACCACCATAAAATGCAGTATATTATATATTATAGGCTGCATAAAAGAGACATACTATTCTAATGTATAATGTATAGCATAACAACATATACTGCAGGTCTATAACTGTGTCAAATAACAGCAAAAATAATTGCACATTAGGAGGGGCCCAGCCCAGCGGCACAGACAGACAGACAACTAATATAACTAATTCCCTCCGCCCTACCCCCCTCACAGAATGGCACAATGACATATGTTGTTGTTAAGAGTGCACTCAGGCTGGTGATTGGAGTAACGAGTGTAAGGGTAAGCAGGTAGCATGATTAGACTGAGAAAGCCCAAACCAAAGGGCTCTGGTCAAAAGTGGTGCACTACATAGGGAATAGGGTGCCATTTGGGATGCATAGCCTATACAACACTTCAGAAACGCACCCTGCCTCTTCTCCACCATCATGGTGATCACAGATCTGACATGGCTATACAAGTGAAAGCTATGTCTTGGAACCCCTTGCTTGCTTTCACCAACCAGATTGTTTTCAGATCAGTGATTCATTCAGGGAAGATATGGAGGAATAGGGTATTTCAGAAGTATTGAAACATCAGTGTGAAGGCAGAGCACTACATAGGGAAAGGAGCCGAGAACAAACCAGACCAGCTCACATCATAGATCGGGGGGTGTGTGTGTCAAAAAGCTATAACCCTTGACCTTTCCATGACGTGACCTAACTCATTCATCTCATGCCTATTCTATTCAATTCTAATCAAAACCTCTAATCTGCCAACTCTCTGCAAATCACTCTCATCTGTCTCTATTTATATTTATTTGTATATCTGTTGCTTATCTTAGCCTAATTTCTAACATAAAACATCTCCAAACATGTTTCAAACACTCTGATACTCTTCTAAATGAATAGATTAACACAATGAAGATGCAAAACCAAATGGGTTGGATAGTAGGGCTGAACCTATTTAGTCGACTGGTCGATTGGTGGTCAATAGGCTGTTGGTCGACTAAGATTTCTTTAGGATGTTAAATGTTCTAGATAGAACCCTTTGCCTCACAAAGAACCCTTGTCTTCCAAAAAGGGTTCTTCTGATCAAAACAGTTCTTGGAAGAACCCTATCCCTCTGCAAAGAACCCTTTTTAAAAATGTCTAAGCTGAGAGTTTCCAATTCAGAAGGATCTCTGCATTTGTGTACGGGGAGGACTTCCAGTTCTTAGGGATAACCCCAGAAACATAGGTTAATGATTCTGCAACAAGTGGGTCAGAAAGCTGTAGCAAAAGGGATCAAGTGAGTCAGCCTCAGCTGATTTTTGTTTTACATAAATCTTCAATAAGGCATTTAGTATATCGTAGACATCCAATGGTTGAAATGAAAATGAGGAATGTGTATCTGGGAATGTATCGTTCTCTGCGACCTGGCTCGAGGTGCATAAAGGACTCCCTCTGCTGGAATCAGAGTTTTCAGAAGCTATTTCATCAAATAGGTGGCCCTCAAATCAAATCAAATGTTATTGGTCACATACACATGTTTAGCAGATGTTATTGTGGGTGTAGCGAAATGCTTGTATTTCTAGCTCCAATAGTACAGTTGTGGCCAAAGGTTTTGAGAATGACAAAAATATACATTTTCACAAAGTCCTCAAGTTGTATGATGGCAATTTGCATATACTCCAGAATGTCATGAAGAGTGATCAGATTAATTGCAATTAATTGCAAATGAACTGAATCCCCCAAAAACATTTCCACTGCATTTCAGCCCTGCCACAAAAGGACCAGCTGACATCATGTCAGTGATTCTCTCGTTAACACAGCTGTGAGTGTTGACGAGGACAAGGCTGGAGATCACTCTGTCATGCTGATTGAGTTTGAATAACAGACTGGAAGCTTCAAAAGGAGGGTGGTGCTTGGAATCATTGTTCTGCCTCTGTCAACAAAGGAAACACTTGCCGTCATCATTGCTTTGCACAAAAAGGGCTTCACAGGCAAGGATATTGCTGCCAATAAGATTGCACCTAAATCAACCATTTATCGGATCATCAAGAACTTCAAGGAGAGCGGTTCAATTGTTGTGAAGAAGGCTTCAGGGCGCCCAAGAAAGTCCAGCAAGCGCCAGGACCATCTCCTAAAGTTGAGTCAGCTGCGGGATCGGGGCACCACCAGTACAGAGCTTGCTCAGGAATGGCAGCAGGCAAGCGTGAGTGCATCTGCATGCACAGTGAGGCGAATACTTTTGGAGGATGGCCTGGTGTCAAGAATGGCAGCAAAGAAGCCACTTCTCTCCAGGAAAAACACCAGGGACAGACTGATATTCTGCAAAAGGTACAGGGATTGGACTGCTGAGGACTGGGGTAAAGTCATTTTCTCTGATGAATCCCCTTTCCGATTGTTTGGGGCATCCGGAAAAAAGCTTGTCCGGAGAAGACAAGCTGAGCGCTACCATCAGTCCTGTGTCATGCAAACAGTAAAGCATCCTGAGACCATTCATGTGTGGGGTTGCTTCTCAGCCAAGGGAGTGGGCTCACTCACAATTTTGTCTAAGAACACAGCCATGAATAAAGAATGGTACCAACACATCCTCTGAGAGCAACTTCTCCCAACCATCCAGGAACAGTTTGGTGACGAACAATGCCTTTTCCAGCATGATGGAGCACCTTGCCATAAGTGATAACTAAGTGGCTTGGGGAACAAAACATAGATATTGTGGGTCCATGGCCAGGAAACTCCCCAGACCTTAATCCCATTGAGAACTTGTGGTCAATCCTCAAGAGGCAGGTGGACAAACACAAACCCACAAATTCTGACAAACTCCAAGCATTGATTATGCAAGAATGGGCTGCCATCAGTCAGGATGTGGCCCAGAAGTTAATTGACAGCATGCCAGGGCGGATTGCAGAGGTCTTGAAAAAGAAGGGTCAACACTGCAAATATTGACATATTGCATCAACTTCATGTAATTGTCAATAAAAGCCTTTGACACTTATGAAATGCTTGTAATTATACTTCAGTATTCCATAGTAACATCTGCCAAAAATATCTAAAGACACTGAAGCAACAAACTTTGTGGAAATTAATATTTGTGTCATTCTCAAAACTTTTGGCCACAACTGTACAGTAATATTTAACAATTTCACAACAATACACACATCTAAAGTAGAGGAATGGAATTAAGAATATATGAATATTTGGACAAGCAATGTCGGAGCGGCATAGACTAAAATACAGTAGAATAGTATTGAATACAGTTTATACAGATTATACATATGAAGTTGGAACTTTACATACACCTTAGCCAAATACATTTAAACTCAGTTTTTCACAATTACTGACATTTAATCGTAGTAAAAATTGCCTGTCTTAGGTCAGTTAGGATCACCGCTTTATTTTAAGAATGTTAAATGTCAGAATAATAGTACAGAGAATTATTTATTTCAGCTTTTATTTCATTCATCACATTCCCAGTGGGTCAGAAGTTTACATACACTCGATTAGTATTTGGTAGCATTGCCTTTAAATTGTTTAACTTGGATCAAATGTTTCGGGTAGCCTTCCACAAGCTTCCCACAATAAGTTGGGTGAATTTTGGCCCATTGCTCCTGACAGAGCTGGTATAACTGAGTCAGGTTTGTAGGCCTCCTTGCTCGCACACACTTTTTCAGTTCTGCCCACACATTTTCTATAGGATTGAGGTCAGGGCTTTGTGATGGCCACTCCAATACCTTGACTTTGTTGTCCTTAAGCCATTTTGCCACAACTTTGGAAGTATGCTTGGGATCATTGGCCATTTAGAAGACCCATTTGCGACCAAGCTTTAACTTCCTGACTGATGTCTTGAGATGTTGCTTCAATATATCCACATAATTTTCCGTACCAGGCGGTGATACAGCCCGACAGGATGCTCTCAATTGTGCATCTGTAAAAGTTTGTGAGGGTTTAAGGTGTCAAGCCACATTTCTTCAGCCTTCTGAGGTTGAAGAGGCACTGTTGCGCCTTCTTCACCACACTATCTGTGTGGGTGGACCATTTCAGTTTGTCAGTGATGTGTACGCTGAGGAACTTGAAGCTTTCCACCTTCACTGCAGTCCTGTCGATGTGGATAGAGGGGTGCTCCCTTTGCTGTTTCCAGTTGTATGTAATAACACCACAAAAAATGTTGGGATAATAATGTAATAAATAACACAGAAAAAAAACAAAATACTGCAAAGTTGCTTAGGAGCTAGAAGCACAACTGCCCTATCTGTCGGCGCCATCTTTACCTACTGAGGCAAAGTGGTTATTAAAAGCACCACAAATGTCCATCTTATCTGTTATGGGAGCAGAGGCTGTCATAACTTGCTTGGGTAATCAGGGTATGGTGTTTTGTTTCAGAGATTTGAATACCTTCCAGAATGCAGCTGGATTCCCACCATTCTCAGATATACATTTCAAGAAGTACTGTATGAAGATTTTGCTTTTCTAACCAGGGATAGGCATCTATTTCTTAAGCTCTTACATAGAATCAGTCAGCCTAGTCTTTGCCCAAGCTAAATTTCTCACCTGAAGTTTCTTTGATAGTTCATGCATGAACCAGGGATTAGCTCTATCCCTTACCCTTAGTTTATTGAATGGAGCATGCTTATCTGCAATCGAGTTGAGCAAATAAGTCCTAGATCAGACAAGAATGGTTTTCATTGAAATTCCTATAATTTATCATTGTTTTGCATCTCTTATGCAGGCAATGGGACAATGGTCACTGAACTCATTAGCAAATATTCCATTGGTTGTATACTTACGAGGGGCATTTGTCAAAATAATATCTAAAAGAGTAGATTTTTCAGGGTGTTTAAAGTTGGGGCGGGTTGGTTCAGTTATCAACTGAGTTAGATTTAGTTCAATCAGAAGCTGGCATCAACCAATCCTGATTAAGATCAACCAAAATGAATAATTCAGATTTAGCATAGTTAGATAACAAGTCAGACAATTGGCTAAGAGCACTTGTTGGTTGTAAATATGGTTTGAGAGGCCAGAGCTATAATAAAATACATTTTTGAGATCAAACGTCATTTACATGAATCAGTCCAATGCCGCAGCTGCAGGATTTCAGATCAGATGGAGTCTCTAATACAAGCATACTATGCTCAATTGATAACCCCTTACTTGAAAATACCATAGGGCTAGCTTGAAATGGTATAGATAAAAGATTGTCTAGAACTGTACCATTGGACCTATGCTTGAGCGAGGAAGTGGACTAAAACAAGAGTCAATGAGGGTTACCTGTTGCAGACCTGCAGTATCATGATAACACTGGTTGGGGTTACCTAAGCGGAACTTGGGGTGTTGATAAGTCAATGTCTCAGCGCAGCCTTGAAATGCGAGACCAGGGTCCAGGCACCAAGATGATTTGGATGGACCACATCCTCTCTGTAGAGTATCTCTTGTTTCCAAAAGGTGTCAAAGTTATCCACAAAAGTAACTCCAACAGAGTTACAGTAGACTCATAGCGAGTTGTGTAGTGCCAGCAACCTACTGAATCTTTCGCTGACACGACTCAGTGGTGGCACTGGGCCTGAAATAATTGGATGCTTGTTGGATTCTTTCAGAGTTCCAATCAGTTCTTTAAAATCCAGTTTCAGCCACTCCGAGCGAGCAATCCTGTCATTAGATCCCACATGGATTACTATGGTGTTCTGGTGTAAAATGGTAGGAAGCAGCCTAGTATTGTCTTGTAACCGAGCCCCAGGATAGCACAATGTTTTTGCCCCGGGAACCAAAATATTTCTCATCATAGAGCTGACAATGATAACAGCTGGTGAGATAGCAGAGGAGGTTCAACAGTTTTTGTACCTCCCGCCGGCCTCAAAACCCAATGTGGCTGACGGAGGAGACGGGGCGTCAGAAACCCTTGAGGCCCGGTGAGAGGAGGAGCCCAGCGGATCCGAGTGGGGCAGAGTCCCTCTCGGGAACTTGGAGGATCCGAGTCCGAGGCAGAATCTCCCTGAGACGGAGTGTGGATAGGGACGAAGGCGCAAGAATCTCCATAGCCAAGAGAGCGAAGCTGTTGAACAACTGGATTTGGGTCGTGTTTCCTAACACCAAAGAAGCCCCACTAGCCACAGGCCACTTCCCTCCATTTGGCCTACGGCGGGTGACATGCTTCCATGGTTGGGCAGCAGGGTGGGAGACAGTATAATCCGCTAAATCCACCAGAAGTAACGGTCCTGCTCCATTTCCCAGGGGAGTGGGAGACTTATTCGTGAAGGGGTCCCTGGAAAGCATTGGCTATTAAGTCAAGGAGTGATGACATGGTGGTGATACTCTCAACACATCGGAGTGGCGTCCAGCCTGTGGTGTGGAGAAGGAGATTGTAGGCGGGGGTACTTTCCCCAGTAGATTAGGCAAGTTTCGAATCTGTTTGCTAAGAGTAGCCACTTCTTCCCTATAGTCCTCTGCAAGTAAACAACTGTTGCATCGGAATTCTGGTCGGTCCACATTGTCCCAGAAGAGAGCATAGTATAAATACAGCTTCTGCAGCGCATTAAATGCTTGCTTTTTACCCTGAATGGGGAAGCCTCCGTGGGAGGAGACATAGGAACTAAATCCATGGCGCAGAGATTCACTTTCAGGCAAAGCAATAATCTATAATAATAAAAAGAGACAATAACTTATGTATTTTTCTGGACCTATACAAGCTGTTGGTAAATACAGCCAATACAACAACAACAAAAAATAACGGAATAGACTGTAGCCTGTTAAACATAACATTCTGTGACAAACAATTCACTCTCAAACAAATATGTGCACTCGCTCTCCTTCCAGTCAAAAGGTCTGTGTGATGAGTGTAAAAGTGTGCTTGACCTAAAGTTTGATCATAAAGTTACTGGTCCCCTCCCCGTGTCAAACACTTGGATTCAGGAGGCGGGATTATTAAGGGGAAAGGGTGACGTCACCATAACTCTCTTGTTTTAATACACCAATGGTAGCGTGACATTCTCTTACTTAATTTAAATAAGTACTGCCTTCTAAATAACATCGGAAAGGCGTGTATGCAGAGGGGCGTGGTTTATGTAGATAGATAGCTACTCTACTGGTGCCATAATTTGACTGTAAGGTGTCAGCAAGTATAATTCAAAGTTTACAATATTAATTTATGGCAAAAACACGTATATGTTTCTCCTTTCATGTGTGTCTGGTGTTAGCTAGTTACTGGCTAGCTAGGTCTTCAGCCAGCATGGAACAAAAGTGTGGGGGGGAGAGTCATTCAAAACTCTGACGCAGTTGTCATGTTAACACATCCGTCAGTGCCACATCACGAAAGACACACCAAACGGGAGATGTATAAAAAAAAAAATGTAAATAAAAGTGTATTACAAAATTTTCTTGAGATAATTCTACTACAACACTGCTCACTGCACCTGGGTTTGTTGACATAGGCCTTTCAAAGAGCAGTCAGTCAAAGTGAATAAATTAATATAAGCTTCCCGCCAACTCAGCCTATCTTTTAAAACGTTTAAATTTTCTTAATTATGAGCATTTCTATCCCCCAAAAATATTATGGGTGATATTTTAGTCACTCAAAAGGCTATTTTACATGGGAATCAGATTGACTGTTCAGGACCTTTAAAATTCCATGAGTGTTATGATTGTGTTAATTGACAAGTTGAATCAGGTGTAATAGCACTGGAACCACTGGGGGTTGCTGAGAATAGAATTGACCACTGACTTTGTCAATTGACACAAGGCCATAGATGAGTCTTTCACAAAACAATGCTACCGGCCATTGTCATCTATAACATGTTGTACTGGCATGACACAACAGATTAGATAAACTGGAATGGCACTCTCACTCACCATTGCACAAAAAGAGCTGTACGGAAACTATGCCCCAAAAACTTTGAATGAGCCGTCACTTTTTGAGAACTGCAAAGAGTTCTTTGAGTCATTGTGGTTCCACATAAAACCATCACCTTTCCCAAAGAACTCTTGATGAGCCCTCTTTTTTTAGTGTCTAGGTTAGGCCTGAATCAAATTAGGTTATAGTGTAGCAGCCAACAGACTATAAAACAATACACCCGTGTGCGCCTGTCTATTGTTGCATTAACATATCTAAAGACCATTCCTCTAAGCCAATTTGTGGAGCGGAAACAGGCGATTGTCCAGTGGATACTTCAAATGTCCGTAAATGGTTACAGTTGTTACACTGTTACGTCAATCCATATCTCTAAATACACATCCGATTTAGTGTATTGTCTCAAATAGCCATAACGGCATCGCATAGGCTAGAAACGTCTATCTTTCTACACCCGTCCCACAACCCTTCATAGCCTAGGTTACAGATCAAGCCTACAGTTAACGACCACTATGAATCATGGGTGAATACAGAGCAGAGCATAAACTAAACGGTAACAACAACAATTCCCTTAATCGAGTAAGCTATTGCCCGTCAAATGTGTAGCTTGATTAGGCAAATCAATAGGCAATTCAGTAAAAAAATAACATAGGAGAGCTGCAGTTTAAACAAAGTGAAAGCGACTGTAGCGGCTATCACTGCAAGATTGTGTGCTAGACCGATATTCAGATATTCATGTTGAAAGAAAGGATTAATTTTAACAAAATGGAATGCACAATTAGCCTACATTTGAGCAATACAAATGTAGGCTGAGCAATACAAACGCATACACCCTTAGAAAAAAGGGTTGGAAAGGGGTTCGTTGCGGAGGGATAGGATTTTACCTAGAACCTTTAACATCCTAAGAACCCTTTTTGGAAGAAAGGGTTCTTTGATGATTCTTTGGAAGGCAAGAAGGATTCTTTGGAAGGCAAGAAGGGTTCTACATGGAACCATAAATAATATTTCACAGCATGCTCTATTGCAGGGAGATTTTCAGAATTGTTCGGTTTACTCTAATATCTGTGTTTTTTTTATGTACATTGATTAGTTAATACATTTTATGCTACACAAAGATAAATAACATACAGCTTTCTAAACAATCTGTTGGATTTATTGCACTCATTACCTGAATGGTTGTTCCAGTTTGCATGATTGAGGTAGTCTCAATATTATACCTTCCCTACCCTGGGAGTCATTCTGAATGCAGGTTGTGGATGATTAACAATTCCACTTGTTGGATACCTTAACTATGGCTGGGTTCAAGGTAGCTCCCTTCATAGACGCTTCTAGGAAGAACCTTTAGATGATAAAATGGTTCTTGGTAGAACCCTTCATAGAGGGTTCGAGGCAGAACCATATACAGGGGGTTCTTTGAAGATCCCCACAAAGAGGGTTCTACCCAGCACCTTTTATTTTAAGAATGTAGTTTAAAATCAATATAAACCAACAACCTAATATGTAGGCAACGTAGAAGGAAATACATGCAGTCATATCCTGCAGACTTACGCAGGGTTGGTTGTCTCATTGTTTGGTTGTCACAGCGTTAATTACTCCCAATCTAAATGGCGCTGTGTAATATTTTTAAGGTTTAAATGTGTGAATTCTTTGAAATAACTCAATTCATGTCAACATGACAAAACATTGAGGTGAGGAGAATTTGTGTTTTTCGTACATGAAAGTAAAAAGGAAATTATTGGTATTTTACTTGTAAATGTTTGAATTATGGGAGTATCCTTGAATAATTATGTACACACACAAATTTACAAAAAATGTCATGTTTTTCTCACTGGGTAAATGCTTAATTTTGTTAGGAATATCGTTCCATCAAACAAAGGCTTGGCTATTTCTAAGACTGTATGCAATATTGCTTAATTTCATGTTACAAAAGGAATAAGCTACTAGCAAATATTGTGACAACCAACCCCATACTGTGTGTCATCCAACCCCACGATGGGGCTGGTGGTGTGTGACATCCAACCCTGCAATGGGGCTGATAACTGGTTGTCACAAGTGGACTGAGTGTTTGATGGCTTATAACTCTTCGTTGGAATATAAAAAGGGTCCCCATTTCAACCCAAGACCTTGGTCTTTCTCTTAATATGAATAATAATATTGTAAAGTATACTGGTGCTGAGAAATACAAATGAGAGTAATAATTGTGACAACCAACCCCGGTCTCCCCTAGTGAGTTGACCATCATCATAGAGCGAAAACCAACCCGTCACTCAGACCCCTGTCCCATAGCCAACCAACCAACCCCACCACCACACCACTCCGCCAACCGAAACAACGGTTTCGTAGCCTACCTGCACAGCTGCCAGTAGCATCAGCAGCGCGACTAAGGTTCGAAACATGATTAAAATCCCTCCTTCGAATGTGTTTGGAAAAGCCCCAATCTCTCTTCGCAATTCAATGCGAGAATGTTCACTAGTAAACGAGCAGCGGCGGCATGTAGCAGCCTCGTCTCTCTCCTCGCCGTCCCAGTTCTGTGCTGTGCTGCTGAGCGGAGTGCACTCTGTCTGGTACTGAGGCTGAATGACTAACTGGCTACCAGTCGGACCGACCAACAACACGGGCCTCAGTGTCTCTACCTACCGGATAACATCGGATATGGCAAGAATCACACAAAGATCCTTTTCTCTCCCTCTGCCCTCTCCTCTTCTCTCCTGGCGGAGAATGACAGACCACGCCCCTCCTGTACAACCAAATTAGCCATACCATACACAACTTTCGGAGGGGTAAACGTGGTTGGAGGAGGGAGTTGGGTATAGGAATTGTCTGTTCATGTGAAATAATGACTCGGCCCATGATTGAGCAGTAAAAAATGAGGCCAATGAATGACCACGTGAAGTGGCGCTCTTGGTGATGGTTTCAACAAGCTCTCACAGTCTCATGTCAGAATTAGACATTCATCCATGTTTGTCAAACGTCCAATTTCAAAGTTGTTCCAAACATCAAATGTAGAAGTGTTTAAGGTTAAGTTTAGGCATTAACTCCGAAATCTTAAGGTTAGGCATTAACTCTGAATGGTTAAGGTAAGGGTTAAAGTAAAGGTTAGTCTAGCAGTACTGAAACCTATATAAAGGTAACAGCACTCACTGTTGCCCCTAGTGGCCAGTTTCCACATCATCTCAAAATGTCCTCAGACATGGATGGACATCTAATAGGAGGCAAGACAAGATGTTTGCAATGGACATGCAAAGTGAGGGATTTTATTAGTTGAGAAGAAAAGGTGCCTAACCCAACTAACTAAACAGTAAATCAACTCTGGTAACACCATAGAGAACTCTTCTTTGTATCTGTCCCACTATGGCATTTTATCTGAGCGCACAGGCAGCGCCATTGAGGCCATTTGGATTTTTAACTAGGCAAGTCAGTTAAAAACAAATTCTTATTTACAATGACATTTAGTCCATTTTCGGTCCCACTTTATTAGGATAGTCCAGATTTTGTAGATGCTCATACTATCAACAAACTATCTGTTGATAAGCAGCTGCTTGCTAAGGTTATGGTTAGGGTTAGAATAAGGGTTAGGGTAAGGATTAAGGCTTAGGATAAGGGTTAAGATTAGGTTTAGAGTTAGGGATAGTAGATAGTTAGTTGACATGTTACTGATAGTCTGTAGAGCATCTACTGATGGGCGATCCAAATGTTATTCTTCTACTACTTCTATGAGTTGGTAAATAATCTGAAAGGGTGCATACTGCCACCTGGAGTGTGTTGTTTGAACAGGTATAAAGCTAAGATTGGCGATTTACTGCCACCTGCGGTTATGGAATGTTTGTTCACAAGCATAATTCATTGGCTGACCCCTCCTGATGACCCCAATGGAATTAAGTGATCCTTCCTTAACCCATAGGAAGTCCGACCCAGATGAGTACTTAAAAATGGTGAAAGTCCTCCATGCTAAAACAGGCTTTTGGGAACCAATCTATAGTAGAATTCAATGGCTTTCGGCATCCGGTCTACACATTTGTTAAGCGTCATAGGCCTACAGGTTTCAGATTGATGGAAAATAAATGCACTAGGCCTAGGCCTACTCAGAATTCAATCTGCCTTCTATGTAGTAGACCTATACTAGGTCATATATACAGTGCAATGAGCAGAGAGCGATAAAGCGAATTACAGGAGTTTTTTAGTGCAGTAGACTAATCCTGCAGGCTGAGAGATGGGCAAGGATGTGAGCAGATGTCGGAAACAGGAGCTGGACTCAACAATGGTGAGACATTGTATGCCATCATGGCCAGTTGGCCACTAGCAGGATTGGTGATGCAGCCAGTACATACACACACACTCATTGCTTCATACTTGCACTCACACACACACACACACACACACACACACACACACACACACACACACACTCACACACACACACACACACACACACACACACTGATTGTCCTGGGATTGCAAGGACATTGCAGGTGTATGTTTGTTATTTATAGGCTAATTGTTTGTGTGTGTGTGTTTTCATGCCGTGCCTCAGTGAAGCGAAAAGCTTTCAGCAGCTCCGTTAAGTGGAGTCAAAGCCCAACGCTGATCAGTACACTCCGACTGCATAACTCTACACTCTCTCTCTCTCTCTCTCTCTCTCTCTCTCTCTCTCTCTGAACCATCTTCTATCTTTCTCCCTCTGCCTTTTGCTTTCTCTATAAGCCTTTACTCTCTCTCTCTCTCCCTGTGCCTTTCTCTCTCTCCTCTCTCTGCCTCTTTCTCCATCTCACTCTCTTCTCTATGTCCCTTCCTCTATGTCAATTCAATTCAAGGGAAATAAACAAGGGGCTCATTAGTGAACATTACACACACAAAAGTTTTAAAATAATATAGACATTTCAAATGTTATATTATTGGCTATGTACAGTGTTGTAACAATGTGCATGTAGTTGAAGTATGAATGGGAAAATAAATAAACAGAAAACTCTCTCCCTATGCCTTTTGCTTTCTCTATAGGCCCTTACACTCTCTCTCTCTCTCTCTCTCTCTCTCTCTCTCTCCAAACTCCACACACCCCCCCCCCCCCAAATAACCCTCATCATGACCCTGACAACACACTCAGAACAGAAGGACTTTCTTCAGACAACTGTTCATTGTTGCCTTCCCATGACGGAATCCATCCATAGACGGAATCCTTCCCCCACGGAGGCACTCACACTGAACACACATACCGACTGTTTGTGAGTACTCCATGGCCAGGTGGGTCTGGGCCAGTTTTGTTACTCCTTTCTGTCTTAGAATTGTCGCTGCTGCTCAAGCTAGCCTCTGTTCTCTTCGTATGTCCACACAGCTGTGCCCTTGAAAAATAAAAAAATAACAAGATGGACCAACAACTGGTCACTCTCAGACGTCCCTTTGTCTTTGGCAACGTGACTAAGTTACTCAGAAACAATAGAGGAAAAACACTGCCTTCTTCTTACATTAGAGAAACAGACAGTGGAAATGTACAGGTTTAAGGCTCATACAGAGCATGTGCATAACAAAGTTTGTAATTTGTTCCATCATAAAACATATGCGTTTCTTTGCCATAGATGAACAGGGTAAACTTTAAATTATATTTGCTGACACCTACAGTCAAATTTTTACACCAGCTATCTAGCTATATAAACCATGCCCCGCCTCATGGCATCAAACTGCACCATTTTGTTTCTCTCCATTGCCCACACGCAACATTAGGATAATAAAGCATTTAATGCATATTGAAGATAGAACTGAACTCTTAATGAGTTCTGAGAGCCGATCTGTTATCCAATTATTATTATTATTAACCCTGCATTATAATTATATAAAAGCCCTTAGATATTCTCACAGACCAGAAACAAATCCTATTCATAATGAATAACCAGATGTCACGATTATCTCTTGGGACAGACCAATGCGCAGCGAAGTATCCAGAATGCATACTTTATTTGCAAACGGGACTTGACGAAACAAAACAATAAACGAAGAACATGACGTGAAACAAACGCTAAATCCTAAACTAGACACTGGGACATGAACCTAAACACGATGGCATGAACCTAAACACGATGGCATGAACCTAAACACGATGGCATGAACCTAAACACGATAAACATAACAGGAAGCAATAACCCACCCACCTAAGTGCAAAACCCCAAACATATGTATGGTTCCCAATTAGAGGTAACGAGACTCAGCTGCCTCTAATTGGGAACCATTACCCCAACATAGAAATACACACCATAGAACAAAAGAAACCCTACACCAAGACAAAACTAAACACTCCAGCCTGAACACTCAGGCCTGGACATTACACCAGCTTACTATATTACGTATTGGATCACTAAAAAATATAACTTTTACATTACCATGTAGTTTACCAATAAAATGGACTGACGGGGATATGGACATACTCTGTATACATATCCCGAAAGAAAGAAATTATCTCACTCCAATACATTTTTATAGAAAGTTACCAAAAATAGTTAAGATCTTGCTACTATGGAAAGGAAAATACCTGTCTACTTGTGGAAAAATCACCCTGATTAACTCTTTAGTCATATCACAGTTTAACTATTTGCTTATGGTTTTGCCTACACCTAGCGATCTGTTTAAATTATATGAGCAAAAAATCTTACATTTTATTTGGAATGGCAAGCCAGACAAAATTGAAAGGGCCTATTTATATAATGAATATGAATTCGGGGGGGGCAGAAATTAGAAATTAGAAATTACTTCATCAATTGGAACCTTTATCAAGTGGAAGGGGGGAAAATAAGGAGCTTGTCTGTCAGCCCTGCATTAAAGACCAAAATTGGTTAAAGAAAATTGTTTTACCAGTTTTATTTAAGGACCAAAAAACTGACAGCTGTGCCATATAAATTAGATTACAAAATAGTTGGGAAGAGATTTTTGATGTACCGATTCCATGGCACATGGTTTATAAATTGACACTCAATTTTACGTTCCTCCTGAAAGCCCTAATATTAAAATCAGTCAAATGCAGTCTCTCCGTCACCCACACGCACTTTAAACATTTGTATAATAAAGCATTTAAAAGCTGACATTGGTTGATTTTAATACTTCTGACAGCCAAAATTCTAACTCCACCCATAACTTTTGGACTTTTAAACATTCCCAGAAGGCATGGATTATTATAATCTACTGCAGGCCTAAAACCTATGGGTGCAAACAAAGTTTCCATGATAGGCAATTTGCAGGGCAATAGACTCTTCAACCTTTACAAAAGAATAGCTTGGCTACGTGTAAAAAAAAATCCCCCCAAATTGCAATGTATTAAGTACTTTAAAGTTTTACATGTCTAACTACAAACACCATGCAACCGCAAAATGTTGTGTAAAGTGTATACTGTACAGCATTTCTTTATCAACATTTTAGGCATTCATTAATAAAATAATGATAAAAATACTCTTTCAAAATGCAGATGTTTATTTCAACTATCAGCAGGACATTAGACACTTGCTGAGTTTAGGGACTTTAAATATATTAATGGATCCATTCTGCTTAAAGAAGCAATAAATCTGTCCATCTTTACACTAGTTGAGTATTTGGAGCATCAGCATTTGTGGGTTCGATTACAGGCTCAAAATGGCCAGAAACAAAGAACTTTCTTCTGAAACTCGTCAGTCTATTCTTGTTCCAAGAAACTGAAGATCTTGTACAACACTGTGTACTACTCCCTTCACAGAACAGCGCAAACTGTCTCTAACTAGAATAGAAAGAGGAGTGGGATGCCCCGGTCCACAACTGAGCAAGAGAACAAGTACATTTGAGTGTTTGAGAAAAAAACACCTCACAAGTCCTCAACTGGCAGATTCATTAAATAGTATCCACAAAACACCATTCTCAACGTCAACAGTGAAGAGGCGACTCCAGGATGCTGGCCTTCTAGGCAGAGTTGCGAAGAAAAAGCCATATCTCAGACTGGCCAATAAATAGAAAATATTAAGATTGGCAAAAGAACACAGACACTGGACAGAGAATACTCTGCCTAGTAGGCCAGCATCCCGGAGTCGCCTCTTCACTGCTGACGTTTGCTTTTCAAAGATCACCTCTGGTGGTCAAACTAGCACTAAATAGCATTAATGGCAACAATGGCTGACACTTAAATAACGTGCCATAGAAATCTGCGGCAGCCCGAAAGCTGTGCTGCAGTACGATGGAACTTTTAAAGGAAGAACCACTGTTAGTAGATTAATGGCATGTATTGCTAGTGACAGCAAGTTGCCTGTAGGTTATTGGTAACATTTTGCCAGTAAGTTACTGTGAATTCTACAATAACTTACTGACAAAGGGTTTTCAGTTAAGAAATGACAAATTGACTGCAAATTCTGGCAACAAGTTGTCATTAAGTTACTAGAAATGCACTCCTACCTCTTTACAGTGCAGCCAATTACTGAGTTCTTACCAATTACAGAGTTCTTACCAATTACTGAGTTCTTACCAAGTTTGCAGAAGTGACAGTGTCAAACGGGGTGCTTAACCTGCATTAAACCATGACTGTTTAAATGTAATTAATGTAAATTATGCCCTTTAAAGTAAAATATTCTCAATAACATTTGACACCTGGGTTTTTCACATGCTCACATTTTGTCACTTGTAGTTTCATGGTATCACATTAAAATTTTGCATCCCCATGTTTCCCCATGAGATACTGATCATCTATTATTGTGAAGAGAATTGTATTGGATTCACCGTTTGTGTACCATGTCTCCTAGAGGTCTGAACCAAGAGATTGATTATCAGACCATTTCTTACATGATTATGTCACTTTGATTTGTCTTGCCTTCCAGGTCACCTACTTGGTCATTTTGTAAATATATATTATTTTCTGTAACTACTACATGTGCCCATCTCATTGTTATCAAATTATTAGAGATAAACAAATTGTTTTTGCACCCACCATGCGTCATGTCCGCAATTGTCATGTGAGGTGAAATGTGTATATTTTGGGATGTGAGCACTCAGTTTGTTTGTTTGTTTGACCTGACAAAGCTCCGTTTCGGATTGAAAAGTTGTCAATAAAGTGGTGAATTTGGAGCTTTAACAGTGTGCGGGCCTTCTTGTTCTTTACTAGCATCCCCATGTTTTCACATTTATTTCACAAGATCATGTTTTCACATGTGCTCAAATGTTGTTACGTGTAATTTCATGGTAGCACATGTAAAAATTTTGCATCCCATGTGTCACATTTATTTCATAGATCATGTTTTCACATGTGTAGTTTCATGTTATCACATGTCAATTTTCTATTGTGTTATTTACTGTACATTTGTTTATCCCATGTGTAACTCTGTGTTGTTTGTGTCGCACTGCTTTGCTTTATCTTGGCCAGGTTGCAGTTGTAAATGAGAACTTGTTCTCAACTGGCCTACCTGGTTAAATAAAGGTGAAATAAAACATGTAAAAAATAAATCGCATATTGTCACATTTATCACATTAACATAAAATCACGTGATCACATGAGATCACACAAGATCACGTGTTTTCACGTGTTCAGGTGAAATTCATGTGTTTTTCCTGTAAGGGTTCCTTGCTTCCCTTTCTATAATGCATCCCCCCCCTCGCTCTCTTTCTCTCTCTCTCTCTCTCTCTCTGCATTTACCGCGTCTCTTTTTTTACTTTCCACTTACTCTCATGCCCACTCTCTTCCTCTATCCCTAATCTGTCTCTCTGATTAGCCATGTGTCTCATCTTGATTACTATCTGTCTTCTTAAATCATTCCAGAGATCTCACTAGGGTGCTGTGGTGTGTTAGTATAGTGTTTGTGTGTGTGTAGGCTAGGCATTAGGAAATGCGTGTGTGTTCCTTTTAGCACTGAGGTGTGTGTGTGTGTGTCTGTCTAATAAAACTGTTTTGATCTGTTTTACTGCTTGTGTAAGATTTTGACTGTGGTCTCAGTCATTAGAACAAAAAAATAATATGCAAAACCATATTACTTTCACTCTGAGCCCCAGTCTCAGGATGTCTGATGATTGGAGCTCCTGTTTATATATGAGATATAGCCATATTCAGTCTATAGGGCCGGAGGGGTTAGTGTGCTAAATGGCGAACCGCTCTGATGAGAGGGATCTAATAGATATCCCAGGGCCCTGGCACTTATCTGGGCTGGGGAATGAGCAGCAGCCAGTCCTGTCTGTGGAGTTCAGCACTGATACCTTCTCACAGCACTTTTATCATTAGCATCAATGCTAGCTGTGTGTTCATAGTAACTAGCCTAGCATAGTCTAGCGTAACATTAGCCCCAGAGATATAGGCTAGGTACAGTAATATGCTCACTGTACTCTAATTATCTTTAGCACTTTAGCTTGGTCTGACACAGAATGCTTTCTAATGGGGTCCTGGCCAGGCCTGCACTGTTAAACACTTATCCATAACCTCCCTGCTCTCAGCACTCAGCCTTTAAGTGCTGTGCTGCACATCAACATTTGTCCAAGTTAACATTAGTGAGCAGAGCTCAGAGCTCCCCTCCACTCCACTCCTGTATACTGTAATAAAGTGAGTTAGGTCAGCCTGTGACATTGTTACAGTGTAGTTGCGTCCCAAATGGCACCCTATTATTCCTTATATAGTGCACTACTTTTGTGTAAGGGGCCGCCTTACCCACACTGCATTGGGGCGCTCTTTACATGTTCCCACAAATGGATGCTCCTCGTCATCCATTGCTGCTGTGATTGCACACTATAGTAAATCACCCAAAAGATGTGGGAGTTTATCAAAATTGAATTTGTTTTTCGAAATCTTTGTGGGTCTGTGTAATCTGAGGGAAATATGTGTCTGTAATGTGGTCATACATTTGGCAGGAAGTTAGGAAGTGCAGCTCAATTTCCACCTCATTTTGTAGGCAGTATGCAAATAGCCTGTATTCACTTGAGAGCCATGGCTGCCTTCGGCAGCCTTTCTCAATAGTCTGAACATAGTAAAAGATGTCCTTAATTTTGGGTCAGTCACGGTGGTCAGCTATTCTGCCACTGTGTACTCTCTGTTCAGGGCCAAATAGCATTGTAGTTTGCTCTTTTTTTGTAAATTCTTTCCAATGTGTCAAGTCATTATCTTTTTGTTTTCTCATGATTTGGTTGGGTCTAATTGTGTTGCTGTCCTGGAGCTCTGTGGGGTCTGTTTGTGTTTGTGAACATAGCTTAGGGTGGCTCTTCTCCAGGTTCATTTCTCTGTAGGTGGTGGCTTTGTCATGGAAAGTTTGAGAATCGCTTCATTTTAGGCGGTTGTAGAATTCAACGGCTCTTTTCTGGATTTTGATCATTAGCGGGTATCAGCATAATTCTGCTCTGCATGCATTATTTGGTATTTTACGTGGTACACAGACAATATTTTTGCAGAATTCTGCATGCAGAGTCTCAATTAGGTGTTTGCCCCATTTTGTGAATTATTGGTTGGTGAGCAGACACCAGACCTCACAACCACAAAAGGCAATTGTTTCTATAACTGAATCAAGTCTTTTTAGCCAGATCCTAACTGGTATGTCGAATTTTATGTTCCTTTTGATGGCATAGAAGGCCCTTCTTGCCTTGTCTCTCAGATCGTTCACAGCTTTATGAAAGTTACCTGTGGCGCTGATGTTTAGGCCAAGGTTTATAGTTTTTTGTTTGTGTGCTTTAGGGCAGGTATTCCTCGCAATGCCTGCCCTAATGTGGTTCACATAAAAAATAAAAAAATCGAGTGTTCAGTGAAATAACAACACCATGTCAAATACAGGTAGCCTACTCAAATAATTAACATCCAATCACATTAACCATTACTCTCTCGCGGGAATTCCACTAACGGTCCATATGTAGCCAAACGTAGCTGCCGCTCATGTTGGTATCTGTATTGATGGCGCAAAAGCAATGACAGGGAGATATAGTGGAGTGGTAACGCGTGTGCAAGCAGTTGCTCCCGATGCCACTTGGGTACACTGCAGCATCCACCGAGAGGGTCTTGCTGCCAAGGGAATGCCTGACAGCTTGTGTAGTGTCCAAAAAAGACGTTTTGGACACTACAGTGAAAATGGTTAACTTTGTTAACCTGTTTGGGCTAGGGGGCAGTATTTTGAAGTTCGGATGAAAAACGTGCCCAAAGTAAACTGCCTGTTACTCAGGCCCAGAAGCTAGGATATGCATATAATTAGCTTTGGATAGAAAACGTTGGATAGAAAACACTCTGAAGTTTCTAAAACTGTTAAAATAATGTCTGTGAGTATAACAAAACTGATATGGCAGGCAAAAACCCGAGCAAAATCCATCCGGGATGTCTGAATCAGTCATGTCACACTGTTTTCAATTGGCATGCTATTCAAAGCCTTATAGTTTAACCCCCAGATTGCAGTTCCTATGGCTTCAACTAGATGTCAACAGTCATTAGAAAAAGGTTTGAAGCTTTTATCATGAAAAACCATGGAGAAAGACAAGTTCTTCCTGAGGTCACGTCATGTGTCCTGTTGTGGATTTTACAAACGCTGTTTGACTTTTTTCGACAAACTTTACCGGTACTTTTGGGATATTGTTTGTCTGCATGGATGAACGCCATTGGGCAGGTAGATTACTGAACAAAATGAGGAAACCAAAACTGAGCTTTATGGATATAAAGAGGGACTTTATCGAACAAAAGGACCTTTTATTGTGTAAACGGGACGCTTGGGTATGCCATCAGATGAAGCTCTTCAAAGGTAAGCAATTTATTTTATGCTATTTTTGAGTTTTGTGACACCTCTGCTGGTTATGTTATTATGCTAATTGAAATATTTGAGCGGGGCGCTGTCCTCAGACAATCAAATGTTCTGCTTTCGCCGTAAAGCCTTTTTGAAATCTGACAACGCTGTTAGATGAACAAGATTCTAAGCTTTTGAATGATGTGCAACACTTGTATTTTCTGGAATGTTTAAAATGAGTATTTTTGTAATTTGAATTTGGCGATCTGCATTTCACCGGATGTTGGCAAAATCGAACCCGTTCACGGGACTGGATCTCTAAGAGGAAGGCCCCTGAACTCTGGCGTATTTTCTGCTCTATGCAATGATATGGGCAGCGACCATGTACAGTGACTTGCGAAAGTATTCACCCCCTTGGCATTTTTCCTATTTTGTTGCCTTACAACCTGGAATTAAAATAGCTTTTTTGGGGGGTTTGTGTCATTTGATTTACACAATGTGCCTACCACTTTGAAGATGCAAAATATTTTTTATTGTGAAACAAACAAGAAATAAGACAGAAAACTTGAGCATGCATAACTATTCACCCGCCCAAAGTCAATACTTTGTAGAGCCACTGGGATTTTTTCCCATTCTACAAGGAAAAACTGCTCCATCTCCTTCATGTTGGATGGGTTCCACTGGTGCACAGCAATCTTTAAGTCATACCACAGATTCTCAATTGGATTGAGGTCTGGGCTCTGACTAGGCCATTCCAAGACATTTCATTGTTTCCCCTTAAACCACTCAAGTGTTTCTTTAGCAGTATGCTTTGGGTCATTGTCCTGCTGGAAGGTGAACCTCCGTCCCAGTCTCAAATCTCTGGAAGACTGAAACAGAATTTCCCTGTATTTAGCGCCATCCATCATTCCTTCAATTCTGACCAGTTTCCTAGTCCCTGACAATGAAAAACATCCCCACAGCATGGGGGTGGCAGCATCCTTGTGTTTGTGTTCTCGGGGTCATGAGAGGTGTTGGGTTTGTGCCAGACATAGCGTTTTCCTTGATGGCCAAAAAGCTAAATTTTAGTCTCATCTGACCAGAGTATCTTCTTCCATATGTTTGGGGAGTCTCCCACATGGCTTTTGGCGAACACTAAACGTGTTTGCTTATTTTTTTCTTTAAGCAATGGATTTTTTCTGACCACTCTTCCGTAAAGCCCAGCTCTGTGCAGGAGGAGGGACCGGTCCATGCACCATCTGTGGCCGCGGAGGGCACACTGCCGGTAGGTGCTGGGGAGGTCCCTCTGGGAGTCGATGCAGCAGGCAGGGCACTCTTGGGTCACCCCAGGTGAGTCGGCACCAGGCTCACCCAGAGCCTCCTGTTGCACACATGTTTTTGTATAACAACTTTCCTGAGTTTTCCCCGCATTCCCAGCATAAGGCGCTCGTAGATTCAGGCGCAGCTGGGAATTTTATTGACCGATCATTTGCACATTGTTTAGGGATTCCTATTGTTCCAGTGTACATGCCCTTTCCAGTTCACGCCCTAGATAGTCGACCATTAGGGTCAGGGCTAATTAGGGAGGTCACCACTCCAATGGGCATGGTGCCGCAGGAGGGTCACAAGAAGAGAATTAGTCTCTTCCTTATTGATTCTCCTGCATTTCCCGTGGTGCTGGGCCTACCCTGGTTAGCCTGTCATGACCCCACTATTTCGTGGCAACAGAGGGCTCTCACAGGGTGGTCACGAGAGTGCTCGGGGAGGTGTTTAGGGGTTTCCGTCGGTGCTACTACGGTGGAAAGTCCAGACCGGGTCTCCACCGTGCGCATCCCCTCTGAATATGCCGATTTGGCTCTTGTCTTCCGTAAAAAGAAGGTGACTCAATTACCACCTCATCGACGAGGGGATTGTGCGATAAATCTCCTGGTAGACGCAGCACTTCCCAGGAGTCACGTGTATCCCCTGTTGCAAGAGGAGACGGCGGCTATGGAAACATATGTCTCTGAATCCCTGGGGCAGGGGTACATTCGGCCCTCCACTTCAACTGCCTCCTCAAGCTTCTTTTTTGTGAAGAAGAAGGATGGAGGTCTGCGCCCGTGTATTGACTATCGAGGCATCAACCAGATCACTGTGAGGTACAGTTACCCGCTACCTCTCATAGCCAGTGTGATCGAGTCAATGCACGGGGCGCACTTCTTCACAAAATTGGATCTCAGGAGCGCTTACAACCTGGTGCGTATCCGGGAGGGAGATGAGTGGAAGACGGCATTTAGTACCACTATGAGTACCTCGTCATGCCGTACGGGTTGATGAATGCTCCATCAGTCTTCGAGGCCTTTGTAGACGAGATTTTTAGGGACCTGCACGGGCAGGGTGTAGTGGTGTATATTGCTGACATTCTGATATACTCCGCTACACACGCCGAACATGTGTCTCTGGTGCGCAGGGTGCTTGGTCGACTGTTGGAGCATGACCTGTACATCAAGGCTGAGAAATGTCTGTTCTTTCAACAGTCCGTCTCCTTCCTAGGGTACCACATTTCCACTTCAGGGGTGGAGATGGAGAGTGACCGCATTTCAGCCCTGCGTAATTGGCCGACTCCCACCACGGTAAAGGAAGTGCAGCGGTTTCTAGGGTTTGGCAACTATTACCGGAGGTTTATCCGGGGCTTTGGTCAGGTAGCGGCTCCCATTACCTCACTGCTGAAGGGGGGACCGATGCGTTTGCAGTGGTCGGCTGAGGCGGACAGGGATTTTGGTCACCTGAAGGCTCTGTTTACCTCGGCTCCCGTGCTGGCTCATCTGGATCCCTCTTTGGCGTTCATAGTGGAGGTGGACGCGTCCGAGGCTGGGATAGGAGCCGTGGTCTCTCAACGCTCGGGTACGCCACCGAAGCTCCGCCCCTGTGCCTTCTTTTCGAGGAAGCTCAGCCTGGTGGAGCGAAACTATGACGTGGGGGACCGGGAGCTGTTGGCTGTCATCAAGGCCTTGAAGGCGTGGAGACATTGGCTTGAGGGGGCTAAACACCCTTTTCTCATCTGGACTGACCACCGCAATCTGGAGTACATCCGGGCGGCGAGGAGACTGAACCCTCGCCAGGCAAGGTGGGCCATGTTCTTTACCCGTTTTGTTTTCACCCTGTCCTACAGGCCAGTTTCTCAGAATACGAAGGCAGACGCACTGTCCCGGATGTATGACACTGAGGAGCTGTCAATGGATCCCGGCCTCTTGCCTGGTGGCACCGGTCGGTGGGAGCTGGATGCGGACATCGAGCGGGCGTTACGTACAGCCCACTCCCCCACAGTGTCCAGCTGGGCGCCTGTACGTTCCGTCTGCTGTCTGCGACCGTTTGATCTATTGGGCCCACACGTATCCCTCCTCTGGTCATCCTGTCATCGGTTTGGACAGTGCGCTGTCTTAGTGGGAAGTACTGGTGGTCCACTTTGGCTAAGGACGTGAGGATTTATGTTTATTCCTGCTTGGTGTGCGCTCAGTGCAAGGCCCCTAGGCACCTGCCCAGAGGTAACACCACGATCCTGGTCGTTGTGAATCGGTTCTCTAAGTCCTGTCATCTCCTCCCTTTGCCCGGTCTCCCTACGGCCCAACAGACTGCGGAGGCCCTGTTCACACACGTCTTCCGGCACTACGGGGTGCCTGAGGACATAGTATCTGATCGAGGTCCCCAGTTCACGTCAAGGGTCTGGAGGGCGTTCATGGAACGTCTAGGGGTCTCGTCAGCCTTACCTCAGGTTTTCACCCCGAGAGTAACGGGCAGGTGGAGAGAGTAAACCAGGATGTGGGTAGGTTTCTGCGGTCTAATTTCCAGGACCGGCCGGGGGAGTGGGCGGCGTTCATACCCTGGGCGGAGATGGCCCAGAACTCGCTCCGCCACTCCTCTACTAACCTCTCCCCCTTCCAGTGCGTCCTGGGGTATGTTAGGGTTGCGAAAATCAAATCTGGTATCAGGACAAAAGGTGACACAGAGTCACCAAGTAAGTTCTAAGTCTTTTTATTCACTCAAGCAATAAATGGTAAATGCAATCTTAATATATACGGATTCAATGTAATACCACGCAGGGTTAACAGAGAACTGGCCAACACCCTAAAAGGTTCTTGTTAAATACCCTAACAGTGTTAGTTCCTGCTTCATGAGCTGGCCTGTCAGG
Organism: Hucho hucho; assembly: GCA_003317085.1. Taxonomy (NCBI): domain Eukaryota; kingdom Metazoa; phylum Chordata; class Actinopteri; order Salmoniformes; family Salmonidae; genus Hucho; species Hucho hucho. The sequence goes on along the minus strand of QNTS01000532.1, from coordinate 124,178 downwards.
GTAGAGACTGGGCGTGGTTTAGACTTGCCCAGCCTATCGTAGGCGCCCAGGCTGGTCCCAGCCCCTTGGCGCTTCTGTCAAACGTGTGTTGTAGAGCTGAGGGGCCCCCTCTTGCAGCCCCACCACAGGCATGAGTTGTTGTTGTCATCAGTTCTTCTTTCTTGAGTCTACGCCTATAATTATCTCCTACTAGACGGGTGTGAGCATGTAACCAATATTGGCCCCCACCTTGCTCTTTCACAACACATGTTAGAGACAATGTATAAGATAGGAACAGAGTACTCTCTGTTCCTCAGTCTATCAGCACACTCAGCCCTTCTGTTAATCCCCCCCCAAGTAAGTCCTTGAGTTCATCAGTTCCTGACCCCTTGCATATAATAGAACAATGGGTGAGCATTCAAATATATCAAATCAAATCAAATTTTATTTGTCACATACACATGGTTAGCAGATGTTAATGCGAGTGTAGCGAAATGCTTGGAAGGGGGGACCGATGCGTTTGCAGTGGTCGGCTGAGGCGGACAGGGATTTTGGTCACCTGAAGGCTCTGTTTACCTCGGCTCCCGTGCCGGCTCCCGTGCTGGCTACTATGTAAGCATTAACACACAGGCCAGGATCCCACAGGTACCAGCCGGTTCTGGCGCCGTGGCATCAGAGCCAGATCGAGGCTCCTGCGGTGGACGGTTTAGGAGCTCGGAGGAGACATGGGACGCCGCTCATGTGCGGGCCGAGAGGCGTCAGAAAGGAAGCGCAGATCGTCACCGCAGTGAGGCCCCGGTGTTCGCACCGGGGGACCGGGTATGGCTCTCGACCTGAAACCTGCCCCTCCGCCTGCCCTGCCGGAAGCTGGGCCCGTGGTTTGTGGGGCCATTCAAAGTCCTGAGGAGAATGAACGAGGTTTGCTACAGGTTACAGCTTCCCCCCGAATACCGTATTAACTTCTTAGGGATCACTGCACAACTTGACCGTTTTGGAGAGACTGGCGTGCCCAAAGTAAAATGCCTCCCATTCAGGCCCAGAAAATAGGATATGCACATATTTGGTACCATTGGATAGGAAACACTCTGAATTTTCCAAAACTGTTAACCATTTGTCTGTGAGTAAAACAGAACGGATATGGCAGGCGAAAACCCCGAGGAATTTCTGTCCTGGAGAAAGTGGTTTTCACAGAGTGCCTCATTTGGAACCCCTCCCTCATGAAAATGCCCATAAAAGGGCATATGAATGCAGTACCTATCGCTTCCTCTGGATGTCCTTTGTCTCTAGAAAGTGGTTTCATGCTGTTCAGATGAATTAGAACAGAGAAGAAGAGAGAATCAGGAAGTGCCTCTTTGGAAGTCTATAGGACTGGGCGCGCACTCTCGCCAAGCGCGCACTGTGTTTCCCTCGGTCTGTAGAGCTCAGTTTATATTCCGGTTGATTTATTATAGTAAATATACGTAAAAGTGTTCCTAAGGNGGATATAATACATTACTTTTTCTAACAAAAGAACCATGGATTGTCTTCGTTGGACACTTAGGATGACCTCAGCAGAAGTTCTTCAACAGGTAATTGATTTGTTTTTGCTGTGAAATGTGTTATGTGTGTGCCACGCTGGCTAATGAATTCATGGCTATGTGAAAAGTATGTGAGGTGCTGCCCTCAAACAATCAAATGTAGTGCTTTCGCCGTAAAGCCTTTTTGAAATCTGACAACGCTGTGATATTGCCAAGAAACAGAGCTTTTGATGAGTATGAAACACTTGTATATTGGTGGATGTTTAATAATTCAACTTTGGGATTTTGAATTTAGCGCCTGACATTTCACCTGGTAGTGTCGGGAGTGGGGCGCTAGCACCCCAATGATCCCTGAGAGGTTAACCACTCGTTTCATGTGTCTCTCCTCAGGCCGGTGGTGGCTGGTCCACTCCAGGAGTCTGAGGTGCGGGAGGTTCCTCCACCCCCTCTGGACATCGAGGGGCCCCCGGCGTACGCAGTTCGAGCCATACTGGACTTGAGGCGTCGGGCGAGGGTTCTTCAGTACCTCATGGAGTCGGAGGGGTACGGTCCGGAGGAGAGATGCTGGGTGCCGGTGAAGGACGTTTTGGACCCTTCGATGCTGCGGGAGTTCCATAGTCGCCATCTGGATCGCCCTGCACCTCGCCCTCCGGGTCGTCCCCAAGGTCGGTGTCGGCAAGCTGCTGGAGCCGCGCGTCAAGGGGGGGTACTGTCACGACTTCCGCCAAAGTCGGTCCCTCTCCTTGTTCGGGCGGCGTTCGGCAGTCGACGTCACCGGCCTTCTAGCCATCGCCGATCCATTTTTTATTTTCCATTTGTGTTGTCTTTGGTTTCTACACACCTGGTTTCAATTCCCCATGTTCATTATTTAACCCTCTGTTTCCCCCATGTTTTTGTGCGTTATTGTTCAAATATTATGTCAGTCCATTTGGTGGGCTTGGTATTTTGTTACTACTTTGAATATTTTGAGTAAAATACGTTGTGTTGCTCATCTCTGCTGTCCTGCGCCTGACTTTTTGCACCTACTACACCAAGCCTTCTGACAATGGGACCACGCAGCCGTCATACCGCTCAGAAAGGAGATGAACGTACTTTGGTGCGAAAAGTGCATTTCAATCCCAGTACAACAGAAAAGGACCTTGTGAAGATGCTGGAGGAAACAGGTACAAACGTATCTATATCCACAGTAAAACGAGTCCTATATCGACATAACGTGAAAGGCCGCTCAGAAGCCACTGCTCAAAAACCGCCATAAAAAAGCCAGACTATGGTTTGCAACTGCACATGGGGACAAAGGTTGTACTTTTTGGAGAAATGTCCTCTGGTCTGATGAAACAAAAATAGAACTGTTTGGCCATAATGACCATCGTTATGTTTGGAGGAAAAAGGGGGAGGCTTGCACGCCAAAGAACACCCTCCCAACCGTGCAGTACAGGGGTGGCAGCATCATGTTGTTTGGGGTGCTTTGCTGCAGGAGGGACTGGTGCACTTCACAAAATAGATGGCATCTTGAGGTAGGAAAATTAGGTGGATATATTGAAGCATCATCTCAAGACATCAGTCAGGAAGTTAATGCTTGGTCGCAAATGGGTCTTCCAAATGGACAATGATCCCAAGCATACGTCCAAAGTTGTGGCAAAAAGGCTTAAGGACAACAAAGTCAAGGTATTGGAGTGGCCATCACAAAGCCCTGACCTCAAGCCTACAGAAAATTTGTGGGCAGAAACTGAAAAAGTGTGTACGACCAAGGAGGCCTACAAACCTGACTCAGTTACACCAGCTCTGTCAGGAGGAATGGGCCAATATTCACCCAATTTATTGTGGGAAGCTTGTGGAAGGCTACCTGAAACATTTAACCCAACAATGCTACCAAATACTAATCGAGTGTATGTAACTTCTGACCCACTGGGAATGTGATGAAAGAAATAAAAGCTGAAATAAATCATTCTCTCTACTATTGTTTTCACATTCTTAAAATAAAGTGGTGATCCTAACTGACCTAAGACAGGGAATTTATAGTAGGATTAAATGTCAGGAATTGTGAAAAACAGAGTTTAAATGTATTTGGCTAAGGTGTATGTAAACTTCCGACTTCAACTGTATATATGCACACGCACACACACACACACACACACACACACACACATATGCACAGTGATACACATACACACACTTCACCTGCTCCCACCTCATGGCACACACACTAATGCCTCATTAGCCTTGTTACCCAATGACACCAATGACACCAATTAACCAAGTACCCACACAGCCATCCGTTGGCTTAGAAAGGACATACAACGCATTAGCACAAAGTAGTACGTCAAAGTACTTTTTTATTTGTATGTGCGTGCATGCGTGCGTAAGCGTGAGGGTTTAAGTCTCCACTGATTGAGACACTTTTGGAAAACTGATGCACAGCTTGCATTTAGACAAGCAGATCAGTTCTGATAAAGAGCTGATGTGAAAAGCTCTGATGTGATTGGTCAAAATACCAATTAGTTGGAAAAATATCTGAATTGGGCTGCCTGTCTAAATGCAGCCATGCAGACATTTTATTGGGTTAGTGAAAAATATATTTATCTGAATTGGTTGTTTTATTGTCAGTCTGACTATGGCATTGCAATAAAGAATGCCATTTATTGAGACAATGCACAAGCCCACAGTAATCTGAGGAGAAATTCAGGACTGTATAGCAGCAGTTAATGAGAAATACCTCAGCTAAAGCCTTGGACTGCTATTGTAATCAGCTGGAATTAATTGTAAGAGAAAGACAACCTTCCGAAGAATTCGAGATATAGGCCCACACGCACATACCCCCACAGACATGCGCTCTCTCTCCCTCTCTTTCACACACACCTTTAAGATCCATTGAACTGGTCAATAGAGGAAGTGAGATACTGTCCTTTTAGGTTGATGGGTTAATAATCAGCTCTGAAGACAATCAATGCCTTTCAGCACACTTAAAACACACTATAGTATACAATGGTATTAATACTATAGTATTCACTGTATTGTTTTTGCAGACTAAAGTCAGCAGAAACACTACAGTGAATACTGTAGTATTTACTGTAGTAAACTGTACTATACTGTAGTATTTACAGTTAACTATATTTTTTTGATTGATATGATTTATATAAGTGCTATATAGCTACCGGTGCCTTACAAGACACTACTAAACATAGTATGGTTTTCCATGTACTAAAAACAAAATCACATTTAAAAATTAAACGCATAGAATAATCATGGCAAGCACAGATACCATCTAGCCACACTACACAAACAACACATTTCTCATTCTCCTCCAGGCATTGTGAACAAACTGAGCAATCTCAAATTTAAATCAAACCACATTTTATTGGTCACATACACATGGTTAGCAGATGTTATTGCGAGTGTAGGGAAATGCTTATGCTTCTAGACGTGACAGTGCAGCAGTATCTAACAGATAGTATCTAACAATTCTACAACAAAACCTAATATCTAACAAATTCCACAACAAAACCTAACACACACAATCTAGTAAAGGGATAAGAATATATAAGTATGAAATATATGGATGAGCAGTGACAGAGCGGCTAAGATGCAATAGATAGTAAAGAATAGATAGTGAAGGATACAGTATACAGTCTATACATATGAGATGAGTAACGTGAGATATGTAAACATTCTTAAAGTGGCATTATTAAAGTGACTAGTGTTCCATTTATTAAAGTGACCAATTATATAAAGTCTGGAGGTAGGCAGCCGCCTCTTTGTGCTAGTGGTGGCTGTTTAACAATCTGATGGCCTTGAGATAGAAGCTGTTTTTCAATCTCTCTGTTCCAGCTTTGATGTACCTGTGCTGACCTCGCCTTCTGGATGGAAGCGGGGTGAACAGGCAGTGGCTCGTGTGGTTATTGTCCTTCATGATATTTTTTGCCTTCCTGTGACATCGGGTGTTGTAGGTATCCAGGAGGGCAGGTAGTTTGCTCCCGGTGATGCGTTGTGCAGACCGCACCACCCTCTGGAGACCCCTGCGGTTGTTGGCGGTGCAGTTGCCGTACCAGGCGGTGATACAGCCCGACAGGATGCTCTCAATTGTGCACCTGTAAAAGTGAGTGAGGGTTTTCGGTGACAAGCCACATTTCTTCAGCTGTTGCGCCTTCTTCACCACACTGTCTGTGTGCATGGACCATTTCAGTTTGTCAGTAATATGTACACCGAGGAACTTAAAACTTTCCACCTTCTCTACTGCTGTCCCGTCGATGTGGATAGGGAGGTGCTCCCTTTGCTGTTTCCTGAAGTCCACAATCATCTCTTTTGTTTTGCTGACATTGAGTGAGAGGTTATTTTCCTGACACCACACTCCGAGGGCCCTCACCTCCTCCCTGTAGGCTGTCTCGTCGTTGTTGGTAATCAAGCCTACCACTGTTGTGTCGTCTGCAAACTTGATGATTGAGTTGGAGTCATCAAATCAAATCAAATTTATTCATAAAACCCTTCTTACATCAGCTGATGTCACAGAGTGCTGTACAGAAACCCAGCCTAAAACCCCAAACAGCAAGCAATGCAGGTGTAAAAGCACCTGCATTGGCCACGCAGTCGTGGGTGAACAGGGAGTACAGGAGGGGGCTGAGAACGCACCCTTGTGGGGCCCCAGTGTTGAGGATCAGCGGAGTGGAGATGTTGTTTCCTACCTTCACCACCTGGGGCGGCCCATCAGGAAGTCCAGGACCCAGTTACACAGGGTGGGGTCGAGACCCAGGGTCTCAAGCTTAATGATGAGCTTGGAAGGTACTATCGTATTGAATGCTGAGCTGTAGTCAATGAACAGCATTCTTACATAGGTTTTCCTCTTGTCCAGATGGGATAGGGCAGTGTGCAGTGTGATGGTGATTGCATCATCTGTGGACCTATTGTGGTGGTAAGCGAATTGAAGTGGGTCTAGGGTGACAGGTAGGATGGAGGTGATATGATCCTTGACTAGTCTCTCAAAGCACTTCATGATGACAGAAGGGCAATAGTCATTTATTTCAGTTACCTTAGCTTTCTTGGGAACAGGAACAATGGTGGCCATCTTGAAGCATGTGGCGACAGCAGACTGGGATAGGGAGCGATTGAATATGTCTGTAAACACACCCTGTCTGAAACTCAGTCAAGATAGTCGTCATTCTTGCTGGTGCCAAAAGTTTAAAAAGTGTTCATAGGGAACAGAATGCGTCGGACCATCAAATAATTGGCATATACATTACTCTTAAAGAATTTCCACGTGGGCTAGGATTGAACATTGAATCAAAGCCTATTGGATGGCAACTTGTTTTTCAACAGGACAGAATAATTTGTAACTTACTTTTTCCAACATAACATAGGTACAGCAGATCCCCTTATTGTATGGGACACTTTTAAATGTGCCTTTAGAGGTCATGCAATTCAATACTCATCTTTAAAACAAAAGCAATTTAGGTCAAAAGAGTTCATATTAACAAAGGAATTGGAGGGACTAACAGTACAGATAGATAGCAGTAAAAACTGTACCATAGAGTTACAGAGTAAGTTAGAAGAAAAACAAAATGAGGAAGATAATCAAGAAATATTCAAGTGTAATTTATTATAAAGATAAAGCGAACTGGTTGGAATATGGGAAAAATGCACAACATTATTGTTTAATCTTTTACATAGAAATTAGACCAAAAATAATTTATTGAAACTTTACAAATGACGGAGTCACCCATGATTCACCAAACTATATTTTGAGAGAGGATGCAAAGTACTTTAAGTACTCCATCTCCACTAACCAAAGTTAATTGTAAGGATTTTTTTTCTATGAGTAATGTAAAATGAACAGCTGTACAGACAGACTCAAGTGAAGGCCAAATTACAGATGAGGAACTTCTTGATGCAGTTAAGCCTTTAAGTCTGGGGCTGGATGGCAAACCAGTTGAGGTATATCAAACCTTTTTTGATGTACTCAGGACCATTATTAGCATGTTTTAACCACTCCTATAAAAATGGTAGATTATCAGATCAGATGTGAGCAAAATGCATAGTGCATAGAATTAAAAAGTTATTGAAGGATATTATTTATCCTAATCAGACAGGTATTTTACATAGACAATACATTGGAGATAATATAAGACAAGTACTGGAAACAAAAGAACACTATAAAAAACAGGGAAACCAGGCCTGGTATTCATAGCTGTCTTTGAAAAGGCTTTTGATTAAGTACGATTGGAATTTATAGATAAATGCCTGAAATATTTCAATTCTGGAGAATCTCTTATACAATGGGTTAAAGTTAGGTATGGTAACCCTAGGTGTAAAATAGTAAATAATGGCTACTACTTAGAAAGTATTAAACTGTCAAGAGAAGTTAAACAAGGTTGTTCACTATCTATTTCTTATGGCCATCAAAATGTTAGCTATGAAAATCAGATCCAACAATAATATTAAGGGGCTAGAAATCCAGGGCTTAAAAACCAAAGATGTCATTGTACGATGATGATTCATGTTCCACAATTTGGATCCCTACATAGCCTCATAGAGGATAAGTGTACTATATTACGTATTGGATCGCTAAAAAATAACACTTTTACATTACCGTGTATTTGATAAATAAAATGGTCTGACGGTGAGGTTGACATACTCGGTATTCATATCCCGAAATAAAGAAAGGATCTCACTACAATACATTCTAGTAGTAAGTTAGCAAAAAAAGATAAGATATTGATAACATGGAAAGGAAAATACCTGTCTATTTTGTGGAAAAATCACCCTGATTAACTCTTCAGTTATATCCCAGTTGACCTAATTGATTATGGCACTGCCTACACCTAACTTTAAAAAATATATATTTAATGAGAAAAAATATAACATTTTATTTGGAATGGCAAGCCAGACCAAATTAAACGGGCCTATTTAAATAATGAATATGAATTCGGAGGGTGGAAATGATTTAATATTAAAGCATTAGACCTCTCAAAAAAGGCTTGAGTCATACAAAAAATATACTTATTTATATCCAAACAGGTTCTCTAGCAGATTAGTAAGAGTGGATCCCCCGTGTTCAAGAATTGCCTTTTCACTTAAATCAGATTACAACCTCTCACATTTGGTTATTTGAAAATGAAATAATCGCTATTCCAAACTTTTGACTGGTACTGTACACAGTTGAAGTCGGAAGTGTACATACACTTAGGTTGGAGTCATTAAAACTCGTTTTTCAACCACTCTACAAATTTCTTGTTAACAAACTATAATTTTGGCAAGTCGGTTAGGACATCTACTTTATGTATGACACAAGTAATCTTTCCAACAATTGTTTACAGACAGATTATTTCACTTATAATTCACTGTATCACAATTCCAGCGGGTCAGAAGTTTATATACACTAAGTTGACTGTGCCTTTAAACAGCTTGGAAAATTCAAGAAAATGATGTCATGGCTTTAGAAGCTTCTGAAAGGCTAATTGACATCATTTGAGTCAATTGGAGGTGTACCTGTGGATGTATTTCAAGGCCTACCTTCAAACTCACCGCCTCTTTGCTTGACATCATGGGAAAATCCAAAGAAATCAGCCAAGACCTCAGAAAAAGAAATTGTAGACCGCCACAAGTCTGGTTCATCCTTGGAAGCAATTTCCAAACGCCTGAAGGTACAACGTTCATCTGTACAAACAATAGTACGCAAGTATAAACACCATGGGACCACGCAGCTGCCATACCACTCAGGAAGGAGATGCGTTCTGTCTCCTAGAGATTAACGTATTTTGGTGCGAAAAGTGCAAATTAATCCCAGAACAACAGCAAAGGACCTTGTGAAGATGCTGGAGGAAACAGATACAAAAGTATCTATATCCACAGTAAAACGAGTCCTATATCGACATAACCTGAAAGGCCGCTCAGCAAGGAAGAAGCCACTGCTCAAAACCGCCATAAAAAAGCCAGACTATGGTTTGCAACTGCACATGGGGACAAAGATCGTTCTTTTTGGAGAAATGTCCTCTGGTCTGATTAAACAAAAATTGAACTGACCATCGTTATGTTTGGAGTAAAAAGGGGGAGGCTTGAAAACCGAAGAACACCATCCCAATCGTGAAGCACGGGGGTGGCAGCATCATGTTGTGGGGGTGCTTTACTGCAGGAGGGACTGGTTTTCTTCACAAAATAGATTACATCATGAGGAAGGAAAATTATGTGGATATATTGAAGCAACATCTCAAGACATCAGTCAGGAAGTTAACGCTTGGTCGCAAATGGGTCTTCCAAATGGACAATGACCCCAAGCATACTTCCAATCGTGTGGCAAAATGGCTTAAGGACAACAAAGTCAAAGTACTGGAGTGGCCATCACAAAGCCCCTCAATCCTATAGAACATTTGTGGGTAGAACTGAAAAAGCGTGTGCGAGCAAGGAGGCCTACAAACCTGACTCAGTTACACCAGCTCTGTCAGGAGGAATCCCACAATTCCTCTTAACAGTGTGTTTATCCAATTGGATAAAAAAAATAAAAAAAATAAACGGAAGTGAACATTTTGCCAGTTCTTGGAATGTTAATGTTTTGGTTTCAGGGAGGTTCTGAGAATGGAAATGATAGTATAACGGCACAGGGTGAGACCCAGATGCAGACACAGGAGGAAGATGGTTTGAGTCTCTGATATTTATTATAATCCAAAAAGGGTAGGCAAGAGAATGGTCGTGGACATGCAAAAGATCAAAACCAGGTCAGAGTCTAGGCGGTACAGAGTGGCAGGCAGGCTTGAGGTCAGGGCAGGCAGAATGGTCAGGCAGGCGGGTACAGAGTCCAGACAGGCAAGGGTCACAACCGGGATGACTAGCAAAAACAGAGAGCTGGAAAAAGCAGGAGAATGAGAAAAACCGTACTGTTTGACTTGACAAACAAGACGAACTGGCAACTGACAAGCAGGGAACACAGGAATAAGTACCCAGGGACTAATGAGGAAAACAGGTGACACCTGGGAGGAAGGTGGAGACAATCACAAAGACAGGTGAAACAGATCAGGGCGTGACAGATTATTCGGTTATTTTGAGTTTTTTTTAGGTTTAGGTTATTTGGAGGTTTTATTAGGTTATTTGGAGGTTTTAAATAACTTTCGTAAAACGTTCACTGAACATTTCAATAAGACTTTTATTAACACTGCTAGCTTACTTGGGGTTCACTTTTTTTAACTCAAGCACTGATAGAACACATGGAAATTCATTTTCTTAGGCATTAATCATGCAAACACATTTATTTTTTATTGTGACACAGCATCAGTGAGATTCAAACCTATGATCTTCTGTTCTCTATCCAATGAATTCCCCTGTGCCACAAGGATGGATCTAGCATGCCATGTTTATTCACGCATACAAAGCTGTTCATTTTAGTCTATTTAAACATATCCCATTTCAAAGGAAACTTGCATGTCTATGATCCGGTTTGACCAATTAGTGGGCGTGGCCAACACAGCTGAACACACTTAACAACATAGAGGATAGAGAGCGTTTTGTTGATTCTGAGAACAGAATAAATATGTTTTTTACGTTCTTAGAACATTCTCTGAACATTACTAAAGGCGTCTTGTGTTTTTTTATAGAACATTTTCTTAACGTTCTCTGAACTATTTGAGAACATTACCAATGTCAAACAATACCAAAACTGAAATGAAATGTAATCATGTTTGAACTTGTAGGAAACGTTCTGTTAAAGTAATTCAAAGATACAAAGTTCCTTAAATGTGCTGAGAATGTTCCAAATCCAAGCAACTGTCCTGCAGCATTCCCAGAAAGTTGTAGTAAGGTTGTATGCAAAATAATCATAGGACAACCACTGTCTCACTCAGCTCTAAGAAACATATGGTCCTCAGAACGTTATGTGCTAGCTGGGGATATAGTAGGAACCTAGACCAATGAGATGCATCCTGTACTGAAGAAGATTGTATTTTGTGTTTGTGTCGATAATACAATATGTGACTAGGAAGGGAGGTGGAAGAGGAATGGAGGAAGGAAAGGAGAGGAGGAGAAAGAAGTAGATTTGAATGGAATGGACTCGCTGGATGTATGAATACTGTACTGTATACTACTGCACTCTACTGTACTGTACTCTGCTGTATTGCAGTCTACTGTGTACTGAGTGAGACATAATAAAGACACGACAGAGGTAGTTAACAGGGGACAGAACTATACTGAACCCTCAACTCAACCCTATTCTCCCAGTTTACCTTCACACACTGCCCCTCACCTGTTCGCACTAAGAGCTTTCTTCACCTTTATGAGATAAAACCCATCAATAGGAATCTCATTGTCTCGCTGACGCCACATCACTGACTGGTAACAGATAAATTATTTATCATTTAAGTGCATGAAGGCATCTTTACACACAGTGATTCAGTTTGATGTGTTTGCCCTCTGTGGCGGAGCTAACATCTTTAATTTTCTCAAGCTGTCGCATCCATTACAGCATTGAAATGGAATCAGGAAGCAGCAGACACAGTGGGTGCGTCCGAATTGGCATCCTTTTTACTGTAGTGCACTACTTTTAACCAGGGCCCATAGGGCTCTGGTCAAAACAAGTTCCCTGTACAGGGAATAGTGTGCCATTTGGAACGTAACAGTGCTATTGTTGGACTTGCCGCCACCTGCACTGTGCACGCCTCGTGAGAAGGGAGAGAAGAGAGAGACATGTTTAACACAGAAATGATCTCAGAATAGAAGCACTGTGATACATTGTTTTCTGGGTCTAACAGAGCAGAATTTCAGAAGTGTGAGTGCATGTGTGTGTGCGGCACATGTTGACTGTAACACTGTCATATGATTCAAGCTGACGCTCTCTCACATGCTCCAACACAAACCTGGGTTCTGTTAATTAGTTGATGCCACGGAAAATGTTTTAAAAGTGCTTTGCAATAGAAACAAAGAATGAGTGTGTGACGATGTGCCTATGAGCCATCACCATGTCGGGACATTTTCCTCCCTTTCTCCCCACACAACTGGACTGACTGTTTTGTACAACCACCACCTCCACGCTCTATATCTATTTCTGTTAACGTGTTAACGACACTGCTCTTTCTCTCTACTTCTTTTGGATACTCAACTCCTTCTATATATTTCTCTCCTCTGTTGTCCATTCTACCTCCCACCCATTCCCATCCCCCCTCTCACTCCCCACCCTCTCTCTCGTTGTCTCTCCCTCCCCACACTTTATCTGTCTCTCTCCCTGTTTCCCTCCACCTCTTCCTCTCTCTCTCCCCCTCTCCCTTTCTCTCTCTCCCTCCAGTTCCCTCAAATGTCTCACCCTCTTATTCCCTATATCTCTCTCCTCTTCTCTGTCATAAAGCCTTAGTGTCTGTCTCTGTTATCTCTAGTTTCTGCAGGCTGTCTGGGCTGCTATGGTTCAGCAGGCTGTACACAGTACAGGGAGGTCTAGCTGAGCCTAGTCACACATGAGAGAGTGAGTGATTTGTCCTCCATAGCCCTTGTTCATTAAAACAGATTAAGAGATAGCTTAGCATACAGCACTAACATTGACTGTCGTTACTGTAAGTGTGCTAATCACAGCAAAGGCCATTGTTTGTTTTGACTTGGTTAAGTAGGCATTGTGTGTGTGTTTGGCCTATCACGGCACTGACGATGAATGTAAATAAAGTGGGTCTCAGTCTCACATTGGTTTGTGTCCCAAATGGCACCCTATTCCCTATGTAGTTCACTACTTTTAACCAGGGCTTATATGGCTCTGATCAAAAGTAGTGCACTATACAGCAAATAGGGTGCCATTTAGGATGCAATATTGTATTCCCATGGGATCTCGATGTCACCTGGCCTCTGTTACTTTATTGTCACACAGACAGAATGAGAGTATATTTAAGCAATCAGGAGAGCATCCTGTTACTACAGAGACTGGATAAAGACAGAATAAAACAAAGGATGTGCCTGCTTTTAGACCAGGATACATTTGTCCCAAATGGCACCCTATTCCCTATTTAGTGCACTATACTTTTAACCAGGACCCATAGGGCTATGGTCAAAAGTAGTGCAGGGTATAGGGAATAGGTTGCTATAGTATTTGGGACGTTGCCCAGACCTCTGCTTTGCTAGCTGTAATATAATGATGTCTAAAGGAAACTATTTTGATGCAGATGCTTTTCTTCCACACAATGGCTTCTACTGCAAAACTCTGAACAAAACACAATGTACCTACTCTAAACTGCGTGATGATTCTTCTAACCACGCACCCAGACAAGTTAAGCTTTCTTTTGAAGTTTAGCTTTCTTTCGTTGCACCTAAACAAGTTGAGCTCTCTTAAAAAGTCAACCACATCTCTACTCCACCTCAGGGCCAATTGCACCAACTGTTCCTACATATTTATGAGGTGTAAAACAAGAGAAGCAGGCCCGGATCTCACCCCGAGCCATGGAGAGAAGTTATAAAACAAACCACAAACTAGCACTGTTTCCTCAACAGCTTTTGATGCAGATACCCTGCCAAAGGGTTGGATGTGGCGAAATGTGTGTGTGCGAGAGTGTGTGAGTTTTTTTGGGGGCGCTTGTGTATTTCTGTGAACAGGGAATCGATTTGTATACTGTATATAGAGATAAGTGTGCATGTGTGTGTTTCTGTTTGTGTGCATCACTGTGTGTCTGCGTTTGTGTGTGTGTGTGCGTGTATTTGTGTGTGTGTGTGTGTGTAGGCTGGCTGGAGGGCAGCGGAAACCATGCAACAGAAAACTTTTAAAGTGCTTTGCAATGGAAAACAAATAAGTTGTGTTTCTTATTGCACAAGTTCAGGTAATTTCTGCCTGTTTCTCTCTGTTTCAGGACATTTTCATCCATTTATTGCCTGCTCAAAAGCACCCAGGTTGAGAGGTTGAAGACATAGTGAGAGGTGAGGATGAGAGGAACAGAGCAGATAAAGGGAGAAGAAAACACTCAGGTAAATTATGCATCAGCTGCCTCACTTTAACAATGAAGACTGTAGGAGCTGTAGTTTGTAACAAGTTTCCAAGCAACGGGGGAAAAAGAGGAATAATATTTGTCTAGATAAATTATAACGTCGCCAGCCCAACTTTTATGACACTAGAGGCTGTGACATCGCTCTGCCTAATGATCAAAGACAAGCTAACAAGCAACCCAATCAGTCAGTCAGGGACTCGCGGAATGCAGTAGTCACACAATGTAGCTTTGCTAGTTTACAGTAATACAGGGTTAACATGGGCCTTGCTAACACAGTGCAAGATCCATTGAAAGTGTGGGGCTTATGTAGAGGATGGCTAAGTCTTGCCCGACCCAGAAATGCATCGACCCAGAAATGCCTTGCCATTGAATATCATTGAAATCCACTCAACCAAGGCCCGCCAATATGGCAATGTTTTCTGTATATTCTCTCTGTATATTCTCTCTCAGAGTGCTACTCAACTTACACTAATATAAAGTTGTGTAAGATTGTCGAAGAGAGCGTGTGGATTGAGTTAGTAATTGAGAGAGATCGATATCATAAAGAAAGCGAGAATTTGGAAAATATGACTTATGCATTGAAAATGTGTTTTTATTAAGTCTGTGCCTGTCATTGATTCACTGTGTATTCTCATGACTTATGATTAACTAGTAGAAAAGCTCACACAACAGAAAAACCTATTGACTATGTCCCAAATGGTACCTGACTCTTCTCTATATGTGTGGCGGCCCAGAAGAACCTGTCGGATGTCCAGCCACCCATTGTTGGCAAAATGGAAATAAAATGCCAGGAGTGAATATGACTTTTTCTTGGAAATTGAAATGTGTAATGAATAACAAACTTTGAACCCTTTACTTTCTTGTGGTGTATAAATAGTATGTGTTTACAAGTCTTAAATTGGTCAATTTAATTGTTTTGACATGTTCACGTTCGGTGCCTGGCTAGCCAACTGACAGCTCCCGTCTTGGCATAGGCCTCCTAGGCTACATAGTGAAATAAAGCTGATTGTGATATTAATAGGATAATTGGCCCTTTCTAGCAATAAAACTTGTGGTACAAGAGAGACTATTACAGGCTACTATGAACTATGTACAGTTGAAGTCTGAAGTTTACATACACTTAGGTTGGAGTCATTAAAACTTGTTTTTCAACCACTCCACAAATTTCTTGTTAACAAACAATAGTTTTTTGCAAGTCGGTTAGGACATGTACTTTGTGCATGACACAAGTAATTTTTCCAACAATTGTTTACAGACAGATTATTTCACTTAAAATTCACTCTATCACAATTCCAGTGGGTCAGAAGTTTACATACACTAAGTTGACTGTGCCTTTAAACAGTTTGGAAAATTCCATAAAATGACGTCATGGCTTTAGAAGCTTCTGAGGCTAATTTACATCATTTGAGTCAATTGGAAGTGTACTTGTGGATGTATTTCAATGCCTACCTTCAAACTCAGTGCCTCTTTGCTTGACATCATGGGAAACTCAAAAGAAATCAGCCAAGACTTCAGAAAAAAAATTGTAGACCTCCACAAGTCTGGTTCATCCTTGGGAGCAATTTCCAAATGCCTGAAGGAACCACGTTCATCTGTACAAACAATAGTACACAAGTATAAACACCATGGGACCACGCAGCTGCCATACCGCTCAGGAAGGAGACGCGTTCTGTCTCCTAGAGATGAACGTACTTTGGTTACAAAAAGTGCAATTCAATTCAAAGAAAATTATGTGGATATATTGAAACAACATCGCAAGACATCAGTCAGAAAGTTTAAGCTTGGTCGCAAATGGGTCTTCCAAATGGACAATGACCGCAAGCATACTTCTAAAGTTGTGGCAAAAAGGCTTAAGGACAACAAAGGCAAGGTATTGGAGTGGCCATCACAAAGCCCTGACCTCAATCCTATAGAAAATTTGTGGGCAGATCTGAAAAAGCGTGTGCAAGCAAGGAGGCCTACAAACCTGACTCAGTTACACCAGCTCTGTCAGGAGGAATGGGCCAAAATTCACCCAACTTATTGTGGGAAAGTTGTGGAAGTCAACCCAAAACATTTGACCCAAGTTAAACAATTTAAAGGCAATGCTACCAAATACTAATTGAGTGTATGTAAACTTCTGACCCACTGGGAATGTGATGAAAGAAATAAAAGCTGAAATAAATCATTCTCTCTACTATTATTCTGACATTTCACATTCTTAAAATAAAGTGGTGATCCTAACTGACCTTAGACAGGGACTTTTTACTAGGATTAAATGTCAGGAATTGTGAAAAGCAGAGTTTAAATGTATTTGGCTAAGATGTATGTTAACTTCTGACTTCAACTGTAGGCTATCGACAGATCAGAGAGAATAATTTTCCCATCTCAATACGATAGCTCATTTGTACAGTCGCAGAGCTTACAGTCAGCTCAGCTGCCGGTCCCTGCAGCACGAGCTGCAAAATATCTTATTCACACACATGAAAGGATGATGTAAAGTTACTACAGAAACAATTGCCAGTTCCTTGCAACAAGGCTATGTATCAACAGATCAGAGCTCAGAATGATTCTAATTTTCCATCTCATTATGACGTTGATGGTGATAAGGGTAGTTTATCTCTGATTGCTTTCCAGGCCTAACTGAAAGCCAAATCCATGCAGCTGGCGCAAATTAAATCCTAGGCTATGGAGATGACAGACAGGGATCAAAAGGCAAACAGTGATGTATATTTCTTACACCACTTCATGTTAAACGATAGCCTACCCTACTCATTAGAAATGAGAGACATTTCAGTCGCCCTGTCCTAATTCACACTAAATTTTCCTACATTTGTCAGCTTCCTCCCAATGATCAAAGCATAGGCAGTGGATTATATGCTATCCTTTTTCCTAGTTAAAGTATAATCTATAAATCTTTTAAATGAAAATTAATCACAGAGAAACTGCCCGCATCCGCTTCTCGTGAATGGCTAAAGTATTCAGCTGCATGTCCCGCTGCACGTCTCCCCCTCCCTCGAGCTTCCCGCCGTGTCTGAAACGAAGACATCAACTTCCAAATGGACAGCTGTCAATCATTAGAATGGCAGTCTTTTCAGATAGTGCAGTTGCTCATTGTTTAAACAAATTACATCTAATTCATGTGAGAACGTTGCCAGCGGCTCTGACTTGGCAGAATTGATAAATTATTATTTTACAAGTGGTCCTGCTTCTGCTGCTAAAGAAGACGATGAGTGAGGAAGTCAGTGACAGCATTGAAAGTGACACTGATGGTCCTTCTTTCCAAAAAATGGCATTTGACCAATTCAGATGAAGAAAACACTGATGATGACGGTGAACAAGGTAAACAAATTAATCAGTCATGAACAGTTATGAACAGATCTGGGAGATGATGTGTGGTAAGTGATTGTGCTAACATATGACTAGACAGTGGTACTCAGCAGCTTCTTCAGGAACGTGATGGGGATAAAAAATAACCACCATTTTCATTTCACACAGGGGTCACAGGGGTCAGGGTCTGTGAAGATCCAGGAGTTTGCAGACAGTGATGTCACACAGCAAAGTCTGCTTAAAGATGAAGAGCCACCTGCGAGACAAATGCCTTCAGTAATCGTTCCAAAACGACAGTGGTATCTCTATGATGAGATAAAGCCTTCACCGCTGAAGAGTGTAGGGACATCACCACCCCTTTCCCATCAGTCCCTAAGCCTGGGAGGAGGGATAACTTTGAGGACTCTGACTGACTCTGAAAAGAATTCAGCAACTTCACACACCCCAACACGCACGTATGCATACACACACGCACACGCGCACACACACACACACACACACACACACACACACACTAACAACTTAAACAACAACTCAAGTAGATCTAGGCCTACATTAATGTTTAGCAGTTACATAATTTAAATACAAATCTGAACTGTTATTATAAATTGTAAGTATAGTATTATAAACTGGGTGTGTCAAGCCCTGAATGCTGATTGGCTGAATATATATATATCAGACCATATACCACGTCTATGACAAAACATGTATTTTTACTGTTCTAATTACGTTGGTAACCAGTTTATAATAGCAATAAGGCACCTCGGGCTTGCGTCGTGCCTAAGAACAGCCCTTAGTCGTGGAATATTGACAATATTGCTTAATTACATAATACGAATATTGTAATTATTGTATAATTATATATAGCCTTTAATATAATTATTATAGTTAATTGTTTGGAATCTTTCACCCTGTATCCACCCTGTTAATGAACTTTAAAGTGATGTGAAAATAAATTATACAACGAAATAATAATATTGGCTCTGAAATGTGTTAATTCTACTGGTACCAATAATTCAACACTATAGTTGTGAAATAATTTGTTCTGTGTGATATTTTATTGCAAATAATATGAATAAGTGTTGTTTCAAAATATAAAAAAAAAAACGACCCAATAGAGTGTTGGTGTTTTTCTTTCAGGCTTTCTTAGAATTAGAATAAAATTCAATGGAGTCCTTGAATGCAGTTTTTCTCTTTTTACTTTGGGGATGTGGATGACTTTAAAATATAATTACTTTGGTTCTGTGAAAGATATCTGTGTTATTAAAACATATTTTTATTCAGGAGAGAAATATATACAGTCGCAAAAGTCTAAATTTCACCATGTGAACGGTTTTCCGGGGCCGCCACACATATAGTGCCCTACTTTTGACCAGATTCCTACTGGCCCTGGTCAAAAGTAGTGTACTTAATAAGGAATAGGGTGCCATTTGGGACGTAACCACTGTATGGAAAACAGGCCTGACTTTACCATCAACTATTATTTTCCTCACTTCTTCTTCTCACTCCACTGTTCACATCCAATCCTACAAAAATCCTATGTATTATTCAGAGCCTTTCTTCTTATTTTTTCATTACCTTTTTCTGGAAAACCCTGAATCTAATAATTATTCAGAGAAATTAAAACACACCTTTATGAAAGCCTGAGCTGCAACTGATTTTTTTTTTTTGTCAAGCAAGGAAGAAGCCACTGCTCCAAAGCCGCCATAAAAAAGCCAGACTACGGTTTGCAACTGCACATGGGGACAAAGATTGTTCTTTTTGGAGAAATATTCTCTAGTCTGATGAAACAAAAATAGAATTGTTTGGCCATAATGACAATTGTTATGTTTGGAGGAAAAAGTGGGAGGCTTGCAAGCCAAATAACACCATCCCAGCCGTGAAGCACAGGGGTGGCAGCATCATGTTGTGGGGGTGCTTTGCTGCAGGAGGGACTGGTGCACTTCACAAAATAGATGGCATCATGAGGTAGGGAAATGATGTGGATATATTGAAGCAACATCTCAAGACATCAGTCAGGAAGTTAAAGCTTGGTCGCAAATGGGTCTTCCAAATGGACAATGACCCCAAGCATACTTCAAAATTTGTGGCAAAATGTCTTACGGACAACAAAGTCAAGGTATTGGAGTGCCATCGCAAAGCCCTGACCTTAATCCTATAGAACATTTGTGGGCAGAACTAAAAAAGCATGTGTGAGAAAGGAGGCCCACAAACCTGACTCAGTTACATCAGCTCTGTCTGGAGGAATGGGTCAAAATTCACCCAACTTATTGTGGGAAGGTTGTGAAAGTCAACCCAAAACACTTGACCCAAGTTAAACAATTTAAAGGCAATGCTACCAAATACTAATTGAGTGGATGTACACTTCTGACCCTTCTTTATTTTTACTCTTTTCTACATTGTAGAATAATAGTGAAGACATCAAAAATATGAAATAACACATATGGAATCATGTAGTAACCATTTTTTTTAAACATATCAAAATATGTTTTATATTTTAGACTCTTCAAAGTAGCCACACTTTTCCTTGATGAACAGCTTTGCAACTCTTGGCATTTTCTCAACCAGCTTCACCTGGAATGCTTTTCAACAGTCTTGAATGAGTTCCCACATATGTTGAGCACTTGTTGGCCTTCACTCTACGGTTCAACTCATCCCAAACCATCTCAATTGGGTTGAGATCGGGTGATTGTGGAGGCTAGGTCATCTGATGCTGCACTCCATCACTCTCCTTCTTGGTCAAATAGCCTTTACACATCCTGGAGGTGTGTTGGGTCATTGTCCTGTTGAAAAAAAAATGATAATCCCACTAAGTGCAAACCAGATGGCATGGCGTATCACTGCAGAATGCTGTGGTAGCCATGATGGTTAAGTGTGCCTTGAATTCTAAATAAATCACAGACAGCGTCAACAGCAAAGCACCGCCACACCATCACACCTCCTCCTCCATCCTTCATTGTGGGAACCACACATGCAGAGATCATCCGTTCACCTACTCTGAGTCTCACAAAGACACAAAATCTAAAATTTGGACTCATCAGACCAAAGGACAGATATCCACTGCCCTAATGTCCATTGCTCGTGTTTCTCGTCCCAAGCAAGTATCTTATTCTTATTGGTGTCCTTTAGTAGTGGTTTCTTTGCAGCATTTCGACCATGAAGGCCTGATTCACACAGTCTCCCCTGAACAGTTGATGTCGAGATGTGTCTGTTACTTGAAGTCTGAAGCATTTATTTGGGCTGCAATTTCTGAGGCTGGTAAGTCTAATGAACTTATCCTCTGTAGCAGAAGTAAATCTCTGCCTTCCTTTCCTGTGGTCATCCTCATGAGAGCCAGTTTCATCATATCACTTCATGGTTTTTGTGACTGCACTTGAAGAAACTTTAAAAGTTCTTGACATTTTCTGGATTGACTGACCTTCATGTCTTAACTTCTGATGGAGCGGCAGCCGAGGTGTCGATTTTGGAGAGTCTGGCATGCCGTAAGTAAAATACCTGCCACTCAGGCCCGGAAACTAGGATATGCACATAATTAGTACTATTGGATAGGAAACACTCTGAAGTTTCTAAAACCGTTAAGATGATGTCTGTGAGTATAACAGAACTGATATAGCAGGCGAAAACCCAAGGAAAATCCATCTGGATTTGCAGTTTTCTTTGTAGATAACCTTTTTCTCCAAGCTGCTTATAGGATTCAATGTTATGTAGGACTGAGACTGCAGTACCTATGGCTTCCACTAGATGTCAACAGTCTTTATACAGTGTTTGGAGGCTTTAGCACTAAGCAGAACTGCTAGGAAGAGGAAATAGTCAAGGGACCACATTTGTCAACAACTTTTCTTGGGAGCGAGATTGTGAGCGCGCCCAACTTTATTTTCCTTTTATATCGTTTATGATATAATCCGAGTGCATGATAGGTATATTTGAACGTGTTCTCTTCACTGTACAATGGGTGACTCGACGGTGGATTTTATGAACATAACGTGCCAACCAAACGGAGATTTATGGATATAATAAATGACGTTTTCTAACAAAAGAACCATTGGATGTCTTCGTTGGACTCTTGGGAAGCCCTCAGCAGAAGTGTTTCGAAAGGTAAGTGATATTTTTTTGCTCTTATATGGGATGTGTGTGACCCGTGCTGGATATGAATTTATGCTAATGCATAAATATTGGAGGTGCTATCCTCAAACAATCAAATGTTGTGCTTTCGCCGTGAAGCCTTTTTGAAATCTGACAACGCTGTGATAATGCCAAGAATCAGAGCTTTTGATGACTATGCAACACTTGTATATTGATGAATGTTTAATAATTCAACTTTTGGATTTTGAATTTGGCGCCTTACATTTCACCGGGTAGTGTCGGGAACGGGGCGCTAGCGCCCCAATGATCCCTAAGTGGTTTTAACTTCCTGACTGATGTCTTGAGATGTTGCTTCAATATATCCACATAATTGTCTTACCTCATGATGTAATCTATTTTGTGAAGTGCACCAGTCCCTCCTGCAGCAAAGCACCCCCACAACATGATGCTACAACCCACGTGCTTCACGGTTGGGATAGTCAGATTGCAAGCCTCCCCCATTTTCCTCCCAACATAACGATGGTCATTACGGCCAAACAGTTCTATTTTTGTTTCATCAGACTAGAGAACATTCTCCAAAAAGAACGATATTTGTCCGCATGTGCAGTGGCTTTTTTATGGCGGCTTTGGAGCAGTGGATTCTTCCTTGCTGAGCGGCCTTTCAGGTTATGTCGATATAGGACTCGTTTTACTGTGGATATAGATACTTTTGTACCTGTTTCCTCCAGCATCTTCACAAGGTCCTTTGCTGTTGTTCTGGGATTAATTTGCACTTTTCGCACCAAAGTACATTCATCTCTAGGAGACAGAACGCATCTCCTTCCTGAGTGGTATGACGGCTGCGTGGTCCCATGGTGTTTATACTTGCGTACTATTGTTTGTACAGATGAACGTGGTACCTTCAGGCGTTTGGAAATTGCTTCCAAGGATGAACCAGACTTGTGGAGGTCTACAATTTTTTTCTGAGGTCTTGGCTGATTTCTTTTGATTTTCCCATGATGTCAAGCAAAGAGGCAGTGAGTTTGAAGGTAGGCCTTGAAATACATCCACAGGTACACCTCCAATTGACTCAAATGATGTCAATTAGCGTTTCAGAAGCCTCTAAAGCCATGACATAATTTTATGGAATTTCCCAAGCTGTTTAAAGGCACAGTCAACTTAGTGTATATAAACTTCTGACCTGCTGGAATTGTGATACAGTGAATTACAAGTGAAATAATCTGTCTGTAAACAATTGTTGGAAAAATTACTTGTGTCATACACAAAGTAGATGTCCTAACCGACTTGCCAAAACTATAGTTTGTTAACAAAAAGATTTGTGGAGTGGTTGAAAAACAAGTTTTAATGACTCCAACCTAAGTGTATGTAAACTTCCGACTTCGACTGTATGTTGCTAGGAACCTGAAATGACTTGCTACATGTCCTGCTACACCACCAGGTAAGTGAGCATAATATAAATATGGCTACAGACTTATTGGCAAGAATACATTCCTGCTAAAACCTGCCTAGAATCAAGTAAATAATGATCCAATTATCACCACCAACGTTAGACGGATTACCAGGACGTGTACTCCGAGCATGCTCTGACCAACTGGCAAGTGTCTTCACTGACATTTTCAGCCTGTCTCTGACTGAGTCTGTAGTACCTACATGTTTCAAGCAGACCACCATATTCCCTGTGCCCAAGAACACGAAGGTAACCTGCCTAAATGACTACCGACACGTAGCACTCACGTCTGTAGCCATGAAGTGCTTTGAAATGCTGGTCATGGATCACATCAACGCAATTATCCCAGAAACCCTAGACCCACTCCAATTTGCATACCGCTCCAACAGATGATGCAATCTCTATTGCACTCCACACTACCCTTTCCCATCTGGACAAAAGGAACACCTACCTGAGAATGCTATTGACTACAGCTCAGGGTGCAACACCATAATTCTAAGGACCCTGGGACTAAACACTTCCCTCTGCAACTGGATCGTGGACTTCCTGACGGGCCGCCACCAGGTGGTAAGGGTTGGTAACAACACATCTGCCGCGCTCATCCTCAACGGGGGCCTCTCAGGGGTGCGTGCTCAGTCCCCTCCTGTACTCCCTGTTTACCCATGACTGCATGGCCAGGCACGACTCCAACACCATCATTAAGTTTGCCGATGACACAACATTGGTAGGCCTGATCACAGAGAACGATGGTACAGCCTGTAGGGAGGAGGTCAGAGAACTGGCAGTGTGGTGCTAGGATAACAACCTCTCCCTAAACGTGATCAAGACAAAGGAGATGATTGTGAACTACAGGAAAAGGAGGACCGAGGACGCCCCCATTCTCATCGACGGGGCTGTAGTGGAGCAGGTTGAGAGCTTCAAGTTCCTTGGTGTCCACATCCCCAACAAACTATCATGGTCCAAACACACCAAGACAGCCACAACAAAACCTATTCCCACTCAGGAGACTGAACAGATTTGGCATGGGTCCTCAGATCCTCAAAAGGTTATACAGCTGCACCATCGAGAGTATCCTGTCTGGTTGCATCACTGCCTGGTATGGCAACTGCTCGGCCTCTGACCGCAAGGCACTACAGAGGGTGGTGCGTACGGCCCAGTACATCACTGGGGCCAAGCTTCCTGCCATTCATGACCTCTATACCAGGCTGTGTCAGAGGAAACTGTTCTCTCTGCTACCGCACGGCAAGCAGTACCGGAGCTCCAAGTCTAGGTCCAAAAGGCTTCTTAAAGCTTCTACCCCCAAGCCATAAGATTGCTTAATCAAATAGCTACCCGGACTATTTGCACTATTTGCAAGTTGTGTGCCTCCTTTGACACTGTTTGTGCAGCAATCTTTGGAAGATCATGTGTAACTAATGAGCTATCCTCTGAAAAGTGTATAATGCATTTTCCAGTAATTTAAAGTCAACTTGTTGCTGTGATTTTTTTTTCTGAACTGGAAACCATTTGATAGTAAGTTATTGTAAAATTCTAAATATCTTACAGGCAACTGACTGCCACTACCAATACATGCCAGCATAACCTACTGTGCCTTCACTGGCTCTACTGTTGAAAAACATTATTTGCTGATTGGCAGCATACTGTAGCAACGGCAGCCTATCAGAGTATTGCAGGCGTGGCTTATTGGATGCATGGCTTTCAGCTACCTCCATTTGGTCTCCCATGAGAGGGAATATCATCCCAGTTAATTTGCTCTGTTGTATTCTGTTTCCAAACACTAAACTTGTGCATTGGCAGTTCTCCAGCCTTAATAAAGGCTGACATAAGTTAATGTATACTAAACAGCAATACATTACCAATTTTGCAGCTAGTAACCAAGTTGTTGTAATATTCACTTCTTTTCCACACCATCAGGTCAGTGAGAAACAGAAATAACAGTAACTGGCTAGCAGCTTAGTGATAATTAAGTTAATGAAAATTAAAGATTAATTTTACAGAAAAACCAGCTGCCATTAAGCTACTGCAATATGCACTGTAAACTCGTAACAGTGCAGGTCTTGACTAACAGTGCCATGATGGGTGTAAAAACTTAACCAGCCACTTAAACCACTTAAACTCATTCAACATTTCCACTGACCGTTGGCACAAATACAACATATTTTACAACATGCCCCCAAACATGCTAATGACCCCGAGCCAGCACATTGCTGCCACCTATATTTCAATTTGAAAACATGTGATTATGTGAAATTCATGTGGTTCTTCCATTAAGGTGAGGACCATGTTAGGATGTTTGTAAAAGTTTCTCAAGACATTTGTTTTACCAGTTGTCAGGACATCAAACCATCCCAAACCATTATAAGTAAAGTAATGAAATGTTGGTTTTAAAGTTATTGGTACACTATTCAGCATAAATATGACCCCACCTGGGATTTCAACTCACACCCTCTGGATTTGAAGTGCACAAACGTTGCTGCTGAGCCATAAAGCCTGTGGCATTCCCATACACATTTATTACCCATAATACATGTCTGAGTTTAGCAAAAGAGTGCCACATGCGCTGCTATTTTAGTTATCAATAAATCTGAATATTCTCTCGTCATTGGTTTAATTGACTTATTTCAGCAATTTGAAGGTATTCTGTACAGTTGTCTAATGTTGGTGGGGCATACTATTCTGTTTTAATGTTACTCCTGAATCACTATGATAAGTATAATACTTTCTCTTGAGTTTATTCTTTAACAAAGCTGCGATTCACTTTGAAGACCGAAGTGTAAGAATATAGATGAAAACAGTAATACGGGTGTGGTCCATACAGAAGTCCATTCGTGGACCAAAAGATTGTCAGTTCAAATCCCAGGTGAAGACATGTTGAATAATAAGTACAGTATAAACAAACAATGTAGTTATTTCTGTCAAAGTGTGTGAAATGTTGAAAGCATTGTATGTCAAAGGAACTGAGTGTATCATAATGACTAATTCTAGTTTTGACATGTGTGGTGTTCCAAAACCACATGTGAAGTGTTCCAAAACCAAGTTTTCACATGTGAAATTAGTGTTTTTTCCGAAAGGGGCCTGTCATGCCAAGTAATGTCCCCCGGCTAAATAGTGTCCAACTCTACATCACAATGGAAACTATTAACAGTGGGACGACCTAATGAATCGAATTTTGGAGATCATTACAGCCTAAATGACGTTCTTTTCATCATCACTATGCAAACAAGGCTGATTTCCTCGACAATTTCACTGTTTAAAAGTTTTGTTTAGCTAATAAAATGAAAACATCAATTTGAACTACTTTTTGGTACCTTGTTAACATTACAACATGAAATCCATGTCTTAAACATTGCTACGTTTAGGAAATGTCAAAGAAAACGTGTAATCTGCTTGACACATTAGTTACTTACTTTACAGATCACGAAGTCAGCTAATTTCCACTCTGTTCATATGCAAATCCGTTTGATTCATACACTGGCTTGTCTGGCTATTATGCTTTTATTTTAACCTGGCCTTCCCTTTAACCTGCCCATTGTTAACCTGAACAAGGTGTTCATTATTGTAAGTTGTATGGTATCCTTTGATGGTATTTATTTGTTCCACGTTATTCATTGTTGTAGCCTAGGACCTACAATAGAAACATATATATTCAACCACAAGTGTGTACTAATGAGCTATGCGAGATAGAATGTAGGTATAATATAGTCTTCTTCTATTATGATTTTTTTTTCTATCTCGCCTAGCTCATTAGAAACACCCTTGTGGTTGAAAATATATGGGTCTATTGTAGGTCCTAGGCTACAACAATGAATAATGTGGAAAGAATTAAATACCATCAAAGGATACCATAATACTTACAATAATGAACACCTTGTGAAACAGCTGTGAAAACCAACCTGGCAAAATGTAAGATTTTAATACATAAACTTTGATAGTTTTTGGTACAGTTGTGTCATTAATATTTTTTCACAATTTTGTTGTGCACTCACATGACAATCATAGACTAAAATACAGAATTCTGCTGTGTGGAATATGGAGGAGGTGGTTGCTGTGTGGGTGGGAGGTTCTCAACAAGCAGCCAGTCTCAGAAGGGGGACTCAAAGCACTGCTTCTCTCTTTGTTCTCATTATTTGCAGTGCTAGTGTTTTTAGTTCATCTGTGTATCTCACATATTATGTGCCCAGTATGATAGAGCAAGACAATTTTCTTAGCAGATAATGACAACAACAGTAGCTGTAGATTATATAATTAAAAGTTGGAGGGTGGTTGGTAATGGAGGACAGGTGGATCCACGTCTGGGTGTTCTCCAGGACCCCTAGGAGCAGGAGCAGAGTTGAAGGGAACAGGGTAGGAGACAGATACATAAATAAGCAAACACACGGGTTACAATAAAGAACATTTGATAGATTAGTGCAGTGTTAAAAAATGGGAGATATGTACTTTTCAACACTTTTGGAAGGTATAGCCTACCTCAAGCTGGTCCCCCTCCGACTCAGAGCATAGAGAATCAGACTGATTCGAACTCACTGGTTCTGGTGGACGGGATACAGTCGATGGTCCTAAAGTCATTTGGAGAGGTAAATTGAAGAGGTACATTTTTATAAGCTTAGCATAACTACCATTTCTTGCTTTCTCAAAATTCAACCAAAGCTTAACATGCTTTGTCTATTGGGCTTCACCGAAGTGTAGGGCGTCAGTGCTTCCAGTGGTCGACCGTCCAACTGTTCCAACTGGAGAAGATTGTTGTCTTCCACCGAGGTAACCCTAGGAAGACAAAGAGAAAAATATCAGTGTTAGGGAAACTGAAACTAGCTCCAGTTTATTTTGTGTGCAAATGCAAATAGTTATTATCAAGATTTTTTATTTTCACTTTAACAGATGGTGACCTCAGTTAGGAGTGAAAGAGCAGCGAGGTTTCCCAGGTCTTACCTTCCTTTCGTCCTTCTTCCAAACGAAGTAATCCGCCCAGATGTCGTAGCACTTGGTCCCCTTCTTGATTCTGCTCCGGCCCTCTGTTTCTCCTGCGCCTTGTCCATGTTCAGTCTCAACTTGATTGATGACAGGAATACATGGAATTATATTTCATATTACAAATATATTTCTTACATATCTCTCGGAGCTCAAGAAAATAAATTAACAGCGGACAATCATTTTTACCTGGTCAAAAACCTCCACATCCTTCTCAGTCCGTGCCTGAAGGTAGTCCTCGAAGGTGTTCTGATCTGGTTCGACAACTTCCACCACATCAGGTGGACTTTCAGTGATCTGAAAGTACATTATACAAAAATAGCAATAGACAAACAACAACACTAAGTCAATCACAAATTTATAAGACTACAGTATATGCAATAATTGTATGTATCGTTGTATTGTTTGCCTCAGTCAACAGCTGCGGTTCCCGTCCGTACTCGGCCTAGACGCTGCTGTCGTGTACAAAGAGAATTACCTTCAGGTTGTTCTCCCACCCTTCCTGGTACCAATCAAGGGATTTGCCCATGGCAGTTTTGAGTGTCTGGTTGGTCCATTCACCAAACCTGGAGGAGGGGGTAGGAAAGCGTCATCTATTGACAATGTAAGATATTGAAATATGTCTGATTACGTACCATGGAAAAACAAAAACGAATTGTAAAAAATAAATAAAACAAATCATTGGTGACAGAATATAACATATATCATCCGTACCTTGTTTCAGCGTTAGAGAGAAGATTACTTTATTCTCACCCGTATCTGTCTTACAGTATGCAGATTTTCATATCTGTAAGGATACTGACACACACACACACATTCTATAATATTGAACTCTGATGTGGTCAAATAAAGAAACCATTACAACATTTTTATTGGGACACTTACCTATCATGTGCCATGGTGAAACAACTGATGGGCTTCAACTCCGGCGCCACAGTCTTCACCCTCTCAAACTTCTGGCAGGCTAGACAGGGTACTGACCTTTAATCAAACAGTGACAAATTGAAACACTGTGTTCTCTCTGATAAGACATTAATTGAAATAATAATAATTTCAGATATAATATAATGTGATTGATAAACAAACGGTTATTTCACTTGCCCAGCTGTCCACCTCCTTGACAATTCCCCGTCAGAAGAAGTGTAGGTTGATTTTGGCAATCATGTGCCTCACTCCGAAATGGCCAGCATGCATCTCAGTCAGCACGGCCTCCTTCTCCTCCTTAGTAAAAATCACCCTCCTGTGTGGCTAGCCATCCTTCCCCCTAGTTAAGGCCATTTGGAATTACCATAATTGCTTACACCTATCCATTTGATTGATCAGGTTTAACTTATAACACGACACCTCAATATGACGGATTGAGTTAGACTCAGTATTACATTTTCTTTTATCCTGGCAGTCATTCTGAATGCAGGTTGTGGGTGATTAACAACTTAGGGAGAAACGGGGCGCTAGTGGGCCGTTCCCGACACTACCCGGTGAAATGTAAGGCGCCAAATTCAAAATCCAAAAGTTGAATTATTAACTTCTTAGGGAGCAGCGCACGTGGTGACGGTTTTGGAGAGCCTGGCGTGCCCAAAGTAAAATGCCTCCCATTCAGGCCCAGAAAATAAGATATGCACATATTTAGTACCACTAGCGGGCCGTTCCCGACACTACCCGGTGAAATGTAAGGCGCCAAATTCAAAATACAAAAGTTGAATTATTAACTTCTTAGGGAGCAGCGCACGTGGTGACGGTTTTGGAGAGTAAAATGCCTCCCATTCAGGCCCAGAAAATAGGATATGCACATATTTAGTACCATTGGATAGGAAACACTCTGACGTTTCTAAAAGTGTTAACATTTCGTCTGTGAGTATTACAGAACGGATATGGCAGGCAAAAACCCGAGGAATTTCTGTCCTGGAAAAAGTGGTTTTGACACATTGCCTCATTTGGAACCCCTCCCTTATGAAAATGCCCATATAAGGGCATATGTATGCAGTACCTATTGCTTCCTCTGGATGTCAACAGTCTCGAGACAGTGTTTTGATTCTTTTTAGCTGCTTTAGAGGATAGAAGAAGAAGATTTAGGAAGTGGCCACACAGATGTCAATAGAAGAAAATGCGCGTTCCCGGCTGGCGCGCTCTGTGGTTTTTTCCTTTCTTATCGCCCAGTTTATATTCCGGTTGAAATATTATACTATATATACATAAAAGTGTTCCTAAGGATACATTTACAATTATGTTTGATTGTTCTTGGACAAGTTTATAGGTATAAGTTGAACGAGTTCTCTTCACGTTTCAATGGACGAGTGGAGGCTGTATTTTCTCATTATAACGCGCCAACCAAACGGAGATTTATGGATATAATACATTACTTTTTCTAACAAACGAACCATGGATTGTCTTCGTTGGACACTTGGGAAGCCCTCAGCAGAAGTTCTTCAAAAGGTAATTGATTTGTTTTCACTGTGAAATGTGTTTTCTGTGAACCGTGAAGGCTTATGAATTTATGGTAATGGGAAAAATACGTGAGGTGCTATCCTCAAACAATCAAATGTGGTGCTTTCGCCGTAAAGCCTTTTTGAAATCTGACAATGCTGTACCTATGGCTTCCACTAGATGTCAACATTCTATATACAAAGACTGGGAGTGATTGGAGTAAGAGGAACGGATAGGAACAGGAAATGGTAAGGGGACCTGAAATGTCAACAAGTTTTCTCGGGCGCGAGTCTGGGTGCGCACCCCACTTTATTTTACTTATATAACGTTTAGGTGACCATCCGAGTGAAATATTATCACAAATATTCATAAAAGGATAGCTAAGGATGCATTATAACTGGTATTTGAATTGTTTAGGAAAAGTTTATAGGTATATTTGAACGTGTTCTCTTCACGTTTCAATGGGCGATTCGACGTTGAATTTTCTGAACATAACGCGCCAACCAAACTGAGATTTATGGATATAATAAATGACTTTTTTCAACAAAAGAACCATTGGATGTCTTCGTTGGACACTTGGGAAGCCCTCAGCAGAAGTTCTTCAAAAGGTAAGGGATTTGTTTTCGCTGTGAAATGGGTTTTGTGTGAACCGCGCTGGTTTATGAATTTATGCTAATGGCAAAATATTGTAGGTGCTATACTCAAACAATCAAATGTTGTGCTTTCGCCATAAAGCCTTTTTTAAATCTGACAACGCTGTGATATTGCCAAGAAGCAGAGCTTTTGATGACTATGCAACACTTGTATATTGATGAATGTTTAATAATTAAACTTTTGGATTTTGAATTTGGCGCTAGCGCCCCACTGCTCCCTAAGTAGTTAAGTATCCTTTTATGTATATTTACTATAATATTTCAACCGGACGATAACGTGAACAATAGGAAAGGAAAAAACCGCGCTCTGTGGTTGTCATTCTATTGAGTTCCAGGGTCCACGTCTAAATATTTCTTCTATTGGCTTCTAATTCAACCTAACATCTTGAAACCCTGTCTAAAGACTGTTGACATCCAGTGGAAGCCATAGGTACTGCAGTCTAGGTCCTAGATAACGTTGAATACCATAGGCAGCCAGGAGAAAAAAAAAAAAAACTGCAAATCCGGATGGATTGTCCTCGGGTTTTCGCCTGCTATATCAGTTTTGTTATACTCACAGACATTATTTTAACGGTTTTAGAACCTTCAGAGTGTTTCCTATCCAATAGTACTAATTATGTACATATCCTAGTTCTGGGCCTGAGATTCCAATAGGAATTACCCATTACTTTGCACCCAGCATAATGTGACTTGCAGGCCTGAAGTGGCCTGTTAAACCAGGAGATTCCTAACACCCCTGTGTTAGGGTATAACTAGGCCCTCAAAGAAAAGCCTTATATATGTAATGCATTGTCATATAGCATT
The DNA here is from genome assembly GCA_003317085.1 of Hucho hucho. Classification (NCBI taxonomy): domain Eukaryota; kingdom Metazoa; phylum Chordata; class Actinopteri; order Salmoniformes; family Salmonidae; genus Hucho; species Hucho hucho. Next base: position 92,074 of record QNTS01000532.1, on the reverse strand, counting down.
ACATTTTTAAGGCTAATAAGGCTGGTGGAACTGTTCATAGAGGGTTATAGCATGAACCCTACAAAGATAAAATTGTTATTGGTAGAACCCTTCGTAGAGGGTTCTTGGTAGAACCATATACAGGGGGTTCTTTGAAGAACCGTACATAGAGGGTTCTGTATAGAACCCTCTGCAAAGGGTTCTACCCAGCACCAAAAAGGGTTCCCCTATGGGGACAAACCGAAAAACCCTGTATGGTTCAACTTAGCACCTTTTTTTCTGAGAGTGTATGGTGCCCTAGGTCCATAGAGATGGACTTTCTCTGCTGGTTCTCTCAATGACGACTAGGCCTCCCAATATAGACCTGCCCAGCACAGCATCAAAACAGACTGACTATCACGACTCAGGCACAGGCACAGGGAAAACCCCTCTCTCCTCTCCCTGTCTTTGCCTCTCTCACACTCATACTCCCACACACTGAGCCAATATGTGAGAAAGTAGCTTGTTAAAAAGGAACTGTTTTAACTTCTGGTGCCATCAACCTGCCAGAGAGAGTGTTTCCCGGACACTGCTGTCACAGCATGAGATGGCTCCCAACTCTACCTTTCTCTCTCAAATACACACACGTATGCATGCACACATAAACACGCAAATGTGCACACACAAACATACAGTCAGGTCCAAAGTTATTGGCATCCTTGATAAAAGATGAGCCAAAAAGACTGTATAAAATAAATAATACAAATACTGAGCTATATTTTATGCAAAAAAATAAGTAATACTTAACTTTTTTCTTTTTTTTGGAACAGAGCCTTTTTCTCAAAAGTTTTATGAGATTGGAGAACACATTGGGAGGGATCTTAGACCATGCAACCATACAGAATCTTTCCTGGTCCTTGATATTCTTCGATTGCGCTTATGGACTGCCCTCTTCAATTCAAACCACAGGTTTTCAATTGGGGTCCGGAGACTGAGATGGCAGTTGCAAAATATTGATTTTGTAATAATTTCTTTGTGGATTTAGATGTGTGCTTAGAAGATCCCCTTTCGGCCAGGTTTAAGCCTCCTATTGGGTAAACAATGTGATGTCAGGAAAATACTATTCTTGTAGTGCTGTCTTGCGTATATACACTCAATGGCCAGTTTATTAAGTACACCACCCCGTTCTAGACAATTGTTCTCTCCTACAGACAGGGAGTCACGTGGCTTGCTATATAAAGCAGGCAGACAGGCACTGAGGCATTCAGTTACTATTCGATTGAACCTTAGAATAGGTAAAACGAGTGACCCAAGCGACTTTGAGCGTGGTATGATCGCCGGTGCTAGGTGCGCCGTTTCCAGTGTCTCAGAAACGTCTGGCCTCCTGGGCTTTTCACGTGTCTAGCTTGTTGATGAGAGGCCGAAGGATAATGGCAAGAATCGTTCAAGCTAACAGGCGGGCCACAAACAGGCAAATAATGGCGCAGTACAACATTGGTGTGCAGAACGACATCTCGGAACGCACAACTCATCAGCCCTTGTCACCGATGGGCTATTGCAGTAGATGACCACACCGGGTTCCACTCCTATCAGCTAAAAACAAGAAGAAGCTGCTCCAGTGGGCACGCTATCACCAACACTGGACAATTGAGGAGTGGAAAAACCCTGCCTGGTCCGAATCACGGTTCCTGTTGCGTCATGCTGACGACAGAGTCAGTATTTGTCATAAGCAGCATGAGTCCATGGCCCTATCCTGCCTGGTGTCAAGGGTACAGGCTGGTGGCGGTGGTGCAATGGTGTGGAATTGTTCAAACTAACAGGCGGGCCACGAACAGTGAAAGTTAGCATCACCATGAGGTTAAATATATAGTGAAAACAATAGTGGTCCTAAAACGGAGCCTTGAGGAACACCAAAATGTACAGTTGATTTGTTAGAGGAAAAACCATCCACAGAGACAAACTGATATCTTTCGAACAGATAAGATCTAAACCAGGCCAGAACTTGTCCGTGTCGACCAATTTGAGTTTCCAATCTCTCCAAAAGAATGTGGTGATCGATGGTATCAAAAGCAGCACTAAGGTCTAGGAGCACAAGGACAGATGCAGAGCCTCGGTCTGACGCCATTAAAATGTAATTTACCACCTTCACAAGTTCAGTGCTATGATAGTTCTAAAACCAGACTGAAGTGATGTGTATACATTGTTTGTCTTCAGGAAGGCAGTGAGTTGCTGCGCAACAGCTTTTTCTAAAATTTTTGAGAGGAATGGAATATTTGATATAGGCCGATAGTTTTGATATTTTCCTGGTCAAGGTTTGGCTTTCAAGAGAGGCTTTATTACTGCCACTTTTAGTGAGTTTGGTACACATCCGGTGGATAGAGAACCGTTTATTATGTTCAACATAGGAGGGCCAAGCACAGGAAGCAGCTCTTTCAGTAGTTTAGTTGGAATAGGGTCCAGTATGCAGCTTGAAGGTTTAGAGGCCATGATTATTTTCATCACTGTGTCAAGAGATATCGTACTAAAAAACTTGAGTGTCTTACTTGATCCTAGGTCCTGGCAAAGTTGTGCAGACTCAGGACAACTGAGCTATGGAGGAATACGCAGATTTAAAGAAGAGTCCGTAATTTGCTTTCTAATGATCATGATCTTTTCCTCAAAGAAGTTCATGAATTTATCACTGCTGAAGTGAAAGCCATCCTCTCTTGGGGAATGCTGCTTTTTAGTTAGCTTTGCGACAGTAAATTTGATTGAATATTAGAGAACAGTTTGTGGTGACCTAATGAGGCTCTATATGAGAATGATACTGCACTACCAGCAGCAATTTACTGGGATCCATAACTATGTGTTCTCTGTGTACACACACACACTCATGCATACACGCACATGCACAGTCACACATGCACGCACACGCACACACATACAATTGCGGATACAGGTCCCTGGGTATTGTGTGTCATAACAGCATTATCATCTCTCTGCTCTGGGCAGCTGCAGACACCCAATTAATGCTAGTAGAACTATTCTGGACAGGGTGCACTGTCGGTGTGTGAGTGGCAGTGGTTTAAAGTACTTAAGTAGTTCTTTGGGGCATTTGTACTTTACTTTACTATTTCTATTTTTTACAAATTTTACTTTTACTTCACTAAATTCCTAAAGAAAATGTTGTACTTTTTACTCCATACATTTTTCCTGACAACCAAATGTACTCGCTACTTAAATTCTTGGCAAGACAGGAAAATTGTCAAATTTACGCACTTATCAAGAGAACACTTGGTCATCCCTAATGCCTCTGACCTGGCGGACTCACTAAACAGAAGCGCATCTTTTGTAAATAATGTGTGTGCCCCTGGCTATCCGTATATTTTTAAAACAAGAAAATGGTGTTGTCTGCTTTGCTTAATATAAGGAATTTTAAATGATTTATACTTTGACTTTTGATACTTAAGTATCAAAAGTTAATGTAATTGCTAAAATATACTGTACTTAAGTATATTTAAAACCATGCACTTCTAGACTTTTACTCAAGTAGTATTTTACTGTTTGACTTTCACATTTACCTGAGTAACTTTCTATTAATGTATCTATACTTTTACTTTTAGTATGACAATTGGGTACTTTTCCACCACTGGTGAGTGGATGAGTGAGTGAGTTAGTGTGCATGTGCTGAGTCTGTGCATTTGTGCGTGTATATGTGTGTGTGTCTGTGTGTGTGTGATGGATTACTCAGAGAACTGCGGGCAGGGGCAATGGCAGTGCGGGTCTGAATGAATGAAGACAGAATGCTTATGTTATGTTTTGGCATGTGGCACTGTACTTAAATGGGCTTATTCTTTATAGATAATCCTGCTACACCGCATACCCATCGTCCCTTAGGGACAACACTATTGCACACTGAGCAAAAGCGATAACATTAACCACACCACCTGACAACACACACACACACGCACACTGTCAGTACCCTCAGGAAATGCCACTGTGCAGGCCAATGCTGTAGGACTCTCTAAGGTATTCAGTATGAGAAACAACGTTGTTTATCTCAAAGTGAATTTAAACACAGAAACACCACTGACAGCATTTAAGTTGCCAGCACTAAACATAAATCCAATCCCTGTTTCCCCAAGTTGAAGCCTAAACTCCTAAACTCCTCTTTCCATCTTTTTACCCACTTACACTTTCTAAGCAACAGCACTATTTCAACTTCAAGCTACTGCTCATATACATTTTTGGGATTAAAGGTAATATTACTGGCAGAAAGTTGGATCAGCCTTACCATCCAGTGATCGTGAAGTGCTGTAAATTACCCATGGTGTGAGCTCAGGCTAGATTCTGTTTAAGGTATCCACATGAAAAAATACTACAGTATAATTTACTATAGAATACTACAGTACCTTCTATAGAATTCTATAGTAAACTGTAGTATACTGTAGAATACTATATTACACTGTAGTATCCCTCGATCATGTGTAGTACTTACTATAGAATGTTATAGTAAATGGTATAGTATTATTTGCAAAAGAAACACTGTAGTAAATACTACAGTAACGTCTGTAAAAACACTACAGTCCGCATATACACTAAACTTTTTAACTATAGTAAATACTACAGTATTTAATTTGCACATACCCTGCACATTCCCATTCCCCATATCACAATTTGTGAGAAACCTGCATGCCAAGTACAGACAATCCCTACAGATCATACTAAAGTGAAAAAGTGTTGAAGTATTCATTCAGTCTCCAGTTCTACTTTCAAACAGCTTATAGAAAATTCGCCGTTTTAGTATTTCTTCAGTAGGTTTTCTGAAGGAGAAAGCCCCCGCTTGTCAAAGATAAAAAAAAGAAAAGAGAAACACCACAGGAAATACTACAGTCTGCAAAAACACTGCAGTGAATACTACAGTCTGCAAAAAAGCACTACAGTAAACACAACAGTATAATAGTCTGCAAAATCACTAATGTAAATACTACAGTGTACTACAAGCCGCAAAAACACTACATTAATTACTATAGTATATACTAGTTTTCTTTAACTACAGTGTTTATACTATATGTAAATGTCAATACTACAGTATACTAAAGTGAATACTACAGAAAAATTGACAGTGAATACTACAGTAAAGTCCACAAAAACACTAAACTATATATAGTATTCATACCATACTATAGTAGTTTTGCATGTGTGTACTTTGATTTCAAAGCTGGCTAGGTGGGAATCTAATAACACACTTTTACACTCCTCTGATCTTCCACACTCAGGTAAATGCTCTGGATTACAGCCTTCCTGAGCAACACATGCACACACACACACACACACACACACACACACACACACACACACACACACACACACACACACACACACACACACACACACACACACACACACACACACACACACACACACACACACACACACACACACACACACACACACACACACACACACACACACACACACGCACACACACACACACACACACACACACACACACACACACACACACACACACACACACACACACACACACACACACACACACACACACACACACACACACACACACACACACACACATATTCCAAGTGGGGTGCTTTGAATACGTAGCAATTTGTTCAGGTATCTGGGTTCTCTCATGAGTGAGGTAGAGTGGTAAAGTAGGGGAACAGAAGGAGGTCTGGAAGCGGCTGCATACAGATGGAGGAGAGAATCAGAGAAGCAGAGATAAGCCAAATAGGAAAGTTAATACATGCAGTAGGCCTTCCCCATGCAATGGAAGAGAGCTTGATCTGCGTATCATGGGCTTTTACTTGGGCTGGGAGCTTTGGGCCTAGACCATAAGCCATAGGGCGTAGACCATACAAACACACACCATAGACCCCTAAAACTCAACTCTGGACCTCGAATCCAGTTCCACTGCTTTTTTTCGCATTGTCCCCTCTAATCTGGGACTGATTTAGACCTGGGACACCAGGTGTGTGCAATTAATTATCAGGTAGAACAGAAAACATGCAGGCTCCAGACCTCTCAGGGTAAGAGTTAAATACCCCAGTCATAGACCAGATACTGTATTAGGGCCAGCTGAGACAGGAGAAACCAGGAACAAACTGGTAAGATGGAGTCAGTCTGGGGGCCCAGGATCCCTGTAGGACAACACACTGAGAGCTTCTGAAGGATGATTGGTCACCTCAGACTGGCAGCTGATTCGCCAGGCATCTCTGTGTTTTGCCTAAAATATGTTTCTGCAAGTCTTAAGCAAATTAGTTTTGATTTTACAGGAATCTCACTGCACACGCACACACACACACACACACACACACACACACACACACACACACACTGTGAGGATGTTCTTCAGTGGCAGGGACTGGCAGACTAGTTAGGATTGAGGGAAAGCTGAATGAAACAAAGTACAGAGAGATCCTTGATGAAAACCTGCTTCAGAGCGCTCAGAACCTCAGACTGGGTGAAGGTCCACCTTCCAACAGGACAACGACCCTAAGCACACAGCCAAGACAATGCAGGAGTGGCTTCAGGACAAGTCTCTGAGAGCCCGGACTTGAACCTGATCTAAGATCTTTGGAGAGACCTGAAAATAGCTGTGCCGCGAAGCTCCCCATCCAACCTGACAGAGCTTGAGAGGATCTGCAGAGAAGAATGGGAGAAACTCCCCAAATACAGGTGTGCCACGCGTCATACCCGAGAAGACTCAAGGCTGTAATCGCTGCCAAAGGAGTTTCAACAAAGTAAAGGGTCTGAATACTTATGTAAATGTTATTTTTAATACATTTGCAAACATTTCTAAAAACCTTTTTTGCTTTGTCATTATTGGATATTGTGTCGTAGATTGATGAAGAAAAAGACAATTTAATCAATTTTAGAATAAGGCTGTAATGTAACAAAATGTGGAAAAAGTCAAGGGGTCTTAATACTTAACGAATGCATTGTATATAAAATAGGTCTACCCCAGTGCCCAAGCCCCAACATTCATACAAACCAGGTCTACACTTTGACTTCAGCCCAAATAATCTTACAGGCAAGGTGTACACCTGCACGTCTAACCCAATAAAAAACAGGTCTACTGCTACATGTCAGCCCCAATTGTCCTAAAAATAGGTGTACTTCTGCATTTCAGACCCAATATTCAAGCAAACCAAGTCTACACCTGTACTCCAGCTCCAATGTACACACCCACAAAGTCTGCACCTGTGCTGGAACTCAATTAGTCCACTAAGACAGGTCTAAATGTGCTGAAGCCTGAATACTCATAAGCTGTAAACCATGCACCCAATACTAATTTAAACCAGATCTACACCTGCTAATCTCAGTCCGAATATCCATACGAACCAGGTTTACAACTGTGGCTATGTCCCAATACCCTAATAAACCAGGTCTACCCTTGTGTCTATTCAGCAAAACTCACATACTGTAAATCAGGTCTACCATTGTCAAGATACACGAAACAAACCTATTGACATTAAATATTTGTTAAGTTATTACACTAAGTTTATGGCTCTATACATGGCTTATTCCCCCTGAAATAACAAAATATGACGTTTTACAGTCAAAATCACTGATTTAAACATATGTAAAGGCTAATGGATAATGGTAAAATTCTCTGTAAGATCATTATGGATATAATTGATCAAGTATATCCATAACCCAACTGAACTTCAATTTAAAGAAGAAAAATAACATCTGCTATGATTAAATAGCAGATTTCTCTACTAAGTTAGAGCCACTGTTATTTTCCATTGGTCACAAATGTGACCATAAGATATTTTCATATACCACAAGCATCATGGATTCAATGTACTGAAAAGTTATGTTAACTAGACCCTTACATGTTTATTTTTTTTATTTAACCTTTATTTAACTAGGCAAGTCAGTTAAAAGTCCCCAAAGCCCACACATCCCTGGGTTGCTCGTCTTTTCAGTTCGCTGCAGCTAGCGACTGGAACGAGCTCCAACACACGCTCAAACTGGACAGTTTTATCTCAATCTCTTCATTCAAAGACTCAATCATGGACACTCTTACTGACAGTTGTGGCTGCTTTGTATGAGGTATTGTTGTTTCTACCTTCTTGACCTTTGTGCTGTTGACTTTGCCCAATAATGTTTGTACCATGTTTTTGTGCTGCTACAATGTTGTGTTGCTACCATGTTGTTGTCATGTTGTGTTGCTACCATGCTGTGTTGTAATGTGTTGCTGCCTGGTTATGTTGTTGTCATAAGTCTCTCTTTATGTAGTGTTATGTCTCTCTTGTTATAATCTGTTTTTTGTCCTATATTTATATAGTATTTATTTATTTGTTTATTTAATCCCAGGCCCCCGTCCCCGCAGGAGTCCTTTTGCCTTTTGGTAGGCCGTCATTGTAAATAAGAATTTGTTCTTAAAACTACTTAGGAAGTGGTGGGGCGCTAGCAACACTACCCGGTGAAATGCAAGGCGCCAAATTCAAAATCCAAAAGTTTAATTATTAAACATTCATCAATATACGTGTTGCATAGTCATCAAAAGCTCTGCTTCTTGGCAATATCACAGCGTTGTCAGATTTCAAAAAGGCTTTACGGCGAAAGCACAACATTTGATTGTTCGAGGGCAGCACCTCCAATATTTTACCATTAGCATAAATTCATAAACCATCACGGTTCACACAAAACACATTTCACAGCGAAAACAAATCCCTTACCTTTAAAAGAACTTCTGCTGAGGGCTTCCCAAGTGTCCAACAAAGACAATCCATGGTTCTTTTGTTAGAAAAAGTCATTTATTATATCCATAAATCTCCGTTTGGTTGGTGCGTTATGTTCAGAAAATCCAACGTCGATTCGCCCATTGAAACGTGAAGAGAATGCGTTCAAATATACCTATAAACTTTTCCTAAACAAATCAAATACCAGTTAAAATGCATCCTTAGCTATCCTTTTATGAATATGAGTGATAATATTTCATTCGGATGGTCACCTAAACGTTATATAAGTAAAATAAAGTGGGGCGCGCAGCCAGACTTGCGCACGAGAAAACTTGTTGACATCTGAACTACCTTGGCCATTTCCTGTACCTATTCTTCCTGCTTCCTCCAATCTCTCTGAGGCTTTATATATAGACTGTTGACATCTAGTGGAAGCCATAGGTACTGAAATCTCGGAGCTGCTTGCCATAGAACTCAATAGGGAGACTGTCAAACAGAGCCAATGTGACAAAAAACAGTAATTCCGGATAGATTTTTCTCTGGTTTTCACCTGCTATTTCTGTTCTGTTACACTCACAGGAACCGCTCCCTAAGAAGTTAACAGAATGTGACTGGCAGAACTGGTGTTGTATGTGGAGAATGAGGGCTGCAGTAGATATCTCAGATAGGGGGGAGTGAGGCCTAAGAGAGTTTTATAAATAAGCATCAACCAGTAGGTCTTGCGACGGGTATACAGAGATGACCAGTTTACAGAGGAGTATAGAGTGCAGTGATGTGTCCTATAAGGAGCATTGGTGACCGAATGGTAAAGAACATCTAGCCACTCGAGAGCACCCTTACCTGCCGATCTATAACTTTTGTCTCCGTAATCTAGCATGGGTAAGATGGTCATCTGAATCAGGGTTAGTTTGGCAGTTGGGGTGAAAGAGTAATGATTACGATAGCGGAAACCAAATCTAAATTTAACTTTAGCCTGCAGCTTTGATATGTGCTGAGAGAAGGACAGTGCTCCGTCTTGCCATCCTCCCAAGTACTTGTATGAGGTGACTACCTCAAGCTCTAAACCCTCAGAGGTAGTAATAACACCTGTGGGAAGAGGGGAATTCTTCTTACCAAACCACATTACCTTTGTTTTAGAGGTGTTCAGAACAAGGTTAAGGGTAGAGAAAGCTTGTTAGACACAAAGAAAGATTTGTTGTAGAGCATTTAACACAAAATCCGGGGAGGGGCCAGCTGAGTATAAGACTGTCATCTGCATATAAATGGATGAGAGATCTTCCTACTGCCTGAGCTATGTTGTTGATGTAAATTGAGAAGAGCGTGGGTCCTAGGATTGAGCCTTGGGGTACTCCCTTGGTGACAGGCAGTGGCTGAGAGCAGATTTTCTGACTTTATACACTGCACTCTTTGAGAGAGGTATTTAGCCAGCCCACGAGAATGGAATGGCCTGCCATATCAAAAGCTTTGGCCAAGTCAATAAAAATAGCAGCACAATATTGCTTAGAATCAAGGGCAATGGTGACATCATTGAGGATCTTGCAGTGACACATCCATAACCTGAGCGGAAACCATATTGCATGCCTGAGAGAACACTATAGACATCAAGAAAGACAGTCAGTTGATTATTGACACATTTTTCCAACACTTTTGATAAACAGGGCAAAATAGAAATAGGCCTATAACAGTTAGGATCAGCTTGATCTCCCCCTTTAAATAAAGGACGAACTGTGGCTGCAATGGGAACCTCCCCAGAAAGGAGAGACAGGTTAAAAAGGTTGGAGATAGGCTTTTTAATTTCAGCAATGTATTTGTTTTCTAAGCTGATGAATACGGACTTCTATTGTCAAATTAATCTGTAAAAGTACACCTTAGAGATCTATGCTTGTGGTCTTGTGACTATAATATTGAGATTATATTATATGAAACTTCTCTGAATCATACTAGACACCTTAATAATACATAATATTTGACACATTTTGTTATAAGTACAACTTTAACTTCTTTAGCCTGTGAAGTACAAAAGTGTTTTTCTCACTATTGTGACTGATGGGATTAAATGGGTTAGCCATCAATTGGGTTATATTCACTTTCATGCTGTGATCCATAGGATATTTTCAGGAGGTGTGGCTTACTAGGGGTGTGGCATTAAGATAGGGGTGTGGCATTAAGATATTTTTTGTCACCTGAGAGAGTAAACGTCATTCTTGTTCATAATTTTTAGTTGGTACAATGAAAATGTCAGTTTTCATTAAATATGTTTGCAAATTACATACCAATGTTATTATTATATCAGACAATGTACATATTGTAATAAAGTGGTAACTATCCCAATGTTGGGATTTGGATAGGCTCTTAAGAAGATTTTCTTTTTACAACCAAATCTCGTGCTACCTGTCCCAGACCTGCTGTTTTCAACTCTCTAGAGACAGCAGGAGCGGTAGAGATACTCTGAATGATCGGCTATGAAAAGCCAACTGACATTTACTCCTGAGGTGCTGACCTGTTGCACCCTCGACAACCACTGTGATTATTATTATTTGACCCTGCTGGTCATTTATGAACATTTGAACATCTTGGCCATATTCTGTTATAATCTCCAACCGGCACAGCCAGAAGAGGCTTGGCCACCCCTCATAGCCTGGGTCCTCTCTAGGTTTCTTCCTAGGTTCTGGCCTTTGTAGGGAGTTTTTCCTAGCCACCGTGCTTCTACACCTGCATTGCTTGCTGTTTGGGGTTTTAGGCTGGGTTTCTGTACAGCACTTTGTGACACCAGCTGATGTAAGAAGGGCTTTATAAATACATTTGATTTATTGATCTCTCTTTTTTATGTAAATGGAATGTTATAGAAGGGTCCAGACACCTTTTTGTGATTTCACATATTTCAAAGAAACTTACCTAAAACAGCAAATCAAAACACCCCAAAATGTACTTTTAGAAATGGCAAAGCTCTCAGTATAATGATCAAGGTCTTTAAATGGTGCACACATGAAGTTGAGTCATTCCATCATTCCAAACTTTTTCATCAATGTTGTATTAACTTTTGCGCAACTCGAGCCGTCTCGATTGGTTCCATTTTCCATGTAGCCTGCTGCTACAATTAACTTCATAAGGCTCCTATTTTCTTCACTTCCTGTCTGACTGACGCGCCCAAAGTAAACTGCCTGTTACTCAGGCCCAGAAGCCAGGATATGCATATAATTGGTATAATTGAATAGTAAACACTTTGACGTTTGTAGAAATGTTAAAATAATGTATCAGACTATAACACAATAGATATGGTAAGAGAAAATCCAAAGAAAAACCAACCGGAAAATGTATTTTTTTTAGATCCCATGCTCTTCCATTAGAACGTATAGGGACAATGTTAAATCCAGCTCCCAGATTGCAATTCCTATGGCTTCCACTAGATTTAAACAGTCTTTGTTCAAGGTTTCAGGCTTGTTTCTTCCCAAACGAGGAAGAATTCTGAGTTTTGATACAGGAACCCACAGTCTGTGCACGCAAGATGAAGAGGAGGCGTGCCTGCTAATATTGCTTTTCTATTGAACATACTTCTTTCCGTATGAAATATTATAGTTTAATAACATTTTAGGGTACCTGAGGATTAAATAGAAACATAGTTTGACTTGTTTTAACAAAGTTTAGGGGTAGCTTTTTGGATTCCTTTCTCTGCATGTTGAACGAGTGGCTCAATCAAATTGATGGCGCCAACTAAACATACTTTTGGGGATATAAAAAAATTATTTTATCTAACAAAACGACCATACATGTTGTAGCTGGGACCCTTTGGATTGCAAATCAGAGGAATATTTTCAAAAAGTAAGTGAATATTTAACCTCCTCATCCAACTTCTTCACCTGCAGGAGCGTCTGAAACCATCCACCCGGACAGCTGATGAAACTGTGGGTTCGCAGAACCGAAGTATTTATGCACAAACGGTCAGAAACTGTCTCAGGGAAGCTCATCTACGTGCTCTTTGTCCTCACCATGGTCTTGACCTGACTGCAGTTAGGCATCAATATTCACCTACGATAGCCACTGGCAGGCTGGAGAAGTGTGCTCTTCATGGATGAATCCCGGTTTCAACTGTACCGGGCAGATGGCATATAACGTGTTTGGCTTCATGTGTGCCAGCGGTTTCCTGATGTCAATGTTGTGAACAGAGTTCCCCAGGGTGGCAGTGGGGTTATGGTATGGGCAGGCATAATCTATGGACAACGAACGCAATTGCATTTTATCGATGGCAATTTTAATGCACAGAGATACCGTGATGAGATCCTGAGGCCCATTGTCGTGCCATTCATCCTCCGCCATCACCTCATGTTTCAGCATGATAATGCCTGGCCCCATGTCACAAGGATCTGTACACAATTCCTGGAAGCTGAAAATGCCCCAGTTCTTGCACGGCCTGCATACTCACCAGACATGTCACCCATTGAGCCACCTTGGGATGCTCTGGATTGACGTGTACGACAACGTGTTCCAGTTCCCGCAAATATCCAGCAACTTCGCATAGGCGTTGAAGAGTGGGACAACATTCCACAGGCCACAATCAGCAGCCTGATCAACTCTATGGAAAGGAGATGTGTCGCGCTGCTTGAGGCAAATGGTGGTCACATCAGATACTGACTGGTTTTCTGATAAAAACATTTTTTTAGGTATCTATGACCAGCATATCTGTATTCCCAGTCATGTGAAATCCATAGATTAGGGCCAAATGGATTTATTTTAATTGACTGATTTCCTTATATGAACTGTAGCTCAGTTAAATCTTTTAGATTGTTGCATGTCGCGTTTCTATTTTTGTTCAGTGTACTTTGTAGCCTTCCTTTACTCAAGTGTTTCCTTTATTTTGGCAGGTCCCTGTAAAATGGACTGAGAGGTATCGCTCGAGTCGCAACGAAGTGGAATATAACATTGAGGATAAAGTTTGGAATGACACAATTTAATGTGTACAACATCTAAAGACCTGTATCACAATACTGAGACCTTTGCTGTTTCAAAAATTATCTATTTGGGTGTTTTTGGAGCCTTTGTTCATGTTTTTTTCGGGGCCCCCATACTACACAATGAGGATGAGGAAGTGATTTGCTGTTTAGGGTAAGTTTCTCTAAAACATGAAATCACAAAAAATGTGTCTGGACCCTTCTATAATATTCTATTTGCAGTACAACACATGTTTTTATTTCAGTTGTGCTTCTTAATAAATGTCCATTGGAGTGTCACGTCCAGGCCAGAGTTTTTAGGCTGGCGTGTTTAGTTTCGTTTTTGGTGAAGGGTTTTTTAGTTCTAGGTGTTGTATTTCTATGTTGGGGAAATGGTTCCCAATTAGAGGCAGCTGAGTGTCGTTACCTCTAATTGGGAACCATATATATATGTTTGTAGTTTTCAGAGGGGTTTTGTGGGTTATAGTTTGTTCATAGCTTTGTTGTATGTTTAGTTATGGTCAGCATTACGGTCTTCGTTCGTTATTTTTGCCCAGTTACGTATTTAAATAAAGATGTATACTGGATGCCTCGCTGCGCCTTGGTCTGTCCCTTCAGGAGATCGTGACATGGAGCCTACCAGAGATGTGGACCTTCCTTTTTTTCTCTCATATCTTAATAATTCATCATCAACAACCCAACCTTGCTCTTTTTAAAGAAAACAACTCAACGCCTGCAACCCAGCAGTTGGGTTTGCTAAATAACCAAGCATTTTTTTGTGTACTCTCTCTCTTTCCCACCTACATTTTCCTCTATCCCCTGTGTACTTTCTTATTCCTTCTCCCCAAGAGAAACCTGAAGCAATTAACCAAACATATAAAATATTCAAATGCATGCATATGGTAACAGCCATTGCCTATAACGACAGCTTTAAATATGCTAATGGTGGTGGGTCTTAGAAGCATGAAACAGAGAGCCTGGAGAAGAGAAAAGAGCGGATTTACTCTCACACTCTAAATCCAAAACATACAGTACACAGCTGCATGGGCCTTTGTGTGTGTGTGTGTGTGAGTGCTTGTGCATGTGCCTGCAAGCGTGTTCATGTGTGTTGCTCTTACCCTATGGTATACCAAAGTGGTACGAAGGCAGGATTTGAGCTTTCCCCTGCTTGATTATAAATAATCAATTACCACTGGAGTTCAATATTTTCATCTATGTGAGACCTATAGGATTGGATAAGTCCCAAATGGCACCCTGTTCCCTATATAGTGCACTACCTTTGACTAGGGCCCATAGGGTGCCATTTGGGGGACACAGCCTTGACTCCTCAACTGATTGAGACGTAGGAGACAATATTAAACATAGTGATTGGCATTTCCAAATGTTAGCATGCCCTTAATAATGTATAACCTAATATATGTGCAACATGGGACTGTGAAACGACACTCGTATCCAATTATATTATAGACAGTATTTCCTTCCCCTCAAATCAACCTGAATCACACAGCTAATAAATGCCTTGACTGATGAGAGCTTAATCTCGTTAATAATGAGAGGTACACTGTAAATCCCAATGTGCTGTCATTAATCAAAACTTTTGAGGAAACCCATTGCACTTAATGTGTCTGAGTACAGTGACTTATAGTGATTTTGTAGTCATTGCTCAAACCGATAGTCACTGTGACCTTTTTGAGTAACTCCCCTACTAAACCACGCCTACAATATAATTTCCAAGTGTTCCTTGAATTTTTCGAGTGAATTGTAGAGTTACCACCCACAACTGTATTGTTAGTGACATGGTTGTTGAATTTGTTATCAAGTCATTTCCTGCAGTAGGTGAATTTTATCATTATAATTAAAGTCTTTATGACCCTTTATGACCCATATCTCATGAGGCCTTGCTTTAACCCTCCTGTTGTGTTCCGGTTGAATTGTACTGATTTACAAGTTTCTCTGAAAATTTTTATTCATTTAATCTGATTGTCATAAGGTTCCATGACTTTGCACACACAGGTTATCTGAACACACAAACTACATTTTGATGATTTTCATTAAATTAAGTTTTCTTTAACTTTTGTTCACCTGTGGTGTTCCTGGTCAAAAATGACTGGTCATTAGAAATGAATGAGTGAGACTACAATTAGTGTATAAAATGAGTTCAGGCACATGCCCATTCATCAGATGGACACTTCCTCTCCCAGACCCCCACATGCATGTGTGTTTGAGCGACACACACACACACACACACACACACACACACACACACACACACACACACACACACACACACACACACACACACACACACACACACACACACACACACACACACACACACACACACACACACACACACACACACCTCACTCCCCTTCTTGGCTTCCATGGCAACCCCCACGGGAACCTTTCCCCAATAGAATATTTCACCCACGGGAACCAAAACTATTGGCATTCTCACAAACAATCGCAACAGATAATGCTTATTTGGTTAAAACAGCCTTTCCACAGCAGGGGTATGGTAAGCGATCCTGTAAGAGGCCATTATATGGGCTCTTTACCTGCTACAGGTTGTTACTGTATGTTTACAGAGGGTCTTTACCTGATTAATGTGAGGCAGTCTGGCAGTCAGATGTTTCTTTAAGGACAGCCAGGAAGAGAAATGAAAAAGAAACCCTTCTTTCTGGGAACAGAGAATAAATTAAAAGGGCAAATCGCTGGAACACGCTGCAATTGAATTTCATATTGAAGTGGGGAAGACATTTTTTCCTCGATACCCCTGTTACACAGACGAGCTCAAACATCCAAACCTGCCTTTTATTGTGGTGGCTTAGAGAGGGCACGCACGAGGGCACACACGGTGCTCCACGGTAGATTGGTAGAGTTTTGATTCTGTGTGCTGTGATACATGATGTAACAAGAGCACTTATTGGTGAGGGAGAAGAGGAAGGAAGCAGAGCAGGAGAGAGGGAATGAGAGAAACATCAATAAATGATAGAATGAGATTACACAAACAAGCACTTTTCGCTAGAACCAGAACACAGGGTCGACTGTCAGTGACAACAACACACAGCATCAATACTGACGAGGAGCGGAAGAGGGGTGGATGCTACTGTATCTCTGTGTGTGTGTCTTTCTGTTTGTGCAGGGGTGTTGGGGAGGGGGGGTTCTCATGTTTCCTGTAATGGTGATAACTTACTGTAACTCACTGTGACTTTACGTCTCTCTCCCTCTTTCTCTCTGAATCTCTGACTGTGTATGTGTGCATGTATGTGTATGCGTGTGTGCGCAGGGTTGGGTAGGTTACTTTCTAAATGTAATCCGTTACAGTTACTAGTTACCTGGCCAAAATTGTAATCAATGACGTAACTTTTGGATTACCCAAATTTAGTAACACACAAGTGCGTCAATCTAAGTAACATAATAAAAAAAATCCCCATTGAAATCTATCAGTTTAACCTAGAGATATCTGTTTTATTGCATGGGCAGCGTCTCAGTCCACCCCGTCTGCCTATGTCTGCCACGTTTACATTGTGATTTGTGATTTCATTACGGCGTATGTTTTCACTGAGTCTTGCCCCGCTACTGAACGGATAAGTGTAGTGTTTGTAACGCAAGATGGAGAAGAGCCTGTTTCTTGTCAGAGATCGCTTTTATTTTGGGAGTTTGTAAAATATGACCTTTTCATTCGAGACAGGTGATAATAAAAAAAAATGTGTTTAGTTACATTTTCCTCAACTTGTTTATCTAACTTTATTGAGAGTCAAGCTAGCTTGCACTGCAGAACAGCTAGCTAGCTAGCTAAAAGCTATTGTAGCTAGCAACCTCCACCTAACAATTATCATCAAAAACAAACGTCATTACCATCACAATAAACTTAAACGGGAGGCAACAGTCATATAATATAATTGGCTTAACAGCCAATGTGTATTATTTAACATTATCATTGAAATACTACTCACTTATAGGAATGGGTAATTGTTTAGAAGTTGCTAGCTATCCCATAAAGCCATCACCGAAAACCACCTATTTTCATCTTCTTCTCTGTTTTGGTAACTTCCTGTTCTTTATAACGGACTCTGGCTGGACTGAAGATGAACCAAAGTCTGAACAAAGTATGCAACGTCCGTCTCGCAACAGAGCCTTCAACCACAAGGGGCGTTGCATTTTTCACTCAGTTGTGTACGTCTCCATGAAAGTGTAACATTTGGCGTAACGAAACGCAGTGCTTATGGGTAATGTGAACGCATTTGTCGGCCTTCCACATCTGCGATGGAAGGTAGACGAGCTACAGAGGTGTTTGGCAGACCATGAGAAGTCCCGAAAATCAGTCTTCTCATGAAAACATCTGTAGCGTCCGAACCGTTTGGGCTACAAACTAATATAACCCACTGTGGAAAGGGGAGACTCTCACGAACTCTCCGTTTTGCTGTATGAAGGCGCTCATCTGAAGGTAACCCATACAAATGAATGGAAGTACGGGGGTAGTTTTGTGCCAACAAAAATAAGGGGTTAAATATGTGTCCAAAAAAACACAATTATTTCGTGAGATTTCTTATATCTCCTAGCTATAGGACAGAAACTTAAAAACCTTATTCCTTATAATGTATTTTTTGACGGTCCTCTCCTCTCCTGTCTCTGCTTTCACTACATACTGCCCTCTCACCAGAAATCAATGCAAATATACTTAATTTCCATCACAAGGTGATTTGCAGTGTAAGTCATACATAAAACACGGTATTCCTCCTGAGGTCCATTTAAAATGTTGGAACCAATGTAGTAAATTATTACTCTAAATGATTAACACAGCAGTTCAACAAAGCTTAATTTGGAAGGGATATAAATACAGCACAAATTTTGATTTTATAAAAAAAAGGTAAGGAGGCCATATAATGCTCTCAGCATCAACCCCTATCTTTGATAAGCACTACAGTTGAAGTCGGAAGTTTACATACACTTAGGTTGGAGTCATTAAAACTCGTTTTTTTCAACCACTCCACAAAGTTCTTGTTAACAAACTATAGTTTTTGCAAGTCAGTTAGGACATCTACTTTGTGCATGACACAAGTAATTGTTCCAACAATTGTTTACAGACAGATTATTTCACTTATAATTCACTGTATCACAATTCCAGTGGGTCAGAAGTTTACATACACTAAGTTGATTGTGCCATGGAAAATGCCATAAAATGATGTCATGGCTTTAGAAGCTTCTGATAGGCTAATTGACATCATTTGAGTCAATTGGAGGTGTACCTGTGGATGTATTTCAAGGCCTACCTTCAAACTCAGTGCCTCTTCTTGACATCATGGGAAAATCAAAAGAAATCAGCCAAGACCTCAGAAAAAGAAATTGTAGACCTCCACAAGTCTGGTTCATCCTTGGAAGCAATTTCCAAATGCCTGAAGGTACAACGTTCATCTGTACAAACAATAGTACACAAGTATAAACACCATGCGACCACTCAGCCGTCATACCGCTCAGGAAGGAGATGTGTTCTGTCTCCTAGAGATGAACATCCTTTGGTTCGAAAAGTGCAAATCAATTGCAGAACAACAGCAAAGGACCTTGTGAAGATGCTGGAGGAAACAGGTACAAAAGTATCTATATCCACAGTAAACCGAGTCCAATATCGAAATAACCTGAAAGGCCACTCGGCAAGGAAAAAGCCACAGCTCCAAAACCGCCATAAAAAAGCCAGACTACCGTTTGCGACTGCACATGGGGACAAAGATCGTACTTTTTGGATAAATGTCCTCTTGTCTGATTAAACAAAAATAGAACTGTTTGGCCATAATGACCATTGTTATGTTTGGAGGAAAAAGGGGAGGCTTGCAAGCCGAAGAACACCATCCCAACCGTGAAGCACGGGGGTGGCAGCATCATGTTGTGGGGGTGCTTTGCTGCAGGAGGGACTGGTGCACTTCACAAAATAGATGGCATCATGAGGGAGGAAAATTATGTGGATAAATTGAAGCAACATCTCAAAACATCAGTCAGGAAGTTAACCTCTCCAGGCACCGGGGCAGTATTCGGAAGTTTGGAGAGTCTGGCGTGCCCAAAGTAAAATGCCTGCCACTCAGGCCCAGAAACTAGGATATGCACATAGTACTATTCGATAGGAACCACTCTGAAGTTTCTAGAACTGTTAAAACAATGTCTGTGAGTATAACAGAACTGATATAGCAGGCGAAAACCCGAGGAAATTCTGTACGAAAAATGTTTGCTGTGACATGCCCTCACTTTCAATGGCTGCCTATGGGATTATCTGTAAAATAGCTCCCAGATTGCAGTACCTTTGGCTTCCACTAGATGTCAACTGTCTTTAGACAAGGTTTCATGCGTTTATCATGGAAGATAACCAAACAGAAGAAGAATTTGTAAGAGGAGTGATGAAGTCACTTCAGTTTTTGGTGCGCGAGACCGTGAGCGCGTTCCTCAGTATTTTCCTTTTCTATTATTTAGGATACTATGCATTTTGAATTTGGCGCCTTACATTTCTCTGGGTAGTGTTGGGAATGGGGCGCTAATGCCCCAATGATCCTTAAAAGCTTGGTCACAAATTGGTCTTCTAAATGCACAATGACCACAAGCATACTTCTGAAGTTGTGGAAAAACGGCTTAAGGTCAACAAAGTCAAGGTATTGGAGTGGCAATCACAAAGCCTTGACCTCAATCCCATAGAAAATATGTGGGCAGAACTGAAAAAGTGTTTGAAAGCAAGGACGCCTACAAACCTGACTCAGTTACACCAGCTCTGTCAGGTGGAATGAGCCAAAATTCATCCAACTTATTGTGGGAAGCTTGTGGAAGGCTACCTGACATGTTTGACCCAAGTTAAACAATTTAAAGGCAATGCTACCAAATACTAATTGAGTGGATGTAAACTTCCGACCCACAGGGAATGTGACGAAAGAAATAAAAGCTGAATTAATTCATTCTCTCTACTATTATTCTGACATTTCACATTCTTAAAATAAAGTGGTGATCCTAACTGACCTAAGACAGGGAATTATTACTAGGATTAAATGTCAGGAATTGTGAAAAACTGAGTTTAAATGTATTTGGCTATGGTGTATGTAAACTTCCCACTTCAACTGT
Organism: Hucho hucho; assembly: GCA_003317085.1. Lineage (NCBI taxonomy): Eukaryota > Metazoa > Chordata > Actinopteri > Salmoniformes > Salmonidae > Hucho > Hucho hucho. The sequence goes on along the minus strand of QNTS01000532.1, from coordinate 71,397 downwards.
ATCTGTCGTCCTGTCTCGACACTTACTTACCAAAATTGGTATATCCAGACCAAAGCGTGTTTGTTAAAAAACTATTATCCTCAGATAACGTCTGTCATCTATTGCACATCTTACATGCTTAACCTGTTTGAACTAGGGGGCAGTTTTTTGAAGTTCGGATGAAAAATGTGCCCAAAGTAAACTGCCTGTTACTCAGGCCCAGAAACTGTTAAGATAATGTCTGTGAGTATAGCAGAACTGATATGGCAGGCGAAAACCAGAGCAAAAATCCATCCAGGAAGTGGGATTCTTTGAAGTGACCAGTTTTCAGTTAAAGGCCTATTGGTTATATAGGGGAATAGCTCCCAGATTGCAGTTCATGTGGCTTCCACTAGATGTCAACAGTCTTTAGAAAAAGATTTCAAGCTTTTATCTTGAAATACCAATGAATTAGAGAAGTTCTTCCTGAGGTCACATCAAGTGTCCTATTGTGGATTTCGCGCGTAACAATCAGCGCGCTCTCAGCTCTTTTTCTCATCTATTCATCAGGCTATATTCCATCTGAAATATAATCGTTTATATTCAGTTTAGGGTATCTGAGTATTGATTACAAACACTGTTTGACTTTTTTCGACGAACTTTACCGGTACTTTTGGGATGTTGTTTGTCTGCATGGATGAACGTCTTTGGGCAGGTGGATTACTGAACAAAGCGCGCCAACCAAACGGAGCTTTTTGGATATAAAGATGGACTTTATCGAACAAAAGGACCTTTTATTGTGTAACCGGGACACTTGGGTATGCCATCAGATGAATATCTTCAAAGGTAAGCAATTTATTTTATGCTATTTTTGAGTTTTGTGACACCTCTGCTGGTTATGTTATTATGCTAATTGAATATGTGTGCGGGTGCTGTCCTCAGACAATCAAATGTTCTGCTTTTGCAGTAAAGCCTTTTTGAAATCTGACACCGCTGTTAGATTAACAAGATTCTAAGCTTTTGAATGGTGTGCAACACTTGTATTTTCATGAATGTTTGAAATTAGTATTTCTGTAATTTGAATTTGGCGCTCTGCAATTTCATTGGAAGTTGTAGGATGTGGGATGTGACCGTCCCACCTAGCTCAGAGAGGTTAATCAGAAACCAAAGCTCCTTGGGCAGTGATATCTCTGGACACAGAAAAAGATTTTGATAGACTAGAATGGTCATATCTTTGGTCAGTTTTGGAACATATGGACTTCCAATTTTATTGATACGATTAAAATACTATATGCCAATCCCTCAGCCATATTAATAACAGACAATACCTGCTCTGCTCCATTCATAATATGTAGAAGTAGCAGGACAGGTGACCCCATCTCACCTCTGCTATTTTTATTGTCTATGGAGCCCCTGGCGCAGGCAATTTGACATTACACCAATATCTCTCAATTCCACGGATCACGTCATCTCATCATATGCCGAAGATATCTTAGTTTAGACAATGTATCTCAATCTCTCTCAAATGCTTTGAAAAAATATAAATACAGCTCTATAAAATAAATCTAACTAAATCTCCCCTACTCCCCCTCAAGAACCCGAAAATAGTGTCCCCCTGCCAAAACGTGTGCCCACCCTTCGTCACAATGGGATTCAATAAATTATAGGCTCTGTTGCTTGGGCTGTTGCTAGAACTTGCAAAATTCTGACCGGATTACGAAATGAACCAAAGCATCCATTGCTATGCTGGTTGCTTGGCTCTATTTTACCTCGTAGCGGTCACGTAGGAAGGAGAACGCGGGCAGTTCTAGTTCTGTTTCACCTCATAAGCGCTCGCTCAGTCTGCAAAAAATTATTACCTCAGAATTGCTCTCCAAGGACGATGGTTTGACGGTGATAACCTGCTGCTTCAGAGGACTAGAAAAGACTGGAAAGAGAACACTCTTTATTTACCATGTATTTGTCTTTATATTAGAACATTCGGTTAAATAGGAAGAATTAATTTAAGCTGTTTTTAGATTTTTAGATTGCTAGCTACTTTACTTATTTTTCATTAGACTGCCTAGTCAGCTAGCTAGCTACATTAGTTGGCTAGCTAACTATAGTAGTTTTATTTAACTAACGTTATCTAGCTAGCTACTGTAACTTTTATTGTTGCTTTCTGTTTGTATGTAGCTTGCACTTCAATGGCATCCCTCGAGGAGATTTTCTTTTATCTTTCCAACCAGGCGAAGTACTATGAAGGCACCACTGAACTCAACAAGAGGTGCAACATTCAGAGAAATTCACAATTCAGGCTAACGTTAAGCAGTTAACTTCTATTAGATAACTGGACGGATTTAGCTATGTACAACCATTTTTCAACAACCATTTTCCATCTAGCTAGTTGGTCATCTACATGTTGCTATACATATAGTTCAGTGAAGGCTGCTGAGGGGAGGATGGCTCATAATAATATCTGGAATGGAGTAAATGGAATGGTATCAAACACCTGGTTTCCATGTGGTTGATGCCATTCAATTGACTCCATTCCAGCCATTATTATGAAAGTGATAAAGAAATTATGAAACTTAGAGAGGGTTAGAGCTGGGAAGAGAGTGGAAGACAGACAGAGAGAGAGATGGAGAGAGAGAAACAGAGAGAGAAAGACAGCAGTGCAAATGTACTTAGACTTAGTATTTCAACAACTCTACTCTACCAACTTGTAATGCAATCATATGTACCTACAGGGGAAGGATGGCCAGCCACACAGGAGGGTGATTTTTACTGAGTAGAAGAAAGAGTCCGTGCTGACCGAGATGCATGCTGGCCATTTCGGAGTGAAGCGCATGATTGCCAAAATCAACCTACGCTTCTTCTGACGGCGAATTGTCAAGGAGGTGGACAGCTGGGCAAGTGAAATAACCTTTTGTTTATCAATCACATTCTATTATATCTGAAATTATTATTATTTCAATGAATGTCATATAAGAGAGCACACAATGTTTCAATTTGTCACTTTATGCTTAAAGGTCAGTACCCTGTCTAGCCTGCCAGAAGTTTGAGAGGGCGAAGACTGTGGCGCCAGAGCTGAAGCCCGTCAAAGTTGTTTCACCATGGCACATGATCGCATGATCGGTAAGTGACCCAATTCAAATTTTGTTTTGTAATGGTTGCTTTATTAGACCACAGCAGAGTTCAATATCATATTATAGAATGTGTGTGTGTCAGTATCCATACAAATATGAAAATCTGCATACTCTATGACACAGATACGGGTAAGATTAAAGTAATCTTCTCTCTAACACTTTAAATGTTAGGGGTGGACCTCATCGGACCCTTCACGAAATCCAAGAATAGCAACAGCTGGTGTCTGATGGCAAGTGATCACTTTACCAAGTGGGTGGAGGCAATTCCCATTAAGGTCAGTAAAGGAAGAGTACGTGCTTAATTAACTCTAAATTCCCTTATGTAACCCATTAAAAAGGATGCTTGAAACGAAAAATAGATTTTCATTTTGTATGATTCCCATCACCTCCAAGGCAATAATGGACATCTTCAACACCCATGGTTCTCCTGAGGTCATCTTGAGTGACCGATGTCATGAATGCTGGAACAAGGTATGGATGCTATAGGTTATTTTTCCATGGTACATAATCAGACATATTTCAATATCTTACATTGTAAATAGATAGCTTTCCTACCCCCTCCTACAGGTTTGGTGAATGGACCAACCAGACCGACAAGACTGCCATGTGCAAGTCCCTTGATTGGTACCAGGAAGGGTGGGAGAACAACCTGAAGGTAATTCTCTTTGCACACAACAACTACAACATCCAGGCCTTCACCGAGTACAGACAAGAGCCGCAGCTGTTGACTGAGGTAAACAATTCAATTGTATCTACAATTATTGCATATACTGTAGTCTTTCGAATTTGTGATTGACTTAGTGTTGTTGTTTGTCTATTGCTGTTTTTGTATAACATACATTCAGATCCCTGAAACCCCACCTGATGTGGTGGAAGTTGTCGAACCAGATAACAATGCCTTCGAGGACCAACTTCAGGTACGGACTGAGAAGGATGTGGAGGTTTTTGACCAGGTAAAAATGATTGTCCTCTGTTCATTTAAGAGAAACAGAAGGAGAGCTACCGGAGTAGAATCAAGAAGGGGACCAAGTGCTACGACATCCTGGTGACTTACTTGGTTTGGAAGAAGGACGAAAGAAAGGCGAGACCTGGGAATACCTCACTGCTCTTTCGCTCCTTCAGGTCACCATCTGTTAAAGTGAATATAAAAAATCTCAGATAATAACTATTTGCATTTGCACAAAAAATTACCTGAAGTTTCCCTAACACTGATATGTCTCTCTTTGTCTTCCTAGGGTTACCTCGGTGGAAGCCAACAATCTTCCCCAGCTTGAGCAGTTGGACGGTCGACCACTGAATGCACTGACGCCCTACACTTCTGTGAAGTGACAAAGTATGACAAAGTATGACAAATAGACAAAGTATGATAATCTTTGGTTGACATTTGAGAAAGCAAGAAATGGTATATACAGTGAGGGGAAAAAAGTATTTGATCACCTGCTGATTTTGTACGTTTGCCCACTGACAAAGAAATGATCAGTCTGTAATTGTAATGGTCATGTTTTGCAGAGGGGTCAAATACTTATTTCCCTCATTAAAATGCAAATCAATTTATAACATTTTTCACATGCGTTTTTCTGGATTTTTTTGTTGTTATTCTGTCTCTCAATGTTCAAATAAACCTACCATTAAAATTATAGACTGATCATTTCTTTGTCAGTGGGCAAACGTACAAAATCAGCAGGGGATCAAATACTTTTTTCCCTCACTGTATGCTGAGTTTTTAAAAATGTCTTCTTCAAATTAACTATACAAATAACTTAGGACCATCGACTGTCCAAGCCCCCCAGGAGGTATCCCATCCAACAGAACCAGTGAGTTTGGATCAGTCTGATTCTCGGAGGGGGACCAGCTTGAGGTAGGCTATACCTTCCAAAGATGTTGAAAAGTACATATCTCCCATTTATAACACTGCACTAATCCATTACATTATCTCACAGTAAACTGTAACTTGTGTGTTTGCTTGTTTACATCTCTGTCTCCTACCCTTTTCCCTTTAACTCTGCTCCGGTTCTTCAGGACCTAGGGGTTCTGCCCAACACCCAGAGGTGGATCCACCTGATGTCCTCCATTACCAACCACCTTCCAACTTTTCATTACATGAACTGTACTCCCTGTTCACCCACGACTGCGTGGCCATGCCCACCTCCAACTCAATCATCAAGTCTGCAGACGACACAACAGTAGTGGGCTTGATTACCAACAACTACGAGAAAGCCTACAGGGAGGAGGTGAGGGCACTCGGAGTGTGGTGTCAGGAAACTCAACATCAACAAAACAAAGGAGATGATCGTGGTCTTCAGGAAACAGCAGAGGGAGCACCACCCTATCCACTTTGAAGGGACAGCAGTGGAGAAGGTGGAAAGTTTTATGTTCTTTGGCGTGCACATCACAGACAACTGAAATGGTCCACTCACACAGACAGTGTGGTGAAGAAGGCGCAACAGCGCCTCTTCAATCTCAGGAGGCTGAAGAAATATGGCATGTCACCCAAAACCCTGACAAGATTTTACAGATGCACAATCGAGAACATCCTGTCAGGCTGTATCACAGCCTGGTATGGCAACTGCACCGCCCTCAACCGTAAGGCTCTCCAGAGGGTGGTGCGGTCTGCACAACGCATCACCGGGGGCAAACTACTTGCCCTCCATGACACCTACAGCACCCGATGTCACAGGAAGGCCAAAAAGATAATCAAGGACATCAACCACCCGAGCCACTGCCTGTTCACACCGCTACCATCCAGAAGAGGAGGTCAGTACAGGTGCATCAAAGCTGGGACCGAGAGACTGAAAAACAACTTCTAGCTCAAGGTCATCAGACTGCTAAACAGCAATCACTAACTCATTTAGACCCAATCACTGGCCACTTTAATAAATGGATCACTAGTCACTTTATACAATGCACTCTAAATAATGCCACTTTTAATAATGTTTACATATCTTACATTACTCATATCAGATGTATGTACTGTATTTTATACCATCTATTGCACCTTGCCTATGCCGCTCGGCCATCGCTCATCCATATGCTTACATGTACGTATTCTCATACCCCCTTTAGATTTGTGTGTATTAGGTAGTTGTTGGGGAATTGTTAGATTACTTGTTAGATATTACTGCACTGTCGGAACTAGAAGCACAAGCATTTCGCTATATTCGCATTAGCATCTGCTAACCATGTGTATGTGACATATAAAATTTGGTTTGATTACATCATCTACAGCTAGTGTTATTGTCATGTTGTCATTATCCGCTAAGAAAGTTTTCTTGCACTATCATACTGGGCACATAATATGTGATACACAGTTGAACTAAAAACACTAGCACTGCAAACACTTAGAACAATGAAAGGAGCAGTGCCTGTACTTTGCAGTCTCCCTCTTCAAGTCCCCCTTCTGAGACTGGCTGCCTGTTGAGAACAAGTGACAGGCAGAACCTCTCACCCACACAACAACCACCTCCTCAATATTCCACACACCAAAATTCAGTGTTTGAATCTATGATTGCCATGTGACTGTGCAAAAAATATGAAAATAAATTAATGACACAACTGTACCAAAAAATCAACGTTGATGTATTAAAATCTTAAATATTTTTCAGGTTGGTTTTTACAGCTGTTTTACAAGGTGTTCATTATTGTAAGTTGTAAGGTATACTTTGATGGTATTTATTTGTTCCACATTATTCATTGTTGTATTCTAGGACCTACAATAGATACATATATGTTCAACCACAAGGGTGTACTAATGATAAATTATTTTCTATTTCGCATAGCTCATAATTTAGGACTACTGAAATTATATTATTTTAGTGTAGATAACGGAAGGGTAGGTTAAAAACATGACAGCCAGACAAGCCAGTGTATTAATCAAACGAATATGCATATGAATGAAGTGGAAATTAGCTGACTTCGGGATCTGTAAGGTAAGTAACTTTAATGTGTCAAGCAGATAACAAGTTATCGTTGCCATTTCTGCAACGTAGCAACGTTTAAGACATGGATTTAATGTTGTAATGTGAACAAGGTACCCAAAAGTAGTTTGAAGTAATGTTTTCATTTTATTAGCTAAACAAAACTTGTTTAAACAGCGGAATTGTTGCGGAAGTTCTTTATGATAGCCACATTAGCAGCTAATTAGTGTTTCATTTTGGGGGGTAATTACATGTGAATATATTGATAAAAGTCACCTTGTCCTAGAGAGATTTACACGGTAGGGTAAGCCTACACGAAACACAGCCCTCCGTATTATTGGCCAATGTGCAATCATTGGAAAACAAGACTATCCTACCAACGGGACATTAAAAACTGCAACTTGGCTGAACGACGACACAGATAATATAGAGCTGGCCAAATTCTCTGTTTTTCGGCAGGACAGAGCAGCTACATCTGGTAAGACGAGGGGTGGGCGTGTGTGTCTATTTGTCAATAACTGCTGGTGCGCGATGTCTAATATTAAAGACGTCTCGAGGTATTGCTTGCTTGAGGTAGAATACCTCATGATAAGCTGTAGACCACACTATCTACCAAGAGAGTTCACATCTATATTACTCATTGTGCCAGCACCAAATCAATGCTGGCACTAAGACCGCACTCAACAAGCTTTATAAGGCCATAAGCAAACAAGAAAATGCTCATCCAGAAGCGGGCCTCTACTCCCTAAGTAGTTAAGCATTTCCAATAGCAACTCAATGGAAAATGAGCCAGCTCACAGAATCACATTTTCTGAGATGGATTTTCCTCAGGTTTTTGCATGCCATATCAGTTATGTTATACTCACAGACATTATTTTAACAGTTTTAGAATCTTCAGAGTGTTTTCTATCCAATACTACTACCTATGTACCTAGTTTCTGGGCCTGGGTACCAGGCATTTTACTTTGGGCACGCCAGACTCTCCAAAACTCTGAACACTGCTGCCGCTCCCTAACTAGTTTTAAAACAGGTCAACATTCACAAAGCCGTGGGGCCAGATGGATTACCAGGACGTGTGCTCAAAGCATGCGTGGACAAACTGGCAAGTGTCTTCACTGACATGTTCAACCTCTCCCTGGCCGAGTCTGTAATACCTACATGTTTCAAACAGACCACCATAGTCACTGTGCCCAAGATAGCGAAGGTAACCTGCCTAAATTATTACTGCCCTGTAGCACTCACGTCTGTAGCCATGTTTGTTCACAGACTTTAACTAACACCCAATAAATGTTTTATAATGAAATTGCCCCAACTTCCAAATGTTCACTGTGTCCCTAAATCAGGAAGGAAAATTCCTTCATATGATGTGGGAGTCCTCTGCAGTTAAATGCTTTTGGGACAAAGTCACAAAATTTAAGAGCATGAATGTAATTATTCAATGCTTCCATGTGTTTGATGTATTTTATACTATTCCACTAATTCCACTCCAGCCATTACCACTAGCCCATCCTCCCCAATGAAGGTGCCACCAACCTCCTGTGCTCTTCACCATATATCACCCCCTTTCTGCCCCTATCTTAACCTCTCCACTCCATCTCTCTGCTCCCCTCTCTCTCCCTCCATCTCTCTCTGCTCCCCCTCTACTGTATATACAGTATCTCTCTGCTCTCTCTCCCTCGCTCTATACCCCCCCCCCTCTCACTCCTCTCTCTCTCTACCCCACCCCCTCTCACTGCTATCTCTTTCTCTCTCTCTGCTCCCCTCTCTCTCTGCTGTTTGTAGTTCTCTGAAGTCCCAGCAGACTAGCAGTAGTAGTGCTGTAGCTTAGCCGTTCTGTCTCAACACTCAGCTCTCTGCTTTCTGCTCTCATACCCTCTCACTTATTCATGCCTGGTATCTATTGAGCCAAACCGCTGCCCGTGTTCACCCTGCCCTCAAAGTCACCTAGCGTTTTGTTCTGCTTTGTACTGGGGAACGGAACTAGAGGCCGCACCTGAACCTTGAACTGCTACTTCTGTGTGTGTGTGTGTGTGTGTGTGTGTGTGTGTGTGTNGTGTGCATGTGTAGTATTGAGAGCCTTAGTACAGAGGAACCACCTGACCCTTGAACTGACCAACCAGTAATCCTCTGCCTCAGAGGTGGACAGTGAGCAAGCAGATTGCTCAAGATTGACTTTTGGACTTCTGTCCATGTCGTTAGATGTCGGGAAATGCCTTCAATACCAGCCACTAGGGGCAACAGTGAGTGCTATTACCATCAAGTACGCTTTGGTTTTGCTAGGGCGTTGTGGACCAGGGTGGGCATCCATTGACTCTGGATCAGAAGGTCACATGTTCAATCCCAGTGGTAGACACTCATTTTTGGTTTTATTTAACCATATCCCAAACCTTATCCCTTAACTTAACCATTCAGAATGAATACCTAAACTTAGTGGCCTGATTGCAATGAAGATGCGGAACCTGTGGGTTACCTGCATGTTACCGCTAGATTTCTTAACACGTTACTAACGGGATATTACATGGAGCTCCCAGCTAAAATAACCCTGGTTGCAACAAAAAAAACTGAAGAATAAAACTACTAGACCAGCTGACACTGTTATGTTGTCAAACCAGCTTAATTCTAGACAGCGGAAATTACATGGGAAATGGTAATTGACTGCATTCACTACTCCCACCCCAATGAAGAAATTTAAATTTAACCAAGATAATTGGAGGAATGTGACATATTACAACTGAAATAAAACTATTTGACTGGAAATGTAGCCTACTGTATGTCAAGTACGATAATTATATTTTGTGAAAATAAAATTATTGAAGACCAACTTTTTATTAATTAGCCTACCAAATTGAAAATTAAAGTTATATTGATTGAAGCTATGTGTGTGATAATTTAATTATAAAACAAAGCACTTTGCATCTGCTTCACTTTGCATCTGCATATACAAAGCTAACATATGGATTGTTTTAAGATGGTCAAACAGTACCATGGATCAATTAGCTATTTGAGTTTGAATTTTAGTATCCCTTTAGGTATTCCCCAAAAATATAAAAAAGTTATTTGATAAAATATTTAATTTGGCCTTTACTCCTATAGCCCATAGAAATGCATTGAATAACACACTCATAAATGGCAAGAAAATGCAGTAAAAAAAAGTTAGCATAAGGTTTTGAAGTGTCTGTCCTACTTTTCAGAGACAAGAAAGCTCAGGAAATATTTTGTTTTTTTGGACACATATTTCACCACTTATTTTTGCACAAAACTACCTCCATACATCCATTTGCATGGGTTGCCTTCAGACTAGTCCCGTGACACTTTAAAGCGGGCACGCTCCAACACTCAGACATAATTTACAAACGAGGCATGTGTTTAGTGAGCCCGCCAGATCAGAGGCAGTAGGGATGACCATGGATGTTCTCTTGATAAATGTCCTGCTAAGCATTCAAAATGTAACGAGTACTTTTGGGTGTCAGTGAAAATGCATGGAGTAAAAAGTACATCATTTTCTATAGGAATGTAGTGCAGTAAAAGTAAAAGTTTAAAAAAATAGTACAGATACCCCCAAAAAACGACTTAAGCAGTACTTACAAGTATTTTTACTTAAGTACTTTACACCACTGGCAGGGAGCAGTGACAGAGACTGACACGGAGTGGCTGGGGTTCCGGATTTTCTGGAACCTGCTTTGCCGTGGATAATGATACGGAGATTTCTGTGCAGGATTTTTTTTTTATGCAGCTGCTGCCCAATCCTCCTTGATATGGAGGGAAACTTCATGCAGTACACTAAGTAACTCTTTTTTTTTTAAGTCTTTGCTAAAGACATGGTCGACATGTTCGAACTCTGCATTCCATGCCTCAAGCACTATTTAATGTAATTTTTTAAGGAGGGATGTTAGGTTCCATGCAGCTACCATGAGCTACACAACCTACAAAGATTAGCCTACATCATAACACAAAACGCTGATTGTTTTTGCTCCAATGCAATATGTAGGGACTGTGACCTGCTTGTGGAACTGCACTATCAGTTACAACACACAGAGAAGGTATATATTTTTTGGAATGTTCGTTCAAATCGCCGCAGGGTTTTTATTTCAGCTATTCAGAAATATGAGTCAGAGACATAGGCTACCTCATGGTTCAGAAGAGGGTGAGTAAAGAGAGAAATGTGAAGGTAGGAGGCGATTGAGCAGCAGTTACATAGTTTGCTTAAAATAACTTGTGCGTAGAACGTGATTCGGATCCTTAGCTTTGAGAAAGAGATTTCCGGAAGGGGAAGAGGCGGGGGGGAACTGTATTCGCAGCCACAGCCTTTCATTATTAACCTACTTAGACCTGCTCTATAATATACCAATTCATATACACACTTAGAAAATATGTTCTATTTTTTAACACGTTCTTGTGTCTAGTTAGGGACGACACATGTTGTGTTACTTTTAGCGCAATCACTGTGTTGGCACAACGTGATTTGTGTAAATGTTTCAACACATTTTGTGTAAATTCCTGCAATTAACATACAACACACCCTAGACGTGTTTGATCACTGACCAATCACATTGCAGATGTGTCCTAGACAAGTTTTCAAGAAGTTAGGCTAGTTAGGTATGGAACGGCGTTTGGGTCTTTGCGTGTCAAAAAGATACACGTCAAATAAAACTATTTGACGCATCAATTAAGCTTCTTGACCAATCAGGACCTGAATATGACTCCACGTCACATAATAATTCAAAGACCCAAACGGCGTTCTATAGTTAGGGACATTTTTACCATGCTCATTATCATTATCACTATGATATTTCCCAGCATGCTCTACTGCAGGTTGATAAAAAAAAGTGTTTAACCCCATCAGTCGGTTTATGCATGTACATTAAATCATTGATTAATCTTATGCTTCACAAAGATAAATTGTGAGTTATAAAAATAAAGAGAGTTGCACACTCTATATATATAAACTCCCAGTAATTTATTGGGTAAAAAAACAACGTTTCGGCATCACTGTGTCTTCTTCAGTGTGCGCCAGCTAATGCTTTTTATTACACAAAGATAAATAGCATACATTTACCTAAACTAATCCAATCAGTTAGTTATATTTCTTACACCCATTACTGAAAGGGTTGTTCCAGTTTAAATGGTTTAGTTAGTCTCCTTACTATATTCCTAACCCAGGGGAATAAAAATAACAACCGTTGGCTAGCCTAACACTGGCTGAATTCCAATAGGAGTTATACTTCACATGCCAGCCTAATGTGCCATGCAGGTAGGATTGCAAAATTCTGGTAATTCTTTCCTGAAATCCAGTTGGAATTGAGAGGGAATAAGCAGAAAATCAGGAATCCTTCAAACAAGATTTCTGGGAATTTTTTAAAACCCAAACCTACTTGCAGGTTTGACGCAGCCTGTAAACCATCAGTTTCAGCATTTGGTTTAAGGATATGATTAAGCCTCAAAATACAGCCTTATGAGATATGCATTATCATTGTTTAATTTTAATGAAAACATTTGCCACTAAGATATACAGTCATAGGTGGTAACTCTACAATTTACTCAAAAAGGTAAAGCACACTGGGAAATTATATTGGAGTGGGGGCGTGAATTTCAGACACTAGAAGTGTTGCACCAGTTTAACTGGTCTATGGTAGAGGTACATCATATTTGGGGCATGGCTCAGCTAGTTATTTTTTGCCACCTGTGAGTGAAAGTGTTGTACAAGTTTAATGGGTCTATGGTAGAGATACCTATTTACTTCTGTTCTGACAAGGAATAAATGGCCACAATATCCAACAACAGTCCATTCACCTGTATCTTATGTGTGAAATTGTCTGAGTTGCTTTCCCTGAACTGAATATCTCACTAGCAGTAACATGTTTGAAATCTTTCAAGAAGGATATTTTGCATGTAGAGCATTTGTTTCATGTAAGATTTTGTATATGGAGCACTGTATTAATTACTTTTAACGTGGATTTAATTGTAATACAACACAATATGTGTAACAAAATATATACACACATTTTTTAACACATTCGTGTGTCTAGTTAGGAATGACACATGTTGTGTTACCTTTAACATAATCACTGTGTTGAAAAGTGTACACAAATCAAAATGTGCCAACATAGTGATTGTGTTAAAAGTAACACAACGTGTTATTTTTAACACATCTGTTTTAAGAGTGTAGATGTATGATGACTTATGATGTCACCCCTAACTACACACACGGATGTGTTAAAAAATAAATCACATTTTCTAAGTGTAGTTTTATCACAATCACCACAGAGCATCCCTCACTCATTTACTTCTCTGAGAAAGAGAGGAAGTAAGAGAGGGAGGGAGAAAGACAGAGAGATAGGATGAGTGATATAGAGAGGGAGAGAGGGAGAGAGAGGGAGAAGAGTGAGAAACAGAGAGAGAGAAAGATAGAGAGAGAGAGACGGAGATAGTTGGATAGAGGTATATGGAGTGAAATGGAGATAGAAAGATAGAGATACTGGAACAAATCACACACTGTGATTATTTAATCACCGCGGTAACCCATCACCAGGCAGGGGTTAGACTGCTTTATGTAAAAGTGAGTGTCGGACCATAACAAGGAAAATGAAAGTACAAAGCAATGCCCACCTCCCTGATTTGATGTGCAATCCGGCTCAAAAATAAAGCTGAAATACCTAGCAGGAATGTCACTTAGGTTTTGCTCTTTCTCTCTCACTCCTTTACACACATGCGCACAGGCAGGCAGGCACACACACACACGCACACACACACTCACACACTCACACACTCACGAACACACAAAGATATGCACATGAGAGTCTGTGTTATTACGAATGACGGACAATTTCACCCCCTCCCCGCCACACACACACACAGCTGTGTGGTTTGTGACTGTGTCTCCTACTGCTGTCTTGTTTTCTCTAGTAGAAAAATGACAACAGCAGCACTGATGCTAAGCCTCTGTCAGCCTCCCTCTGCCTCTCCCTCTGCCTGGGCTAATCAAAGTCTTTGGAATTACACAAACACAAAAACACACACACACACTCATAATATGCTGTTGCTACGGTGCTCTTTATTTTACTCTTGTTATTACTGTGCCTTCAGATACCCCTTTACAGCTTGAACATGTTTTTAGAAATGCGTGCAAATGTATTGAAAATGAAATTGAGAAATATCTGATTTACATACAGTACCAGTCAAAAGTTTGGACACACCTACTCATTCCAAAGTTTTTCTTTATTTGTACTATTTTCTACATTGTAGAATAATAATGAAGACATCAAAACTATGAAATAACCCATATGGAATCATGTAGTAACCAAAAAAGTGTTAAACAAATCAAAATATATTATATATTTGAGATTCGTCAAAGTAGCCACCCTTTGCCTTGATGACAGCTTTGCAACCTCTTGGCATTCTCTCAACCAGCTTCATGAGGTAGTCACCTGGAATGCATTTCAGTTAACAGATGTGCCTTGTTAAAAGGCCATCAGATTTGCCACCAATGCTCCTTATAGGACACTATACTCCTCTGTAAACTGGTCATCTCTGTATACCCGTCGCAAGAATCACTGGTTGATGCTTATTTATAAAACCCTCTTAGGCCTCACTACCCCTATCTTGGATATCTACTGCAGCCCTCATCCTCCACATACAACACCCCTTCTGCCAGTCACATTTTGTTAAAGGTCCCCAAAGCACACACATCCCTGGGTTGCTCGTCTTTTCAGTTCGCAGCAGCTAGCGACTGGAACGAGCTGCAACAAACACTCAAACACTCTTCATTCAAACACTCAATCATGGACACNATTTTGAACCCCTCCCTATTGAAAACAGCCATTTCTGGGAGTAAGATTGCAGTACCTATGGCTTCCACTGGATGTCAACAGTCTCTAGACAGTGTTTGGTGATGTTATAGTTGCTCTGGATGGTAATAGAAGAAGAATTTCGAACTGGTCATCGGATGTAAACAGAAGAGGATGCGCGTTCACGGGCTCGCGCGTGCTGTGGTTTTTTCCTTTCCTATCGTCCAGTTTATAATCCGGTTGAAATATTATAGTAAATATACATAAAAGTGTTCCTAAGGATACATTATCAATGATGTTTGATTGTTCTTGGACAAGTGTATAGGTATAGGTTGAACGCGTTCTCTTCACGGTTCAATGGGCGAGTGGACGCTGTATTTTCTGATCATAACGCGCCAACCAAACTGAGATTTATGGATATAATAAATGATTTTTTCTAACAAAAGAACCATTGGATGTCTTCGTTGGACACTTGGGAAGCCCTCAGCAGAAGTTCTTCAAATGGTAAGGGATTTGTTTTCGCTGTGAAATGTGTTTTGTGTGAACCGCGATGGTTTATGAATTTATGCTAATTCTAAAATCTAAAATATATTTTGTTTTGTTTAACACTTTTTTGGTTCCTACATGACTCTATATGTGTTATTTCATAGTTTTATTTTGATGTCTTCTCTATCATTCTACATTGTAGAAAATAGTAAAAATAAAGAAAACCCTTGAATGAGTAGGTGTGACCAAACTTTTGACTGGTACGGTATATCACTCATTTGCCTATCCCTCTGTTCTGGCACAGATCTACTATTCACAGAGATCCTCTCAGAATCCTTCACCCTATCCTCCTGTACATTATTCACTGCCTCAGCATACAACACCTTCTGCACTACTCTGACTCTTGTCACCTCAACCTGCCTCTTTTGCACTGGACACTTCTGATCCCTAGTAACATTTGTACCCCTATAGTTGACACACAAATGTATCCACCGAAACTACACAATCCTCTATCCCATACCCTCCTGCACACTTCCCACATCTTGGAATCTCCATCCTACACACTGCTGTGACATGACCGTAAATTTTGCACCTGAAACAGAGCAGTGGATTCGCCACAACAGCTCTAACAGAATAACTGATATATCCTAACATTACCTTGTTGGGTAAAGACTATGATTCAAAACTCAAAAGGACAGACAGTGACTCCTCTGTTTCACCACGCTCACTAACAGGTCTGCAACGTCCCAATCGGCAGGCATCACACCAGTAATCTTCAACTTCAATTGTTCCACCTCCACAATTAACACTGCACCAGAAATCACTCCTTTCAATGGTGTCCTGTACTTAAGCACAAAGCAAGATGCAGGTCTTTCCCAAGTTTCCCTCCAATCTGACGAAACACAAAAAAGACACAGTCCACCTCGGGTTACCCCCCGTGGATCAGCCAAAAGGCCTGGTTCCACCCTCTTCAAAAATCGCACTCCCATTGGACCAAACTTATTTTTTTCATAACCATGTCCATCAATGCAAGGCTTAGACTCCGAGCTCCTCACAACACCATCTACCCCTTCCATTTCACCTCCAGAACTCAAACTGGCATCTGCTCACTCTGTTTGAATTTGACACCAATCTTCCTTGACATACCCTTTCCCTTGTTATTGCTAGCTTCGACAGATTCAACCCTATGCTCTGCCTCCTTCAGTCTTTTCAACCTCCTCTCTCTTTCCCTCCAATCCTCCTCCTTTAACCAATTACCCGGCTCCTTCAGAAACTTTCCCAAGCTGAAATCTCATTTTAGCCTCCTTGAGACACATGCTAAGCCTTGTCCTCCCCCACTTCAATCTCGATAAAGCATCCTACTCCTTCAGGTCTCCACAATCTTGGGAACATTGTGCGGAGACTACATAAGCCATTCAAACTGGAACAACCATTTTAGTCATGGGTGGAAAATATCGAACTATTTGATTGGATTAGTTTAGAAAAAGGTATGTTACTTATCTTTGTGTACATTGATGTACACGCAAAAACACACATATTAATTACCTGCTGTAGAGCATGCTGGGAAATATGACCATGATTGCCGTGGTTTTGTTTCAAAGTCATGTTAATTTTCAGGCCCCTGAGTTTCAGGCCCCTGTATTGGGTAAAGAGCTTGCAATTTAAGCATTTCACTGTACTTGTGCATGTGACAAATAAAACTTGAAACTTTCATGCAAGACTCAGTGTTGCTTTCCTCAAAGCAAGCATAAAAGGCATATTTGGGAGGTCTGCGTCACTGGGTATCTCACGGTTGAGTTTCCCTTTATAATCTGCTATCCTGTGCAAACCCTGCCACATCCAATGAGGGCCGGAGCTGCTTTAATAAGATTCCATCTTCCTCCTATAACATCCTTTTTAATGTCTGATGGCTCGTCCAAGTTCGTAGCGGGATGTCTTGTATGCATCCATGTCCGTGTTCCGTTCCTTGTAAACTGTAGCTCATGCCTTCAGTGCAGCGTGGATACTGCTTGTAATCCATGGTTTTTGGTTTGGATACGTTCATATGGTCACTGTGAGGATGACGTCGTCTATGCACTTATTGATGAAGCCCATGACTGATGTGATAAGCTGATCAATGCTATCGGATGAATCCCAGAACATATCCAAGTCTGTACTAGCAAAACGGTCTTGTAGCCTCACATTTGCTTAATCTGACCACTTCCGTATTGAGAATTTCACTGGTACATCCTGTTTGAGCTTTTGTTTGTAAACAGGAAGCAGGAGGATAGAGTCGTGGTCTGATTTACCAAAGGGAGGGCCTTGTATATGTTTCTGTGGGTAGAATAAAAGTGGGCTAGAGTTTTAGCACGCCTTGTGGTAAAGGAGATGTGTTGGTAGAGAAGTGGTAGAACAGTTTGAAGTTTCTCTGCGCTAAAGTTTGCGGCTACAAGATATGCTGCCTCTGGTTGTGGGATTTCTTGTTTGTTTACAGCCCCAATGAGTTTGTTGAGTGCCAAAGTGACGTTGGCTTGTGGTGGGATGTAGACAGCCGTGATAATTACAGATGAGAACTCTCTTGGTTGATGAAAAGGTTTACAGTTTACCATGAGGTATTCTATGGGTGAGCAAAAGCTTGATATTTCCTTCACACTGGAAGCAGCGCACCAATTGTTGTTTATGACGAGGCACACCCTTCCCTCTTTGTACTTACCCGATGCTGCTGTCTGATCAAGAAACCACTGATTTGTATATCCATAAATTCTGTCAGCCAATTTTGCAGTTTTTCAAGTCTCTTTGATAAGAGACTCTCAAACTAAGCTAATCCATCTTATTATCGATTGATTGGACATTTGCCAATAAAACGGAGGGGAGTGTCAGTCAATTTTCTCTTTGTCTCAGTCTCAGCAGGATGCCAGCCCGTCTTCCGCATCTATTCCTGCTGGGTTTTGGGTGCCCAAACAAAAGAATAGGGTCCAGTATAATCAAGGGAACAGCTGAGTTGGAGTTGAAGTAGAATTTGAAGTCGGAAGTGAGGTTAGCAACAGGTAGGAGCTCATAAGATGTCGACCTTCTCCGCCATTGCCGTCTTGCCAAAAGATTGAACTCAGTGCAAAAAATGAATAAAAAGCAATAGAAAAACACGATGAAAGACCAAAAACTAAAGAATAAACATAGCTTTGACACTGAAGAGAAAATTGAATGAAAAAAAGGATAAATCCAGAGGTGTTGTCTCAATGTGAACTGATCTCACCGCCACCTTACCGGCCACCCTACACCCAATTCAGTTTGCATACCGCCCCAACAGGTCCACAGATGACGCAATCACCATCACACTGCACACTGCATTATCCCATCTGGACAAAAATAATACCTATGTAAGAATGCTGTTCATTGACTACAGCTCAGCATTCAACACCATAGTACCCTCCAAGCTCATCATCAAGCTGGAGGCCCTGGGTCTCAACCCCGCCCTGTGCAACTGAGTCCTGGACTTTCTGACGGGTGTGCCCAGCCCTCTCCTGTACTCCCTGTTCACCCACGACTGCGTTGCCATGCATGCCTCCAACTCAATCATCAAGTTTGCAGACAACACAACAGTAGTGGGCTTGATCACCAATAACGACGAGACAGCATACAGGGAGGAGGTGAGGGCCCTCGGAGTGTGGTGTCAGGAAACAACCACTCACTCAACATCAACAAAACAAAGGAGATGATTGTGGATTTCAGTAAACAGCAGAGGGAGCACCCTCCTATCCACATCGAAAGGACAGCAGTGGAGAAGGTAGAAAGTTTTAAGTTCATGGGCGTACACATCACAGATAAACTGAAATGGTCCAACCACACAGACAGTGTGGTGAAGAAGGTGCAACAGACCCTCTTCAACCTCAGGATGCTGAATAAAATTGGCTTGTCACCTAAAACGCTGACAAACGTTTACAGATGCACAGGTTGGAGTCATTAAAACTCATTTTTCAACAACTCCACAAATTTCTTGTTAACAAACTATAGTTTTAGTAAGTCAGTTAGGACATCTACTTTGTGCATGACACAAGTCATTTTTCCAACAATTGTTTACAGACAGATTATTTCACTTATAATTAACTGTATCCCAATTCCAGTGGGTCAGAAGATTACATACACTAAGTTGACTGTGCCTTTAAACAGCTTCAGCTTGGAAAATTCCATAAAATGATGTCATGGCTTTAGAAGCTTCTGACAGGCTAATTGACATCATTTGAGTCAATTGGAGGTGTACCTGTGGATGTATTTCAAGACCTACCTTCAAACTCTCTGCTTGACATCATGGGAAAATCAAAAGAAATCAGCCAAGACCTCAGACAAAAAAATGTAGACCTCCACAAGTCTGGTTCATCCTTGGGAGCAATTTCCAAAAGGCTGAAGGTGCCACGTTCATCTGTACGAACAATAGTACGCAAGTATAAACACCATGGGACCACGCAGCCGTCATACCGCTCAGAAAGGAGACGCGTTCTGTCTCCTAGAGATGACCGTACTTTGGTGCGAAAAGTGCAAATCAATCACAGAACAACAGCAAAGGACCTTGTGAAGATGCTGGAGGAAACAGGTACAAACGTATCTATATCCACAGTAAAACGAGTCCTATATTGAAATAATCTGAAAGGCCGCTCAGCAAGGAAGAAGTCACTGCTCCAAAACCGCCATAAAAAAGCCAGACTATGGTTTGCAACTGCACATGGGACAAAGATTGTACTTTTTGGAGAAATGTCCTCTGGTCTGATGAAACAAAAATATAACTATTTGGCCATAACACCATCCCAACCGTGAAGCACGGGGGTGGCAGCATCATGCTGTGGGGGTGCTTTGCTACAGGAGGGACTGGTGCACTTCACAAAATAGATGGCATCATGAGGGAGGAAAATGATGTAGATATATAGAAGCAACATCTCAAGACATGAGACAAGAAGTTAAAGCTTGGTCACAAATGGGTCTTCCAAATGGACAATGACCCCAAGCATACTTCCAAAGTTGTGGCAAAATGGCTTAAGGACAACAAAGTGTTGGAGTGGCCATCACAAAACCCTGACCTCAATCCTATAGAAAATGATAGGCGGAACTGAAAAAGCGTGTGAAAGCAAGGAGGCCTACAAACTCAGTTACATCAGCTCTGTCAGGAGGAATGGGCCAAAATTCACCCAACATATTGTGGAAGGCTACCCGAAACGTTTGACCCAAGTTAAACAATGTAAAGGCAATGCTACCAAATACTATCTGAGTGTATGTACACTTCTGACCCACTGGGAATGTGAAATAAATCATTCTCTCTACTATTATTCTGACATTTCACATTCTTAAATAAAGTGGTGATCCTAACTGACCTAAGACAGGGAATTTTTACTCTGGTTAAATGATAGGAATTGTGAAAAACTGAGTTTAAATGTATTTGGCTAAGGTGTATGTAAACTTTTGACTTGTAGGGGTTGCGTAACTGGTTGCAGAGAAGTCAGGCGCAGGAGAGCAAAACTGGGTAATTAACTTTGTCGTTTAATAAACAACCCAACGGTTCAAACGACACGAGAGTACATTGGCACAAAATCGGTAATGGCTAGAAGACCGGTGACGTCGACCGCTGAACACCACCCGAACAAGGAGAGGCACAGACTTCAGCGGAAGTCGTGACACAACTGTATATGTAAAACATTTCTTACTGAGCCTTTCCGTAAGTCCACCCAAGTTTCTTCAACTGTCTTCCTACTGTAATTGGAGCGATGTTGATGTCGTGCCGTGATGCCAGCAGATTACAGATTGCCTTTGCCGATCGCTCGTCATCTTCATTTATCAGTGAGTCGATGGCTTGAATGGACTCGCTGGAAATTAAATACAATGTGAAAATGTGCAGCATACAGTAAAGACCAGCAGTCAATTTATGTAAGCATTATTAGGCCTACATTAAAGTATGTTAGCCTACTGTACCTGTTATTTTCTTGGGCTTTTGAGTTCGGTGTAAAACAGGCATCTGATGATAGTGTCTGCGAATAGCAATGTCCATCACCAAAATCAACCAAGTCTACCAGTATTTTTGAAATGTCTCCAGTAGATTTTCCATTCCTCTTGAAAGCTCTAATCTGCTCACTTAAATGAATAGAGATCCTGGTCATGGTGCTACAAAATAATAAAAGTGAGGACAATCGACAATCTGCTGTATACTTATAGCTTGTTGTAACCTGAAAGTCATGCCTTCCCTCACCCCACCCAAAACTCCACCCTTAACTTCTTAGGGAGCGACTGCATAGGTGATGGTTTTGGAGAGTCTGGCGTGCCCAAAGTAAAATGCATGCCACTCAGGCCCAGAAAATAGGATATGCACATAATTAGTATTATTGGATAGGAAACACTCTGACGTTTCTAAGAGTGTTAAAATAATGTATGTGAGTATAACAGAATTGATATAGCAGGCAAAAACCCGAGGAAAATCCATCCGGATTTGCAGTTTTTTTTGTAAAAGAGCATCTTCTCCATTGTGTCTATTGCATACAACTTTATGTAGGACTGAGACTGCAGTACCTATGGCTTCCACTAGATGTCAACAGTCTATATACAAAGTCTGGGAATTCTAGGAGTGACCAGAACAGATAGGAACAGGAAATTGTCAGGCGACCACTTTTGTAAACAAGGTTTGACGCGTGCGAAATTGTGAACGCGCACCACTTTATTTTTCTTTCCTATCGTTCACGTTATCGTCCAGTTGAAATATTACAGCAAATATACCCAAAAGGATACCTAAGGATACATTAAAAATGATGTTTGATTTGTTTGTAGAAAGTGTATAGGTATAATTTGAACGTGTTCTCTTCACGGTTCAATGGGCAACGGTGGATTTTATGATCATAACTCGCCAACCAAATGGATATTTATGGATATAATAAATTACTTTTTCTAACAAAAGAAGCATGGATTGTCTTCGTTGGACACTTGGGAAGCCCTCAGCAGAAATTCATCAAAGGTAAGCGATTTTATATTAGCGATTTTATGCGTTTTGTGAGACCCGTGTTGGGTTATGGATTTATGCTAATGCATAAATATTAGAGGTGCTACCCTCAAACAATCAAATGTTGTGCTTTCGCCATAAAGCCTTTTTGAAATCTGACAACGCTGTGATATTGCCAAGAATCAGAGCTTTTGATGACTATGCAACACTTGTATATTGATGAATGTTTAATAACTCAACTTTTGGATTTTGAATTTTGAATTTGGCGCCTCACATTTCACCGGGTAGTGTCGGGAGTGGGGCGCCCCACCACTCCGTAAGTAGTTAACCCAGTTACCATTCAAAAATGAGCTGTTAATAAAAAACATATCAAATTGCGACCAAAGAGAACAAACGAAATGGACATCGTTTTCATCAAACCAGCCTCTTTCTATGGTGCTACCCGTTCCAGGGTTAGGACTGTAACCACCAGAGGACTTGAAAATGAGCCGGAGCTGAGAGGTTCACAAAACTAAAGGTATTTTGGTTTCAGAGCATTTTATATAAAAAAAAAGAGAATGTATATTTCCTATCAATTGGTAGGCATACTGTACAATAAAATCGATGTGTGTACTAAAAACGTGAATATGTTTTTGCAGAGCTTACAACCATGCCGACAACCATCCGTGGTGATCAGGGGATAAAGGGATGGACAACAGGCCGCACCAAAAAAACGCATGGTTGCCAAGAAAGAGATTAGTTAAGCTAGATTCTTAAAATGTGTACGCAGCATTTGTGTGTTGGAGTCACTTTTAATTCTTAATTGATCTACCGTTTCTATCATAGGCCACTGTAATCGAAGGGGGCTCAGGGCAGTACCATTCTGCTCATCTGATGAAGGTGCTCATGGGTGAGATTCAAACTTTGAAGACCGAGATTGAATCATTGAAGGCAGGCCATCAGCAAGAGAAACATTCTCTGAGGGCAGAGATACGGGTGACAGCTGATGCATTAGTCCAGAGACAGGCAGTATTGGCGGAGAGTCAGGTGGAGAATGACGCTTTGAAAAGGGCGAGGAAGGAGATGGAGTCACAATCCATGCCAGGTACACTTGTGAGCTCTGAAACTCCACCTCCGACAGGCAGAGTCAACATACGTGGCGGGTTCGTCAGGTCATCGTTTCACCCTGACATTTCCATTCCACTTCTGACAACAGAACTTGACCAACTTCTCACCAGGCACAGCAAGGGCAGCCCGGACCGTTATGCTGTTCTGCTATTCCAAGGATGTGTAACCGAAGAGAGATACCACGAGTGGGCAGAGAATACAAACCGGGTGTTCATCATTAATACTATGTCTCAAAAGTTTCCGTCCATGACTGATGCAACCCATAAAAGCATTAAAGGCACTTTCCCATGTTTACTACAGTATGTACTGTATGCTATGTTTACTTGTCAGACTGCACAGTAGCCTAAAAAACAAATGCAGGTGGCGTATATCTTCAAAATGCTTTAAATGCTTTATTTTCCATATGTAAAATCATATACTGTACAGTACTGTATTTCTTCATCAGCATCTTAATGCTTTCGTCAATAAAATAATGATAAAATACTCTTTCAAAATGCTGATGTTTATTTAGTTATGGATCCATAACGAATTACTTGTTCAAATTTGTCATGACATTCTTGAGATATGTGTTGACTGAATATAAGCAAGTGATGTCTGCTTTTTTGCCTTATTCTCGCTCACTCTAGGTTAAATGAAAACGAAATCTCTAAAATATCGTTACTTTTTAAACAAAATGATTATTATTATTAATTAATTTAGAATTTTATAAAAGCCTTTTGGGATATGTGAGAATATCTAAACGGAAAATACCCCTTAGATATTAGTTTAGAGTCCTCCAATCCTCTAGATGTAATTATTGGCAGAGAGTCACGTCCACTACATTTTTTCTTTCCCGATATACTGTAGGCCTACCATAGGCGAAAAGAGTCTCACTAGTGTTGAGTAATTTCTAATGAAGTCAAATAATTTAGAATCCTCCAATCCTGTAGCCTACTCCCGACGTCACGTTGTACTGGCTTTATTTACAAATTAGTGAGAATATCTCACTCCATGTTCAAGAATTGCCTTTTTCTCGCTCACTCTAGGTTACACGAAAATTAAATCTCCAAAATATTGTTACTTTTTAAACAAAGCTATTATTATTATTAATTAATTTAGAATTTTATAAAAGCCCCTTAGATATCCTCACAGATCCTAATGGAAAATGCCCCTTAGATATTAATTTAGAGTCCTCCAATCCTCTAAATGTAATTATTGGCAGAGAGTCACGTCATTTAATTTTTTTTCTTCTTCGATATACTGTAGGCCCACCATAGGCAAAATGAATCTCACTAGTGTTGAGTAATGTCTAATGTCTAATTCTGTAGTAGACATGACTATGAAATAACATATATGGAATCACATTGTACAGCGCCATATTTTCCGTTCAATTCTAACAGAATTGCAGAGGGTTTTTGGTTTTTCATGGAAAAGAAACACCATAATATTAATCAAATTAATTCAGCAAGTACCAGTGAAATGTTTGGAGACACCTACTCATTCCAGGATTTTTCTTGATTTTGACTATTTTCTACATTGTAGAATACTAGTGAAGACATCAGAACTATGAAATAACACATAAGGAATCAGTTAAGAACAAATTCTTATTTACAAGGACAGCCTACTCCTTCCTCCCCAATGGGGATTTGAACCCCGGTTTCCCACTTGCCCAGCATTCTGTAGTACAGACATGGCCTGCTCTCCCTTGTGTAAGGAATTAGGCACTTTCCCATGTTTGCTACAGTATGTATTGTAAACTGCACAGTAGCCTAATAAACAAATGAACACATTTCGCTAATAAAATAATTATAAAAAATACTCTTTCAAAATGCAGATGTTGATTTAGTTATGGATCCATAACGAATTACTATGGGAATAAATATCACTGATTTACAGAATTATTGGAACAAAGTTGTCTAATGAAGGCAAACAATTTAGAATCCTCTGATCCTGTAGCCTACTCCTGACGTCACGTTGTACTGCGCCATATAAACCGTGAGGGTTTCCTTTTTCCTTTTTCTCTGAATAGAAACACCATAATATTAATTAAATTAATTAAGCCAAATTTCTTAAAATCAATCCCACATACTATGTTATTACAAAAAAGGTTTTAAATTCTCTGGTAATGCCAATACGGAATACTATCAAATGCTTCTCAAATATGTCCTCTGGTGGTCAAACTAGCAATAACTTGCAGTAACAGAAAAATGACAATTACACGACATGCCACAGAATGCTGAGGCAGCATGCAAGTTGTGCCGCTGTGTGACGCAACTTTTAAAGGAGGAATCACTGTACACATATCATGTTCTCGAGGAAATCTCAGTGTCCGGAAGAATCAATGAACAGCCCTCTTATTATTGAAATTTCAAACCTCTTATTATACAAATTTCAATCAGCTTAATATCCAAATTTCAACACTCTAATTATCCCAAATTTCAATCCTTTGTTGAACGCAGCTTACCACTTATTATCCAAATTTCAATCTCTTAACACTAATAATATCTCTTATTATCCAAATGTCAAATCAGCTTAATATCCAAATGTCAATCCTTTTAGCAGTACTATTTCCAAACACACTCAGTAATCTCCCTGATTTTTACATGTGCATTTTTTAAAGATGCATGTGCATCTTCAACTAGTCTTCAATTCCTATGCACCATATGTATCTTCCTATACATATAAAATAACACCATGTGCTATTACCTAAGGCTGCAGACCACATAGACACTTCAAATAACTGCCTACAGACAGCTGTCAGCATGGGCATGGTACCGTTACTTGCCCTCGCTCTAGTATTCTCTATAAGACTAGCTCTAGCCTTCTTCCACGTCATACAGTACCAGTCAAAAGTTTGGACACATACTCATTCAAGGATTTTTCTTTATTTTTCTATTTTCTACATCGTAGAATAATAGTGAAGACATCAAAACTATAAAAGAACACATATGGAATCATGTAGTAACCAAAAAAGTGTTAAACAAATCAAAATATATTTTATATTTTAGATTCTTCAAAGTAGCCACCCTTTGCCTTGATAACAGCTTTGCACACTTGGCATTCTCTCAAACTGCTTCACCTGGAATACTTTAATAACAGTCTTGAAGGAGTTCCCACATATTCTTAGCACTTGTTGGCTGCTTTTCCTTCACTCTGTGGTCCAACTCATCGCAAACCATCTAAATTGGGTTGAGGTCAGGTGATTGTGGTGGCCAGGTCATCTGATCACTCTCCTTCTTGGTCAAATAGCCCTTATAAAGCCTGAAGGTGTGTTGTGTCATTGTCCTGTTTAAATACAAATTATAGTCCCACTAAGTGCAAACCAGATGGGATGGCGTATCGCTGCAGAATGCTGTGGGAGCCATGCTGGTTAAGTGTGCCTTGAATTCTAAATAAATCACTGACAGCGTCATCAGCAAAGCACCCCAACACCATCACACCTCCTCCTCCGTGCTTCACAGTGGGAACTACACATGCAGAGATCAGCCGTTCACCTACTCTGTGTCTCACAGTGACAGTGACAGTTAAACCAAAAATCTCAAATTTGGACTCATCATACCAAAAGATAGATTTACACCTGTCTCTGTTATTTCATAGTTTTGATTTCTTCACTATTATTCTACAATGTATAAAATAGTAAAAATAAAGAAAAACCCTGGAATGAGTAGGTGTGTCCAAACTTGTGCCTCAAACTGTATGTGTCTTCAATGATTCCTCTATAGTCTCTACAGTTGCCGTAGTCTATACAGTATCTACAGTCCCTGAGCATCTATAGTCCCTACAGCATCTATAGTCCCTCAGCATATATAGTCTCAATGCTATAGTCTCTATAGGCTCTATAGTATTGACGCCTCCCATACACATAGAATAACACCTTGTGTATATTATTTCAGATTAGTGGTTCCCTCCTTCATTTTTATGTTCAGTTTTATAGGTTTTATTGTTACTATTGTTATTATTATTATGTGGAGACTGCCACTAGGGGCAAAAGTGAGAGCTGTTACCTTCAAGTAGGTTTTGGTTTTTCTAGGGTGCAAGCATCTGCCTTTGATTCCAAAGGTTGCAAGTTTGTATCCAGCGATATAACGTTAGTTTTTTATGTATATATTTTTTAAGCATCCCAAACCTTAACCCTTACCTTAACCATTCAGAGTTAATGCCTAACCTAAAGATTCGGAGTTCATGCCTAAACTTAACCATAAAGACTTCAAAATTTGACGTTTGAGAAACATGGATGAACGTTTAATTCTGACGTGAGACTGTGCGATCTAGTAGTGGATGTTGATAGACAGACTGGTGTTATCATTATATTATTCTCTCCTATTACTTTCCAAATCTCCTCCAGTAACATGCTATGGTTCTCTGTCTATGTCTGTCTGTCTGTCTGTCTGTCTGTCTGTCTGTCTGTCTGTCTGTCTGTCTGTCTGTCTGTCTCCATGTGTCCTTTGTGTCACAAACGTCTCACATGATGATTGACAGCTATTATTCTTTCCTTGCTCTCCATCTCTCCTCCACTAACTGGCTGCGTTCTATTGCTCAATGCACTGTCTAAAGCACAGTCAGTATGAAACCATAGTTACCATATTAATCATATATAAAGAAGGCAGTCTCTAAGACTCTCTAAGAGTTTGCGTGAGTTTCTTCATTGATTGATTTCAGTAACGTTTGAATAGTCTGGATCCAATGAGTTAATGTGCACAGTGTCAATGTGTACTTTCACTTATGCACCTGGGTTGGACTTGTTCTCTGTGTGTGTGCGTGCGTGCATGTGTGCGTGTTTGTCCTACTACAGTAGTTATGTTGGTCTTTTACTTCAAACAATGTGTATGCAGGTTGCACAGGATTCACAACTTCTCAAACAGCCTGATTCATACTCTTAGAGGAGATGCTCCCACAATAATGTGATTTGTACCGCAAACAAGTTAAAGTATTGGATTCTTCACACACCACACTAATCCAATTCCATCCTATTCCGCTACCTTTTCAAGCTTTATTTATTTATATGAAAAAAAGCTTTGCTTTTATACTTACAATTCCATCATGCTTGATTGAGCAAGCTGTTTTGTCTTGTAGTATTGTGGTGCCTGCCAGTATTCCTTAAACCTTTTTATGTCATTGATAAAAAAATATATACAGTGCATTCGGGAAAGTATTCAGACCCCTTCACTTTTTTACATTTTGTTACATTACAACCTTATTCTAAAATGGATAAAAAAAAAATACCCTCATCAATCTACACACAATCAACATAATGACCAAGCAAAAACAGTTTTTTTATTTATTTTAGCAAATGTAAACAACTGAAATATAAGTATTCAGACCTTTTAATCCGTACTTTGTTGAAGCACCTTTGGCAACAATTGCAGCCTCGAGTCTTCTTAGGTATGATGCTACAGGCTTGGCACACCTGTATATGGGCAGTTTCTCCCATTCTTCTCTGCAGATCCCCTCACGCTTGTCAGGTTGGATGAGGAGAGTCGCTGGACAGCTATTTGCAGGTCTCTCTAGAGATGTTCGATCTGGTTCAAGTCTGGGCTCTGGCTGGGCCATTCAAGGACATTCAGAGCCTTGTCCCGAAGCCACTCCAGCATTGTAATGGCTGAGTGGTTTGGGACGTTGTCCTGTTGAAAGGTAAACCTTTGCCCCAGTCTGAGGTCCTGAGCGCTCTGGAGCAGGTTTTCATCAAGGATCTCTTTATACTTTGCACCCCTCATCTTTCCCTCGATCCTGACTAGTCTCCCAGTCCTTGCAGCTGAAAAACATCCCTACAGCATGATGCTGCCACCAATATGCTTCCTAGTAGGAATGGTGTCAGGTTTCCTCCAGACGGGACGCTTGGCATTCAGCCCAAATAGTTCAATCTTGATTACATCCGACCAGAGAATCTTGTTTCTCATGATCTGAGATTCCTTTAGGTGCCTTTTGGCAAACTCCAAGCGGGCTATCATGTGCCTTTACTGAGGAGTGGCTTCCGTCTGGCTACTCTACCATACAGGCCTGATTGGTGGAGTGCTGCGGAGATGGTTGTCCTTCTGGAAGGTTCTCCCATCTCCATAGAGGAACTCTGGAGCTCTGTCAGAGTGACCATCGATTTCTTTTTTACCTCCCTGACCAAGGCCCTTCTCCCCCGATAGCTCAGTTTGGCCGGGCAGCCAGCTTTAGGAAGAGTCTTGGTGGTTCCAAACTTCTTCCATTTAAGAATGATGGATGCCACTGTGTTCTTGGGGACCTTCAATACTGCAGAAATGTTTTGGTACCCTTCCCCAGATTTGTGCCTCGACACAATCCTGTCTCGGAGCTCTACGGTCAATACCTTCGACATCATGGCTTGGTTTTTGCTTAGACATCCACTGTCAACTGTGGGACCTTATATAGACAGGGGTTTGCCTTTCCAAATCATGTCCAAACAACTGAATTTACCACAGGTGGACTCATATCAAGTCGTAGAACCGTCTCAAGGTGATCAATGGAAACAGGATGCACCTGAGCTCAATTTCGAATGTCATAGCAAAGGGTCTGAATTTGTATGTAAATAAGGTATTTCAGTTTTTTTTATTATATAAAATTACAAACATTTCTAAAAACCTGTTTTTGCTTTGTCATTATGGGGTATTGTGTGGAGATTGATGAGAAATAAAAATATTCAATACATTTTAGAATAAGGCTGTAACGTAACAAAATGTGGGAAATGTCAAGGGGTCTGAATACTTTCCAAAGGATCTTTAAATCCAAAATAATGTATGCATTGCAAAATCAAATGCTTTTAATGAAAGAGTCACCTTACCTTGATCCTTAAAACAAAAACTGATAGTGTCATTAACTTGGTTCTTCAATAATTATGCATAATTCTTGTTGGATGCACATTTGGTGTCCAGCTGATTAGTTATGTTGTAATATACTCACACATCATTAGCTGATCCAGGAATGACACTTGAATGACAGTCAAGTGACGAACAGCTGTTTTGTTAGGAATGCCCAGAATATTTTGGTGTCTCATTCATTACGCCGGTGAAGACCTGGATCCACGTTGGCTCTAATATCCCAACAAATTGATGTTGATAATCTGTTGTTGTCTGCTTGACTTTTACAAATCAAATCAAATCAAATTGTATGTCACATGCGCCGAATACAGCAGGTGTAGACCTTATCGTGAAATTCTTACTTACAAGCCCTTAACCAACAATGTAGTTCAAGAAATAGAGTTAAGTAAATATTGACTAAATAAACTAAAGTAGAAAATTAAATAAAACAAAATAACAATAATGAGGCTATATGCAGGGGATACCGGTACCGAATCAATGTGCCAGTGTACAGATTAGTCGAGGTAATTTGTACATGTAGGTAGGGTTAACGTGACAATGCATAGACAATAAACAGAAAGTAGCAGCAGTGTAAAAAAAGGGGGGGTGTCAAGTAATTGTTCAGCAGTCTCATGGCTTGGGGGTAGAAGCTGTTAAGGAGCCTTTTGGACCTAGACTTGGCACTCCGGTACCACTTGCTGTCCGGTAGCAGAGAGAACTGTCTATGACTTGGGTGACTGGAGTCTTTGACAATTTTGGGGGCATTCCTCTGACACCATCTATTATAGAGGTCCTGGATGGCAGAAAGCTTGGCCCCAGTGATGTACTGGGCCATACGCATTACCCTTTGTAGCGCCTTATGGTCAGATGCTGAGCAGTTGCCATACCAGGTGGTGATGCAAGCGGTCAGGATACTCTCGATGGTGCAGCTGTAGAATCTTTTCTGTCTCCGGAGGGGGAAAAAGCATTGTCGTGCCCTCTTCACGACTTTCTTGGTGTGTTTGGACCATGATAGTTTGTTGGTGATGTGGACACCAAGGAACTTGAAACTCTCGACCAGCTCCACTACAGCCCTGTGGATGTGAATGGGTGCATGTTCGGCACTCCTTTACCTGTAGTCCACGATCATCACGTTGAGGGAGAGGTTGTTGTCCTGGCACCACACTGCCAGGTCTCTGACCTCCTCCCTATAGGCTATCTCATCGTTGTCGGTGATCACGCCTACCACCATTGTGTCGTCAGCAAACTTAATGAGTCGTGCTTGGCCACTCAGTCAGAGGTGAAAAAGGAGTACAAGAGGGGTCTAAGCACACTCCCTTGAGGGGCCCCCGTGTTGAGGATCGGCGGGGCTGATGTTTTGCTGCAGAGGGAAGTGTTTAGTCCCAGGGTCCTTAGCTTAGTGATGAGCTTTGTGGGCACTATGGTGTTGAACGCAGAGCTGCAGTCAACCAACAGCATTTTCACATGGGTGTTCCTTTTATCCAGGTGGGAGAGGGTAGTGTGGAGTGCGATTGAGGTTGCATCATCATGATGGTGTTAATGTGAGCCATGACCAGCCTTACAAAGCACTTCATGGCTACAGACGTGAGTGCTACGAGGTGTCAGTAATTTAGGCAGGTTACCTTCGCTTTTTTGGGCACAGGGACCATGGTGGTCTGCTTGAAACATGTAGGTATTACATGTCAGTCAGGGAGATGTTGAAAATGTCAGTGAAGACACCTGCCAGTTGGTCCGTGCATGCTCTGAGTACACTTCCTGGTAATCCATCTGGTCCTGCGGTCTTGCTCACATCGGCTACGGAGAGTGTGATCACACAGTCGTCCAGAACAGCAGGTGCTCTCATGCATGCTTCAGTGTTGCTTGCCTCGAAGCAAGCATAAAAGGCATTTAGCCCATCTGGTAGGCTCGCGTCACTGGGCAGCTCACGGCTGGGTTTCCCTTTGTAGTCCGTAAAAATTTGCTTCCAACGAGCGTCAGAGCCAGTGTAGATGGATTCAATCTTAGTCCTGTATTGATGCTGTACTGATGATTTCTTATAAGCATCTGGATTAGTGTCCCGCTTCTTGAGTTTTTTTCCATTTGGTTGCACATATGACATGCTGGTAGAAATTATTTGCCTGCATTAAAGCCCCTGGTCACTATGTGCGGCGCTTCTGGAGGAGTCCAATAGGTCTCCCGGTCATGGGCGGCTGTGACACAGCCTGGGATCGAACCCAAGGATGCAACACTCAATGTTGAATTTGCGATTTCCATCTTGTTGTGTAATGTTCATGGCTGATGAGCACCGACACATTTTATCTATAATTTCTCTTCATATGACAAGGATTGAAAAAGAATGCCAATAGATTGTCGACTTGATTCATGATAATGACTGCTTGTCTAGTTTGCTAGCTAAGATTTTGAAAGTATGTTGACATGATCAGTCCAATCAAAGCTACGGTAGATATAACGTAATTTGACGTCATTTTATCTTTGGCCAATGACCTTGAGCCTTCTTGGATGGGCACTTCTAATGTATGTCTATGGCAGCACCCAAGGGGCTTGAATTTCCGAGCTCTACCCGGAGATTTTGTGGTGACATAGTGTCCCCATGAGTGACAGAACACTGAGCCAATCATGGCGCGGCTAGAGAACATTACCAATCCCTATGCTCCGTATTTTCCGCTGGCTCCCCCACCACTACAGAAAACACTGAGCTAAGCTGAAAAACCTGCATTTTGGAGCTGCTTACTAAAAAAGCAAAAAAGAGGCCATGTTTGTGCGCAGTTTTATTAACTAAATAATTTTTTTTTTTACAATGTTTGCTAAACAGGTGGGGCAAAGCCCTGAATGACGCGTCTCCACAGATTGTTGCCAATTTAAAAATTCTCCTGCTCCCTAATAATGATCTGGTTTCATTTTTGATATGATATGATATTTTCCGAGAGATATGGCCACTTTCATTTGTTTCCTGCCACTTCAATTGAAAGGTGTTGTGCTACTCTGTGCGGTTATTATGAGGACGACAAAATCTAATGCTGGCTTCAATTTGGCTTTCCATACAATTCCTTCCATTAAAAAGGTTACCTGTTTTTCGGTCACTTTCTGATTATAAAAACAGCGGTGGTGAGTTTCAAATGGTTAGATTCATTCTATATTAGGCCCTATATGTACAATTATATAAATTATACAATTTTATAACATTTAAGCTTTTGAAAAAGTCCCTGTAATTCCTTGAATTTGACTTGCCAATGTCTGTATGAATCCTTCTTAAAGGATGTATAGTCCTAGGCCTATGTTGTTGTATAGGTGGAGTTATGGGCGAAATATTCACATGTGGAACTGCATAAAAAACTTTTTTATATTAGTTTTTTTATCTCAATGTCACACACTGGCCCCATTATGTATAGAAAGACCCATGTACTGTGCCTTCAGAAAATATTCATACCCCTTGACTTATTCCAAATTTTGTTGTGTTACAGCCTGAATTCAAAATGGATTAAATAGAATTACATTTTTTCCCACCCATCTACACAATACCCCATAAAGTGAAAACATGTTTTTAGACATTTTTGCAAAGTTATTGGCCTCATGGCGAAGTCACTGAGTGGTTTCCTTTGTCTCCAGCATCTGAGTTAGGAAGGATGCCTGTATAATTGTAGTGACTGGGTGTATTGATACACTATCCCAAGTGGAATTAATAACTTCACCATACACAAAGGGATATTCAAGGTCTGCTTTTTGTTTATTTATTATGTAATATTTTTTTGTGTCCCCATCGCAGATTTTAGAGAAACAACAAATGTCGGTACATTATATTGTCTGAAAGCTTAAATTATTGTTAATATACCTGCACTGTCCAATTTACAGTAGCTGAAAAATGCCATGCTAATGTGTGAGGAGAGCTCCTAACAAGAAAAAACTTTTTTCACCACGAAAGGTTTGATAAATTCACCTCTGAAGGTGAAATGTGTACTTATATTCTGAAATATTGCTCTGATTTATCATCCAAAGGGGTCCAGAGATAACATGTAGTGTCGCTTTTTTCATATCCTAAAAAAGTCCATATAGCATGCACGATCGATTTTGTATTTCCACTCGTTCAATTTGCAAAGAAAGGAGTCTATGAAAATCTCACCCTAAACGTTATTTCAACCAGTCAAATTGCATTTGTATGTATTCCTCAGAGATCCTAGAATGTAACGAGACTTCACTATCTCAATAGGGGTGTAGTATATCCTATAGGACACCATATTTGGTCAGAGAGCGACGCCTTCATGGCATGCCGATGACGCGGGCGGTCTTCACTTGATCGACTCTAACTTTGTCAAATAAGCACCAATCAGGGTCAAACAAAGCTATCTAGATAGCCAATGAGCTGGGCATTACGGAAGTGTCCGGACATCATGTATCTGTCGTAAAATGTAGCTACTAACCTTGTACGACAGCATGCATTTTCATTTTGGACAAAAATTATATGAATATTCAGAGTTATGAAGTTATGAAAACTGGTTGTTTTGCAAATGTTCAACTTATAATATAGCTACTAATATTGGAAAAGCTAAATCAAGGTCCAAGTATACAGATTTGACGATATTATTGCAGAAAAATGTAATATGAATGCCATTGGCTCCTTCACGATTTGCCCAAATGTACCTGGGTGACTTCACACTAAATGTAATGTAGTGCGCTCATACTTCAAGTTATCCGTTTGCACATACACTGCTGCCATCTTGTGGACACCATCGGAATTACAACCAGAGTGGTGGCTGGAAGTGGGACCTTTCTGTTGCATTTCAAAGATGGTGGTAGAAAAAAACGAGTTGTTTTTTTCTTTGTATTTTCTTCTACCAGATCTAATGTGTTATATTCTCCTACATTCAATTCACATTTCCACAACCTTCAAAGTGTTTCCTTTCAAATGGACCAAGAATATGCATATCCTTGCTTCAGGGCCTGAGCTACACACAGTTAGATTTGGGTCATTTAGGCGAAAAATGAAAAAAGGGGGCTATCCCTTAAACAGGTTTTCGAACTCTCTGTGGTCACTAAAGATCCCACGCCACTTATAGTAAGAGTAGGGGTGTTAACCCCAATGTCCTGGCTAACTTCCATTATGGCCACCTAATTATTCCTAGCTTCCAATTGTCTCACTAATATCCCCTTCTCTCCCTTGTAACTATCTCCCAGGTTGTTGCTGTAAATGAGAATGTGTTCTCAGTCAACTTAACTGGTAAAATATGGAATAAATAAATAGTTAGCTTGCTAAATAGGACTCTGGTACACAGCAGGCGGTAAGAGTGTCCATGTTTGAGTCTATGAATGAAGAGATGCAGATAAAAATGTCCAGTTTCAGTGTTTTTTGCAGGTCGTTCCAGTCGCTAGCTGCAGCGAACTGAAAAGGCGAGCGACCCAGGGATGTGTGCGCTTTGGGGAACCTTAACTTCTTAGGGAGCGGCTCCAGAGGTGACGGTTTTGGAGAGTCTGGCGTGCCCAAAGTAAAATGCCTCCCACTCAGGCCCAGAAAATAGGATATGCACATAATTAGTACTATTGGATAGGAAATACTCAGAAGTTTCTAAAAGTGTTAACATAATGTCTGTGAGTATAACAGAACGGATATAGCAGGCGAAAACCCGGGGAATTTCTGTCCTGGAAAAAGTGTTTTTGACACATTGCCTCATTTTGAACCCCTCCCTATTGAAAACAGCCATTTCTGGGAGTAAGATTGCAGTACCTATTGCTTCCAATGGATGTCAACAGTCTCTAGACAGTGTTTGGTGATGTTTAGTTGCTCTGGATGGTAATAGAAGAAGAATTTCGAACTAGTCATCGGATGTAAACAGAAGAGGAAGCGCGTTCACGGGCTCGCGCGTGCTGTGTTTTTTTCTTTTCCTATCGTCCAGTTTATAAATATTATTGTAAATATACATAAAAGTGTTCCTAAGGATACATTATCAATGATGTTTGATTGTTCTTGAACAAGTGTATAGGTATAGGTTGAACAAATTCTCTTCACGGTTCAATGGGCGAGTGGACACTATTTTATGAACATAACGCGCCAACCAAACGGAGATTTATGGATATAATAAATGACTTTTTCTAACAAAAGAACCATTGGATGTCTTCGTTGGACACTTGGGAAGCCCTCAGCAGAAGTTCTTCAAAAGGTAAGGGATTTGTTTTCGCTGTGAAATGTGTTGTGTGAACCGCGATGGTTTATGAATTTATGCTAATGTAAAAATATTGGAGGTGCTACCCTCAAACAATCAAATGTTGTGCTTTCGCCGTAAAGCCTTTTTGAAATCTGACAATGCTGTGATATTGCCAGCGCCCCACTGCTAGTGCCCCACCACTCCCTAAGTAGTTAACAGAATGTGACTGTCAGAACGGGTGTCGTATGTGGAGGATGAGGGCTACAGTAGGGGGGAGTGAGGCCTAAGAGTGTTTTATAAATAAGCATCAACCAGTGGAACTTGCGATGGGTATACAGAGATGACCAGTTTACAGAGGAGCATAGAGTGCAGTATGTGTCCTATAAGGAGCATTGGTGGCAAATCTGATGGCCGAATGGTAAAGAACATCTAGTCGCTCGAGAGCACTGTTACCTGCCGATCTATAACTGATGTCTCCGTAATCTAGCATGGGTAGGATGGTCATCTGAATCAGGGTTAGTTTGGTAGCTGGGGTGAAAGAGGAGCGATTACAATAGAGCAGTGGTTCCCAAACTTTTTATAGTCCCATATCCCTTCAAACATTCAACCTCCAGCTGCATAACCCATCTAGCACCAGGGTCAGCGCACTCTCAAATGTTGTTTTTTGCCATCATTGTAAGCCTGCCACACACACACTTTACAATACATTTATTAAACATAAGAATGAGTGTAAGATTTTGTCACAACCCGGCTCGTGGGAAGTGACAAAGAGCTCATATAGGACCAGGGCACAAATAATAATATAATAATAATTGCTCTTTATTTAGCCATCTTACATATAAAACCTTATTTGTTCATCAAAAATTGTGAATAACTGTTACATCTGCTCCTGCCACACCCTCTACTGCTCATCCTGTGTCTCCTTGACCTGCCGCCACTCCCCCAGTGCTCTCTCCCTCTCTCTTTCTCTCTCTCTCTCTCTCTGCGTGATTGTGTGGGAGGAGACAGGTGTGCTGGAGTCAGAGCAGATCCCCCCAGCTGCAACCTGTTCCATAATCAAGACCTCTACAAATACTCAGTCCTGCCACTTCCACACTGCCAGACGTAATCTCTGCTCAGTCAGTCTACATTTCTAGCCGTTTGTTGTGATTTAGATCCTGTTATCCTGTTATCCTATTTCCTTGCCTCTCTGCTACAGTTCTGCCCGCTCTGACTCTGGTCCCTGCCTCCAGTCCCACGTCTCCTCATCCTACTACTCTGCCCTGGATTCCCCACTCTACTGCTCCCTTGGATTCCCCTCCCAACCTGCTTACCCTGTCCCAAACCCCTCTCACTCCAGCCTCAGCCTCCGCGCCTGGTTTCCTGCAACTCCCCCGAGCTTCCCCTGGCCTGCATCTTCCCCGTGTTTCAATAAATACCTTGGTTATTTCATCCCAGTCTCCTCGTCTGAGTCTGCTCTTGGGTTTCCCTGT
Source organism: Hucho hucho (assembly GCA_003317085.1). Taxonomy (NCBI): domain Eukaryota; kingdom Metazoa; phylum Chordata; class Actinopteri; order Salmoniformes; family Salmonidae; genus Hucho; species Hucho hucho. The sequence continues at coordinate 33,686 of QNTS01000532.1, read as the reverse complement.
TCCACTTTGCTTAAAAATAACTCACCACAGGTATTCTGCTCTAGCAAATGAGTCCCATTTTTAAGCTTAGCAGAAACTCTGTACAGCTACTGTTGTGTTGAAGGATGATTTATTGCCACTGCTTCGTAGGTACAGTAATAGTGACTGAAATTAGTAAAAATGAAAAATAGAAAGAAAATAACAATGAGTATGACTTATTGTATGCTAGCTGATTACTAGGCTTAATTCTCAATAACACAGCATGTATTTGTATACATGTTCATAAACATAGAAATATGCAGCATTATGCATTAAATCGGATGTAAATGATTCCCCAAAACATGACAGATCAAATGCACTGAACAGATATCCATCAACAAGATTCATACATCTCATTAAAACGATCATCCGTACAAAATATCATCATGAATTGAATGTGTTATGACATATTGTGTTATGAATATTATGATAATTTTTATTACAGACAATGCTTCTAAAAAATTATAACAAGGAGGATGCAGTGTGACTTTCACCATTTTGGAATGTAAACAATTCTTCTTCTACAGGGTTTAGCATATTAAACTACAACACACATCGACACAGGACAGTGGCCCCAAGTGGTCAACGATGGAATTACACAATAGCCCAAAGGAATTCAAACCCAACAACAGGGGCCAGAACAACAGGTTAATGAGAATGGTGTGCTTGAAAGGATGCACATAACTCTGCAATGTTGGGTTGTTTTGGAGAGAGTCTCAGTCAATCATTTTCCACACACAGTCTGTGCCTGTATTTAGTTTTCATGCTAGTGAGGGCCGAGAATCCACTCTCACATAGGTACGTGGTTGCAAAGGGCATCAGTATCTTAACAGCCCGATTTGCCAAGGCAAGAACCTCTGAGCGCAGCCCTACCCAGAAATCTGGCAGTGGCTTCTGATTAAATTCAATTTTCACAGAAATGCTTGTTGCAATTTCGATGAGGCTCTCTTGTTCAGATATCGATAAGTGGACTGGAGGCAGGGAATGAAAGGGATAACAAATCCAGTTGTTTGTGTCATTAATTTTGGGAAAGTACCTGCGTAATTGCGCACCCAGCTCACTCAGGTGCTTCGCCATATCACATTTGACATGGTCCGTAAGCTTAAGTTCATTTGCACACAAAAAATCATACAATGATGGAAAGACCTGTGTGTTGACCTCGTTAATGAAGACAGAAAAGAGCTCAAACTTCTTAATCATAGCCTCAATTTTGTCCTGCACATGGAATATAGTTGCGGAGAGTCCCTGCAATCCTAGATTAAGATCATTCAGGTGAGAAAAAACATCACCCAGATAGGCCAGTCATGTGAGAAACTCTTCATCATGCAAGCGGTCAGACATGAAAATTATGGTCAGTAAAGAAAGCTTTAAGCTTGTCTCTCAATTAAAAAAAAAAAGGTCAATACTTTGCCCGTTGATAACAAGCGCGCTTCTGTATGTTGTAAAAGCGTTACGTGGTCGCTGCCCATATCATTGCATACTGTAGAAAATACACGAGAGTTCAGGAGCCTTGCTTTAACAAAGTTCACAATTTTCAGTGTAGTGTCCAAAACGTCTTTCAAGCTGTCAGGCATTCCCTTGGCAGCAAGAGCTTCTCAGTGGTTGCTGCAGTGTACCCAAATGGCGTCGGGAGCAACTGCTTGCACGCGTGTTACCACTCCACTATGTCTCCCTGTCATGGCTTTTGTGCCATCAGTACAGATACCAACACATCTTGACCACCAAAGTCCATTTGAGGTCACAAATATGTCAAGGACTTTATAAATATCCTCTCATGTTGTCCTGGGTTCCAGTGGTTTGCAGAAGAGGATGTCTTCCTTAATTGACCCCTCATAAATGTAACGGACATATACCAGGAGCTGTGCCAGGTCCGCCACGTCTGTTGACTCATCCAGGTGTAACGCATAGAATTCACTGGCTAGTATGCGAAGCAGTAACTGTTTCAAAACATCTCCTGCCATGTCACTGATGCGTCATGAAACAGTGTTGTTTGATGGAGTCATTGTCTGTATAGTTTTTTGGGCCTTTCCCCCAGCATTGTCCCAGCCATATCCACGGCAGCAGGAAGAATTAAGTTTAAGTCTTCCACAATAGTATGGGGCTTGCCTGTCCTAGCCACTCAGTAGCTCATCATATAAGTTGCTTCCAGACCATTCTTATTATTGGTATCTGTTGCTTTTATACATGTCTTACTACTCGAAAGGCATCTTTATTCTCGCTCCAAAAACTCCCGTGGCTTATTTTTCTAATTGTCATGTTTAGTTTCTAAATGTCTGAGCAAGATTTAAGGTTTCCTGCAAGAGAGTAACGGTGAATGTGATGTTAATTATTTGAATAGGCTACCTGTATTTGACATTGTGTTGTTATTTCACTGAACACTAGATGGTTTAATTTTATGGAGCAGTGGAGCAAGGCTACTCAGGCGAGAGAAAAAAACTCACCCAAATGTACAGTGAGGGAAAAAAGTATTTGATCCCCAGCTGATTTTGTACGTTTGCCCACTGACAAAGAAATGATCAGTCTATAATTTTAATAGTAGGTTTATTTGAACAGTGAGAGACAGAATAACAACAAAAAAATCCAGAAAAACACAAGTGAAAAATGTTATAAATTGATTTGCATTTTAATGAGGGAAATAAGTATTTGACCCCTCTGCAAAACATGACTTAGTACTTGGTGGCAAAACCCTTGTTGGCAATCACAGAGGTCAGACGTTTCTTGTAGTTGGCCACCAGGTTTGCACACATCTCAGGAGGGATTTTGTCCCACTCCTCTTTGCAGATCTTCTCCAAGCCATTGAGGTTTTGAGGCTGACGTTTGGCAACTTGAACCTTCAGCTCCCTCCACAGATTCTCTATGGGATTAAGGTCTGGAGACTGGCTAGGCCACTCCAGGACCTTAATGTGCTTCTTCTTGAGCCTCTACTTTGTTGCCTTGGCTGTGTGTTTTGGGTCAATGTCATGCTGGAATACCCATCCACGACCCATTTTCAATGCCCTGGCTGAGGGAAGGAGGTTCTCACCCAAGATTTGACGGTACATGGCTCCATCCATCGTCCCTTTGATGCGGTGAAGTTGTCCTGTCCCCTTAGCAGAAAAACACCCCCAAAGCATAATGTTTCCACCTCCATGTTTGACGGTGGGGATGGTGTTCTTGGGGTCATAGGCAGCATTCCTCCTCCTCCAAACACGGCGAGTTGAGTTGATGCCAAAGAGCTCCATTTTGGTCTCATCTGACCACAACACTTTCACCCAGTTGTCCTCTGAATCATTCAGATGTTCATTGGCAAACTTCAGACGGGCATGTATATGTGCTTTCTTGAGCAGNGTTCTCATGATCATTGCAACTCCATGAGGTGAGATCTTGCATGGAGCCCCAGGCCGAGGGAGATTGACAGTTCTTTTGTGTTTCTTCCATTTGCGAATAATCGCACCAACTGTTGTCACCTTCTCACCAAGCTGCTTGGCGATGGTCTTGTAGCCCATTCCAGCCTTGTGTAGGTCTACAATCTTGTCCCTGACATCCTTGGAGAGCTCTTTGGTCTTGGCCATGGTGGAGAGTTTGGAATCTGATTGATTGATTGCTTCTGTAGACAGGTGTCTTTTATACAAGTAACAAACTGAGATTAGGAGCACTCCCTTTAAGATTGTGCACCTAATCTCAGCTCGTTACCTGTATAAAAGACACCTGGGAGCCAGAAATCTTTCTGATTGAGAGGGGGTCAAATACTTATTTCCCTCAGTAAAATGTTAATCAATTTACAACATTTTTCACATGCGTTTTTCTGGATTTTTTTGTTGTTATTCTGTCTCTCACTGTTCAAATAAACCTACTATTAAAATTCTAGACTGATCATTTCTTTGTCAGTGGGCAAACATACAAAATCAGCAGGGGATCAAATACTTTTTTCCCTCACTGTATAGTCCCATTGGAAAATATAAATGTATTGTTTGAAAATGTGAATCACATTTTATTTGGCGTACCCCCGACGGCATTGCGTGGAATACCTGCAATAGACGAAACCAAGTCTAGATTTAACTTTAGCCTGCAGCTTTGATATGTGCTGAGAGAAGGACAGTGTACTGTCTAGCCATACTCCCAAGTACTTGTATGACGTGACTACTTCAAGCTCTAAACCGTCAGAGGTAGTAATCACACCGGTGGGGAGAGAGGCATTCTTCTTACCAAACCACATTACCTTTGTTTTGGAGGTGTTAAGAACAAGGTTAAGGGCAGAGAAATCATGTTGGACATAAGAAAGCTTTGTTGTAGAGCGTTTAACACAAAATCCGGGGAGGGGCCAGCTGAGTATAAGACTGCATCATCTGCATATAAATGGATGAGAGAGCTTCCTACTGCCTGAGCTATGTTGTTGATGTAAATTGAGAAGAGTGTGGGGTCTAGGATTGAGCCTTGGGGTAATCCCTTGGTGACGGTGGCTGAGATGTTCTGACTTTATACACTGCACTCTTTGAGCGAGGTAGTTAGCAAACCAACCAAGACCCAGGCCCACAAGAATGGAATGGTCTACCGTGTCAAAAGCTTCGGCCAAGTCAATAAAAAGGCAGCACAACATTTCAAGTTTACAATAGCAATAGTGTTCTTTGCCCCTGTTCCCGCAAGTCTGTTATCGACGGTGAGGCCAGGTGTTTGGCAGGCATTGGCGAAGGACACTGGGTTCTAGCTAGGAGGACTCCAGTACACAGCAGGCGGGAGGTCCACACTCAAAAAAGCAGAAATGTTGATAACAATGAAAGGAAGAAAAATGCATTGACAGAGGAGGGAGTGTTCTGAATCAATGCATAAGGTAAGGGCTGTCACGTTAGCTAGCTACATTGCTAAGCAAGCCAGGATGACTAGTGTATGGAGCAACATTAGCTAATATTAACTTTAGATGAGGAATGCTCATTGCATCTATTATACATTAGCAGTGTGGCAGTTTCCCAAAGTTTGGTGTTGACTATGAACTTTACTTAGATAGCTAGCTAGCTGTGCTTTGTGGAAGAATGTGGGAGATATTGTCAACATTGAGTTGTGCCAGTACATCTTGAGTTGTCCATACTGCTAATGTTATTGCCTTTTTGGCTTGTAGATAGCTCATTAACGTTACTGGCTAACGTTAGTTGGCTAGCTAACTGGCAATAGCAGCCATGGACATTCACTATCTTATTTGTGTATATTTGTTTTTTGCTCTAATTACACAAAAGTGTCAAGGCCAACAGTTTACACAGATGGTAGAGTGGCCCGACAGAAGCCACTCCTAAGTAAAAGGCACATGATAGCCCGCTTGGAGATTGCCAAAAGGCACCTTAAGGACTCTCAGACCAAGAGAAACAAGATTTTCTGGTCTGATGAAACCAAGATTGAACTCTTTGGCCTGAATGCCAAGTTTCACATCTGGAGGAAACCTGGCACCATCCCTACGGTGAAGCATATGGTGGCAGCATCATGCTGTCGGGATGTTTGTCAGTGGCAGGGACTGGGAGACTAGTCAGGATCGAGGGAAAGATGAACAGAGCAAAGTACAGAAAGATCTTTGATGAAAACCTGCTTAGGACCTCAGACTGGTCCAACAGGACAACGATCCTAAGCACACATCCAAGACAAGCACACATTCGGGACAAGTCTCTGAATGTCCTTGAGTGGCCCAGCCATAGCTCGGCCTTGAACCAGATCGAACATCTCTGGAGAGACCTGGAAATAGCTGTGCAGCGACACTCCCCATCCAACCTGACAGAGCTTGAGAGGATCTGCAGAGAAGAATGGTAAAAACTCTCCATATACAGGTGTGCCAAGCTTGTAGCATCATAACCAAGAAGGCTTGAGGTTATAATCGCTGCCAAAGGTGCTTCAACAAAGCATTGAGTAAATGGTCTGAATACTTATGTAAATGTTATATTTCAGTTTTTAATTTTTAATACATTTGCTATTATGGGGTATTGAGTGTAGATTGATTAGGAAAAAATACAACTTAATTTTAAAATAAGGCTGTAACATATCTAAATTTGGAAAATACACTGTATACTATTGTGGGTGCGATAATTAATGGCCCCCAGTTGCAAGAAATTACATCCCAAAAAATACCCGAAAAACTTTACAACACAAATGGCTCCTAGCCTCAAACTAAAACTTAAACTAAATAATACAAAAGCGAAGTATAATAAACTAGCAAATCAGGACTGAAAACAAATTGAAACTAAACTGATTTGAAAACAAAAATAAGAAAATAACTAATATAAAAACATAAAACTATAATAACCTTGGTGTGCGCACACTCACGCCCATGTGCATGCATGGTTGCTGATGTCTAGGAGAGAAGATTGTGAATTATGGCATGATTATTTATATCGGTGTGATGAACTGAAAGCCTCAGACAGATTTATTTTCTGAAGAGTTAAAAAAACGATGCTAAAGTATTAGATGAATATCTGATAAACTCTTGAAATGTACTTTTGAGCACGGCAAAATAATTTTACTCATTTTACTGATGACGGCAGAGAGTAGAGATATAGCTATTTCATATATAAAAGGAAACAGAAGCACACACACACATACACACACACACAGTGCGATGTGTTGATTTAAAGATCAGGGATCACCCATCAAATGCTCATTGTCTTTGCAGTATGCCCTACAGGGTACTACTGAGCTATTCCGCACTACTTCTTAGAAGACCGAAACAAGCTCAACCAACCAAGAAATTCCTCCAGCTGCTGCACGCTATGGCTGTGTCCCAAATGACACCATATTCCTTACTTTTTACCAGGGCCCATACGTAGAGAATGGGGTGCCATTTGGATTGCAACCTATATCTAATAAAACAACTCACACTCCAACTTCTAAGAAAATCCCATTCCAACAATTTCAAACTACCCAGACTTTCAAAGAAGATATGACGGTGATCAATATATCTTTAGTGAATGGAAATAAGTCTTTTTTTTAGGTACAGCAGATCATTTGTTGTTAATGATTATTTTACAGTAAATCGACTATCTTGAAATATATTGATCTTAAAATATACATTCACTCAAGCATGCAGACACGCAAGCAGGCAGGCAGACACACTCATGCACGCACTCACGCACATACAGACACCACACACACACCGGGCACACGCCCATACTTCTCTATATCCAATAGATGTGTAATTTATCATAAATCAGAGCATTAGTGGTTGACAGTCTTATAATGAGACACAAAGAAATAACTAAACTCCCAACAGACACACACACACGCACACACACATACAGTGGTTCCTCCTTTAAAAGTTGCAGCGTACTGTGGCACAGCTTGCATGGTTCTGCAGAATTCTATGACATGTTATTTACGTGTGAACCCCTGGTACCATTAATGCTAGTTAGTGCTAGTTTGACCACCAGAGGGCATCTTTGAGAAGCGTTTGACATTTTAATGGCTGTACTAGAGAATGTGGGCACACAGGAGACCGGGGTTCAATTCCCCGACGTGGAGGAAGGAGTAGGCTGTCCTTGTAAATAAGAATTTGTTCTTAACTGATTCCATATGTGTTCTTTCATAGTTGTGATGTCTTCACTATTATTCTTCAATGTAGAACATAGTAATAAATAAAGAAAAACCCTGGAATGAGTAGGTGTGTCCAAACTTTTGACTGGTACTTGCTTAATTAATTGTATTAATATTATGGCATTTCTATTTCAAGGAAAGCGTAAAAACCCTCTGGGTTTCCGTTAGGATGGAACGGAAAATATGGCGCTGTACAACGTGAGGGTCGGCAGTACAGTACTGGGCTGTTCAGCTAAAAGAAATCCAGTGTCCTGGCATCTGGGAGACCAGGGTTCAATTCCCTGATTGGGAGGAAGGAGCAGGCTGTACTTGTAAATAAGAATTTGTTCTTAGCTGACTTGCCTAGTTAAATAAAGGTTACACTAAGAGCATAACACTAAGAGCATAACTACCGAATTTTCTAATTCTAGTCTAACTAATACCCAAACGGAGATTTAGTGAGAAAAAAAATCAAATTGATTTATCAAGACCAGTCTCCATGCTTGTCTCCGAGCAGTGCGAAATGGTGCTAAAATAGTTGTAGGCTATTGCTTCTAACTTCAATAGGCTCTTTAAATAAATAAGACCTCACCACTGTTAACAGCGCATTACTCAACACTAGTGAGACTCATGTCGCCTACGGTAAGCCTACAGTATATCGAAAAATATGACGTGACTCTCTGCCAAAAATTACATATAGAGGATTGAAGGATATTTCTGTAATTCAGTGATATTTATTCCCATAGTAATTCATTATGGAATAAACATTGGCATTTTGAAAGAGTATTTTTATCATTATTTTATTAATGAAAGCAAATATATGCCATTATTAGTTACATTGTTTTAGTTTGAATGTGCAGACTGGCATTAAGAACAGAACAGTGGGAACGTTTCCCTAGTCAGCGCCATTATTAGTGCAATGCCTCTTAAAGTGTTGCCAGTGTGGCGGGGTGTAAATAAAGCCACACAAACACACACACACTTCTCTCCCACACTTATTCAATGCTCACCACTCACCTGCTAAAGCAAGTAAAGCAAAAACATGGCCGATATGCAACAACATAGATTTGGAATTTACATTTCCCATCGTTGAGGAGTGCCAACCTCTCAGGGAGTGTGGGTCGTCACAGCAGTCCAGCGCCCGTCTATCTGTGACCACGGAAACCACCATAATATTATCATAACAACCCAGCTGTTAGCTTCATAACCACGACCATAACTATGACACACACAAGTGGAGAGTGGTACACCCCACTTAACCACCCCCAGTCAATCCCCAATTATAGACCAATTTAGAGCACCCTCACCCTCTCTTTCAGAGACTCTCTCAGATCCGATTCGCTCTCTCTCTCTCTCTCTCGCTCTTTCTCTCTCTGGATATAAGGCTCTGAAAATGAAAAATACCCTAAATGTATCTCTCTCTCTCGCTCTCTCTCTCTCTCTCTCTATCTCTCTCCCCCCTCTCCCATCATCTACCACCCCCTTCTCTCTCTCTCTCTCTCTCTCTCTCTCTCTCTCTCTCTCTGGAGTATAAGGGCTCTCAATATCACTCAATGTTGTGTCAGCTTGATTCTGTCGCACCTCTCTCCACCTCTCAGCCCAAATCAGTGGCGTACAGGGTTTAACCCTCTACTGTGGTCAGTCTAGTGACCCAGTGTTTGGTCTAGGCCAGTCTTCGAGGCTTTAGGGTTAAAGATAGAAAAAGGGGGATAGAAAGAACGAAATAGAGCCTGTGATCCTTCCTTCTGATCTTTTAACCGGCCCGTAACCATGGAGATTAAGACAGTGATCTCATCTGCCATCTCTGCTAATCTGATTCATATTTAAAGGTTCTACAGTTTTTATGCCAAACTCTAAGAATACATTTTCTGTGAAGCATTCTGAGAAAGTACACTACAACGTCAAATATGTCCACCTTCAGGTGGTTTATACGTAAATTAAGAAATAAAAACGGAGATAAAAAAAGTTCTGTATATTGTATCGTATTCTAGCCCATAGCATCACATCGTTTCACATCATCCATGTTGATTAGGGATGTGGTCATTAAGTGTTGCTTAGGGCGGACATCAGCGGCACTATCAGAGGACACTCATTAGAGAACACAAGCTATTCAGCAGGACAGTCCTTTATGTCTAGACCTGACACTCTCTCTCTCACACACACACACACACACACACACACACACACACACACACACACACACACACACACACACACACACACAGGATTCAAACTGAACAAAGCGTAAGCGCACGTACACACAAACGTACACACGTACACCTCCATCTCACCTGTTTTTTCCAGGTGACTTCCCCAGCTGCTTGTGTGTCAGTATAAATCACCTTCTTCTTTGATTGGGTGGTCAAGCCACAACCCCCCAACTCGCTCTCTCTCCGGCAACATCCCAAATGACACCCTATTCCCTATATAGTGCGCTACTTTGAATATAGCCCTATGGGAATAGGGATACATTTGAGATGCAGACCCCAGCTTCATTAGCTCTTTGGCTCCTCTGGCAGCTGATCTGTCATCGCTAATTACCCTCCTTATTTGTTTATGATGTTTTGTTCTTCTTAAAGAAGGTTGTCCTAATTAAAAGTTTGACGCCCTGGTGAGTTTGATAGATGTTGTTTATCCCATCCTGTCCTTGTAAATTCCTTGCTTCTCATTACGTCAAGGTTAAAGCCCCTACCTGTGTCCCAAATAGCACCCTTTTCTCTATACAGTGCAATAAGGGCCCTGGTCAAAAGTAGTGCTCTAAATAGGGAATAATGTGACATTTGGGATGCAGCCCCAGTGAATGATAAGGACGTCCTTCTCTAGGATAAACGCTGCTACACGCTAATCGACAAAAATAGGTCATTCAGTAATGGAGGCTACTGTGACTGAGCCTGTATATCCTATCCTTACAAATGTCATCTCACTCTCCCTCGCTTTCTTTCCCATGGATTATCCTCATTCTTCCTCTCATTAGCGCTGCGATATATTAGCATCCTGGCTAGGTGGTGTACTTGTACATCAAGCTGCCTCATGCTACAGAAACAGTAGAGCAGTTGTTCTGGCTCTGACGAGACTATTTACTTTCCTCTCTGTGGTAGGTTGTTCGCCCTCTGTATTTCCTTCCTGGTCTCCTGTGGTTCACTCCCTCATGGTATTGCAGCAGTAAACCCAGTGCCTATACAGAAGCTCTCTGAAACTAGCTGACACTATAAGCTTGTACAAGTCGGGCCTCTTTACAAACCTCCACCTTATCATGTTCCGGAAATGTTTTTCTGTCTCTTTTCTAAATAAATGTCTCAAAATAGTATTTTTTCTTCTCTGACTCAAAGAACAAGTGAGGTATTGAATTCAGAACATACATCTGAATTCAGAACATAAGAAAAACAATTTGTTTGATTTGAAGTAGGTGAGAAGTTTGGGCTCTTTGAATCAAAGAGAACAATTGAGAAACTAGAAAGCTCGACACTAAGTTCAGAGCCCTGGATCTGGACACCACCCTCTGCAACTGGATCCTGGACACCAACTACATCATCAAGTTTACTGACGACACCACGGTTGTAGGCCTGATAACCAACAACAACGAGTCAGCCTACAGAGAGGAGGTCAGTGAACTGGCATTGCAGTGTTATGACAACACCCTCCCCCTCAATGTCAGCAAAACAAAGACGTTTGTTACTGACTTCAGGAAGCAGAGGAGTGCGCATGCCCCCATCCACATCAACGAGACTTCAGTAGAGTTTTCAGTTCCTCTGCATCCACATCATGATGGACCAAAAACACCACCACTCTTGTCAAGAGGGCGCAACAGCAACTCTACTTCCTAATGCGGCTGAAGAAATCCTGTCCAAAAACCTATGCTGCACCATCGAGAGTGTTCAGACCGGTTGCATCATGGCCTGGTATGAGAATTGCTCCATCCATGACCGCAATGCCCTCCAGCGGGTGGTGAAGACGGCCCAGTACATCCCTGGGTCCACGCTCCCACACATCCAGGACCTCTTCTCGAAACGGTGCCAGAGGAAGGCATGTAGCATCATCAAGGGCACACACACCCCAGCCACGAGTTGTTCTCTCCCTTATCGTTGCGCAGACAGTATCAGAGCATGATACCAACAGGCTCAGAGACCGTTTCTATCTACAAGCCATCAGACTGCTGAACACTTGAATGGGAATGACCACCTGCTCTGATTCTTCGCACCTTAGCACACATAAATTAAATTAAGAGGCCAATGTGTGACAGGGTTAACATTTCTAAAGGGTTTGATATACATTTAAATGTAATTTTCTTGCAGATTCACGTGTTGTTAGATAGGTCTAGATAGGCACAATGAGACCATAACTCCTAGCAACAACAAAACATCTACTTTTCATTCAAAATGTCACATTGTTTTATATTATATTACATGCCTAGTAGCATGTCTATTTGTGCTTTAGTCAACTTCTCTATCGTTGATAGCCATGCTAAATATTCCTGAAGAATTACAAATATAAACAACAGCAGTTATTTTTTTTAAAGTTGATATAATTATTTAATGCAATATTATAATACAATGGGTTCTGTCAACAAAAGCATTGACAATAATAATAACCAATAATGAAATCATTATAATCAGTAAATTCTTCAAGCAGGTGTGTGTGTGTGTGTTTGTGTGTGTGTGTGAAAACTAGACATCACATTCTTGCTTCCTCTGTCCTTGTTTCCTCCACTCCTTGCCTCCCCTTGAAAGTGCATTGGAGCCCCAATGTGCTTTGAGAGGGAGGTGAGGAATGGAGGACACAAGGGGAGAATCTTAATTGCATTTCCTTCATTCCTCACATCCTCTCTCCCCACTGCTTTCTCAAAACCCATTTGATAAGGTGAGGGGAGGGACCTCTGACCTTTTCATCCAATGTGTTTTGAGAAGGAGACAAGGAGAGAGGACGCAACGAATCAAGGAAATGCAATTGAGATTCTCCCAAGGAAAGAAGTATCTGGCAGCTCTAAAATAAATTGTGCCAGACTGACGGACTGAGCTACCATAATACCCATGGCTTGTGCAGAAACAACCCCTAGCCCCTACCTCCCAGAGTCTAGACAATTGTGAAATCTGATTGGGATTTATGGGTGTTGACATGATGAGAGCTCCACCTTACTCTCTGATAAACTTTGTGGAATTTTGGTGGTATTGCTTACACCTGTCCAGTTCTCTCAGATCTCCTCGAGTGTCAAGGGGTAGGGGCTAGCGGTTGTTTTTGGACAGGACCCCACAACCCTTTGGGTGTGTGTTGGACCTATAGTGGTTCCTAAAAGTTGCGAGCTTACACCGTGAGACATAGAGGTACCCAGCGTCATGGCTTCATTGCTCCAGACCACTGCACGGGGGAGTTAGCTTCTTGGGGATAATTAAGGAGCGTTGGGGCGCTAGCGCCCCAGTCACGACAACATCCGGAAAAATGTAGGCCGTCAAATTCAAAATCCAAAAGTAGAATTATAAAACATTCATGAAAATACATGTGTTGCACACTCTTCAAAAGCTTAGACTCTTGGCAATCTCACAGCGTTGTCAGATTTCATAAAGGCTTTACGGCGAAAGCGCAACATTTGTCTGAGGACAGCACCCCATGTATTTCCTCCATTCGCATAATAATAAAACCAGCGCGGGTGTCACAAAATGATCTTCTGCTGAGGGCAATCCGAAGTGTCCAAGCAAGACATCCAATGTTCCTTTTGTTAGAAAAGTCCTTGTTTATATCCATAAATCTCCGTTTGGTATATCCTAAAACGTTTGGTATGAATATTAGTTCAGAACCTATGAACCTCAGCTATCATAGTTGTTGTATCGACTTCATGTCTGAATGGCATTAATGAAGCCTATGGATAGAGTAGAATATAATAACTTTATTGTACCAAGGATGCAAGTCCTATATACATGTATTGTAGTTATTACCTCACATGAGATCCCCACATTGTAGCCTGTACATTGAATATATTCACTGATCATGTTCTCTTCCTTGGCAAATAAAGGTGTGGTTCAGGCATGAATCTTTGTGAGACATTCTTTTTCCGTCATATCCAATACCAAGTGTATCAAACTCCATTCTTTGAATGAGGCTGTGTCTGCATGTATGTATTACAATTATACACTTCAATGGTGTTTACCACTCCTGCTCCTGGGACATAAATGATTACACATTGTAACTATGCAATAGAGTAGAAACATGATTTAAGGAAAGGCTGATTTGTAATTCATATATACAGAAAAAAAACAGAACACTACACTTCCTATGCACATCTAACTCCCTTCATCTGCATTATTCTGAGGACACAGGATAGGTGTAGTATTTCAATTAGATTCTTAATTTCAACCAGTGGAGAATGTGAAACGCTTTATTGAAAGTTCATTATCTAGGTGTTATAAATACATAATACATGCATTATAGATATTATAATTATTATATTATATTATAAATACAAGTTCAATCTGTACTTCAATGCACATGGTGACAGTGAAGAGGCGACTCCGGGATGCTGGCCTTCTAGGCAGAGTCGCAAAGAAAAATCCCGATCTCAGACTGGCCAATAAAAAGAAAAGAATAAGATGGGCAAAAGAACACAGACACTGGACAGAGGAACTCTGCCTAGAAAGCCAGCATCCCGGAGTCCCCTCTTCACTGTTGACGTTGAGACTGGTGTTTTGCGGGTACTATTTATTGAAGCTATCAGTTGAGGACTTGTGAGGCGTCTGTTTCTCAAACTAGACATTCTAATGTACTTGTCCTCTTGCTCAGTTGTGCAGCGGGGCCTCCCACTCCTCTTTCTATTCTGGTTAGAGCCAGTTTGCATTGTTCTGTGAAGGGAGTAGTACACAGCTTTGTGTACAAGATATTCAGTTTCTTGGCAATTTCTCACATGGAATAGCCTTCATTTCTCAGAACAAGAATAGACTGACGAGTTTCAGAAGGAAGATCTTTGTTTCTGGCCATTTTGAGCCTGGAATCAAACCCACAAATGTGGATGCTCCAGATACTCAACTAGTCTAAATGTCACGCCCTGACCTGTATGAGCCTGTTTTTGTCTCATTTGTTTGGTCAGGGTGTGAGTTGGGGTGGGCGTTCTATGTTCTATTTGTATTTCTTTGTTTTGGCTAAGTATGGCTCTCAATCAGGGACAGCTGTCTATCGTTGTCTCTGATTGGGAACCATACTTAAGTAGCCCTTTTTCCCTCCTGTCTTTGTGGGAAGTTGACTTTGTTTATGTGTGTATGTGCTGTTGGTGCTACACCGCATGATCTTCGTTCATTGTTTTTGTTTCGGTGAGTTAGACGAATAAACATGTTTTTCTCAACCCGGCACGCTGCACCTTGGTCCGTCATTGAAGATCGTGACACTAAAGAAGGCCTGTGTTAATGCTTCTTTAATCAGCACGACAGTTTTCAGCTGTGCTAACATAATTGCAAAAGGGTTTTCTAATGATCAATTAGCCTTTTAAAATGATAAACTTGCAATAGCTACACAATGTGCCATTGGAACAGAGGAGTGATGGTTGCTGATAATGGGCCTCTGTACGCCTATGTAGATATTCCATAAAAGAATCAGCCGTTTCCAGCTTCAATAGTCATTTACAACATTAACTTCTTAGGGAGCAGCTGCATAGGTGACGGTTTTGGAGAGTCTGGCGTGCCCAAAGTAAAATGCATGCCACTCAGACCCAGAAAATAGGATATGCACATAATTAGTACTATTGGATAGGAAACACTCTGAAGTTTCTAAGAGTGTTAAAATAATGTATGTGAGTATAACATAATTGATATAGCAGGTGAAAACCCAAGGAAAATCCATCCGGATTTGCATTTTTTTTTGTAAATGAGCATCTTCTCCATTGTGCTTATTGCATACAACTTTATGTAGGACTGAGACTGCAGTACCTATGGCTTCCACTAGATGTCAACAGTCTATATAGAATTCTAGGAGTGACCAGAACAGATAAGAACAGGAAATTGTCAGGCGACCACTTTTGTAAACAAGGTTTGACATGTGCGAGATTGTGAACGCGCACCACTTTATTTTTCTTTCCAATCGTTCACATTATCGTCTGGTTGAAATATTACAGCAAATATACCCAAAAGGATACCTAGGGATACATAAAAAATGTAGTTTGATTTGTTTGTAGAAAGTGTATAGGTATAATTTGAACGTGTTCTCTTCACGGTTCAATGGGCGACGGTGGATTTTATGATCATAACTCGCCAACCAAACGGAGATTTATGGATATAATAAATGACTTTTTCTAACAAAAGAAGCATGGATTGTCTTCGTTGGACACTCAGCAGAAGTTCATCAAAGGTAAGCGATTTTATATTAGCAATTTTATGCGTTTTGTGAGACCCGTGTTGGGTTATGGATTTATGCTAATGCGTAAATATTAGAGGTGCTACCCTCAAACAATCAAATGTTGTGCTTTCGCCGTAAAGCCTTTTTGCAATCTGACAACGCTGTGATATTGCAAAGGATCAGAGCTTTTGATGACTATGCAACACTTGTATATTGATGAATGTTCAATAATTCAACTTTTGGATTTTGAATTTGCCGCCTCACATTTCACCGGGTAGCGCTAGCGCCCCACCACTCCGTAAGTAGTTAACAATGTCTACACTGTATTTCTGATCAATTTGACGTCATTTTAATGGACAAAAAATTTGCTTTTCTTTCAAAAACAAGGACATTTCTAAGTGACCCCAAACTTTTGAACGGTAGTGTATGTAATATAGTAGAATGTTATGAACCGACACTGAATCGTAGGAGCTAACTACTAGCTATATAGAAGTTGGACGGAAGAACGCCCAGTGCTGCTTACCTGAGATGCCATCACCACCTTCGTAGGTGTCTGCTATGACTTCCTTTGTGTCGGAAAGAAAGGCTGAACAGTATTGGTTGTAGCCAAACTGTCACTCAAAAAATGGCCAAAATGGAGGATGGTTGATAACGAAAATAAATTTGAGTTTTGATTTCTGGAAAAAAAAGGTGAATAAAATACATAAAGTGAAGCACTCTATTACAAAATATTTGACTGCAAAATGGATTTTTTACTTTGAAGCCTTATCTTTGCTTTCAGAACAGTTATTTTTGATTGAAAATAAAAAAAGATGCTTTCAGAACAATTATTTTTGATTGAAAATGTAAAAGTTTTGCTCTCGATAATGCACAAATGTACCTCCATAACATATAACAATTTGCCTGTGAACAACCAGACCTTCATACAAACTTTCTATGCAGAATTCTTGACGCACAGCCCTAGGTGCTGCCATATCCTGCCAGCACACCCACAAGCGAGCCACTCAGGCGGAAAACGGGTGAGGAACGTGGAAGAGGGTGAGGAACGAGATGGGAGTAACAACAATTTGTTGCAAGTTGGGGAGGTGTCACGTCTGCTCCCGCTCTTTCCTCCCCCTGGCGCTTGAGGGCGCCAGGTTACCCTGCATCACGCACTCCTGCCATCCATCATGCATACCTGCCTTCCCTCGTCACGCGCATCAGCGATATTGGACTCACATGGACTTACTCATCACTTGTTTATTACCTCCCCTATATTTGTATGTTCCCTACCTCTGTTCCCCGCTGCTGCATTAATTGTCTTTTGTTAGTATTCTAGTTTTTTGACACTGTTCCTGTCTCGTGCCTTGTCAGTTATTTATTAAATCTTTACTCCCCGTACCTGCTTCGTCTCTCCAGCATCACCCCCATGTGACAGAATGCAGCAGCCATCCTTTGTGACAGAATGCAGCAGCCAACATACGAAGCAGCGGTGAGTACTGGCGTTCCGGTTGGTATGGTGGCATCGGCTCTGGGTCGCCACCGATGGAACCGGGGGTGCCTAGCCAGCTCGTCGGGCTTCCACACCCTAGCTGGCTCGAGAGGTTTCCTTGCCCCAGTTGGCTCAGAAGGCGCCCATCCCACGTCGGGCCTCAGCCGGATCGTCAGTTTTTGTTCGCCCAGCCGGTCCAGGAGATTTTTGTTGCCAGCCCGTTGGGCTTCCACGCCCTGGCTGGCTCGAGAGGTTTCCTTGCCTCTGTTGGCTCGGCGGCTTCCCATCCCACGTCATTGTCCACCGGATCATTGGGCTCCCTCTCTACAGCGGGATTGACAGGCAGCTTTCCTCAGCCTGATCGTCGGGCTCCCATGCCTCAGCCGGCTCGCCAGGCTCTCACGCTCTTGCCGGTTCGTCGGGCTTTCACGCCCCAACCGGCTTGCACAGTGCCCATGTCTCGGCCGGTTCGCCCAGGTGGATTTAAGAACACACCCAAAGTCATTAAATGTCTAACTAGTAATTTGTTATGCTAACTAGCTAGCAAGAGGTTGCACAGCAACAGCATCAACTTCCGGTAGAGAAGTAGAGAAGGCAAAGACCAAGTACGCTCAACTGAAAGTTCAGTTACACTACAATTAGGGTGTGGAAATGTTATGTCCTTTAGATATTAATTTAGTGTCCTCCAAAGCTGTAGCCTACTCATGACCGTCATGTTGTACAGCTCCATATTTTCCATTCCATCCTAACGGAAACCTTGAGGGTTTCATTTTTTGTTTTTCTCTGAATAGAAACACCATAATATTAATCAAATTAATTAAGCTAAATTTCTTAAAATCAATTCCATATACTATGTTATTAATTTAAAAAAAATTAAATTCTCTGGTAATACCAATATGGAAGACTATCAAATGGTTCTCAAATATGCCCTCTTGTGGTCAAACTAGCACTAACTCGCATTAATAGAAAAAATGGCTGACAAATAAACAACATACCACAGAATGATGCAGCAGCCCACAAGGTGTGGTGCAGAATGACACAACTTTTAAAGGAGGAACCACTGTACAGCACGACACTTGAGGCACTGGTTGGATGTTTAATTCCATTGCTATACATACACCGATTTGCACAGGTGTAAGCTGGACACACCTATGGCTCCATATCGGGCTGATCAGACAGGTCTGTGTAGCTGGAGACCTGCTGTAAACAGTGAACGGATATACTGTATTTACATGTCTACTATTCACACCCTTGCTTCATTCCAGCTAGTTAGATGTGCAACCAGTGACTAACTATAGCTAGGGCATATTTCAAGTCTAGCAATTGTTGTTTTGGCTGTATTGTATCATTCAATAAGATTAACAATGATTAGCTAGGTAGCCAAGATTCATCAGTCAGCCAACCATTTACAGTAACACGCAGTTTATTAATAATTCAATACAAACTAAATCTTAGGCAGAAATTGAGAAATCTTACCTTATCTTGGAACTGTGGCACAGTATGGGCAGCTATTAATCAATTAATGAATAGATATATATTAACAGATTCATAGAATGGCGTTAGAAGGGTGACCTCCTACTTTGAAATGACAGGAAGTGTTGACCAGGCATTCCACATTTAACTCTACCCACATTTGAACATCGAAATATCAATTTGTGTTTTAGTTTTAAATACAAAAACAAAATAACAAGCAATTTTTTTATCGTGCACGGACCTTAATCTTACCTCAGAAATCTTGATTTAATGTTGTCAACAAAGTAGGCCAGTTATCTTTACTGCCACCAAAATGTCCTGTCAAGCCTCGGGATCAACATTAACTCCCCCACTTTGGCTGTTGTTAAATCGCGTGCAGTATCGCACAAGTGACTGTCATTCAGAAAATCCTTTCCTGAATCAGCTAATGTTGAGGGATAATGTCACCACCTAACTAAACAGCAAGACATCAAGCGCGCATCAAACAACTAGTATGCTTAATTATTGAAGAAGCTCGTTAATGACAGTCTCAATTTGTGTTATATTAATCATATTAAAGTTACTCTTTCTGTTTGAAGCATTGGATTTTGCAGTCACAAATATTATTTTGGATATGTGTGTCCATGAAAACTGTTTTCACACCGTAACATAGGGAGATACGAAATGTTACCAGGTTACAGTACACATTTGAGATCTCTATACAAAAAAAAAGAGTCCGACAGCAATATCCCAGAATTTCACAGGATCAAGGTAAACAACAAACAACAGTATCATAAATGTAATGAAAGAAAGGTAGTGTTTATGTCACAAGATTCTTGCCAAATATGTGAAGACTCCAAGCAGGAGAAAGGGTTTAAACATAGGTTTTGATTCAACTGCCTCAGTTTGTATGATGGCAATTTGCATATACTCCAGAATGTCATGAAGAGTGATGAGATGAATTGCAATGAATTGCAAAGTCCCTCTTTGCCATGCAAATGAACTGAATCCCCCAAAAACATTTCCTCTGCATTTCAGCCCTGCCACAAAAGGACCAGCTGACATCATGTCAGTGATTCTCTCGTTAACACAGGTGTGAGTGTTGACGAGGACAAGGTTGGAGATCACTCTGTCATGCTGATTGAGTTCGAATAACAGACTGGAAGCTTCAACAGGAGGGTGGTGCTTGGAATCATTGTTCTTCCTCTGTCAAACACGGTTACTTGCAAGGAAACACGTGCCGTCATCATTGCTTGCACAAAAATGGCTTCACAGGCAAGGATATTGCTGCCAGTAAGATTGCACCTAAATCAATCATTTATCGGATCATCAAGAACTTCAACAAGAGTGGTTCAATTGTTGTGAAGAAGGATTCAGGGCGCCCAAGAAAGTCCAGCAAGAGCCAGGACCATCTCCTAAAGTTGATTCAGCTGCGGGATCCCGGCACCACCAGTACAGAGCTTGCTCAGGAATGGCAGCAGGCAGGTGTGAGTGCATCTGCACGCACAGTGAGGCGAATACTTTTGGAGGATGGCCTGGTGTCAAGAAGGGCAGCAAAGAAGACACTTCTCTCCAGGAAAAACATCAGGGATAGACTGATATTCTGCAAAAGGTACAGGGATTGGACTGCTGAGGACTGGGGTAAAGTCATTTTCTCTGATGAATCCCCTTTACGATTGTTTGGGGCATCCGGAAAAAAGCTTGTCCGGAGAAGACAAGGTGAGCGCTACCATCAGTCCTGTGTCATGCCAACAGTAAAGTATCCTGAGTCCATTCATGTGTGGGGTTGCTTCTCAGCCAAGGGAGTGGGCTCAATCACAATTTTGCCTAAGAACACAGCCATGAATAAAGAACGGTACCAACACATCCTCCGAGAGCAACTTCTCCCAACCATCCAGGAACAGTTTGGTGATGAACAATGCCATAAGGCAAAAGTGATAAATAAGTGGCTTGGGGAACAAAACATAGATATTTTGGGTCCATGGCCAGGAAACTCCCCAGACCTTAATCCCATTGAGAACTTGTGGTCAATCCTCAAGAGGCGGGTGGACAAACAAAAATCCACAAATTCAGACAAACTCCAAGCATTGATTATGCAAGAATGGGCTACCATCAGTCGGGATGTGGCCCAGAAGTTAATTGACAGCATGCCAGGGCGGATTGCAGAGGTCTTGAAAAAGAAGGGTCAACATTGCAAATATTTACTCTTTGCATCAACTTCATGTAATTGTCAATAAAAGCCTTTGACACTTATGAAATGCTTGTAATTATACTTCAGTATTCCATAGTAACATCTGACAAAAATATCTAAAGACACTGAAGCAGCAAACTTGGGGAAATTAATATTTGCGTCATTCTCAAAACTTTTGGCCACGACTGTAGTGTATTCACATTAACAAAAGGGCTAATTATTATGAATTACTTTGTAACAGATCCAAACATTTGTCCACTACAAGAAATGCTCACTGGTACCCTAGTTTATAGAAAGACATACATGCGCTCACTCATACAAACATTCACATACAACACACACACACACACACACACACACATCACAACTGCTGCTACCAGACTGTTATTACAGTATGCTGCTCAGTTTATACACTGCACCCATCCCCCTTTCCCCAATACACGTGTAAATATTGTACTATTAAATGTCTATTCTATTGCACTGAGCCATATACTTTATGTCTGTATTCTTATTCTTTATTTTTTCTTATTGCTGTTGAATCGTCGAGAAGGAACCTGCAAGTAAGCATTTCTTTGGACTATATACCATGCTTGTACCATGCATACGACAAATACAACTTGAAACAAGAAATAAGAGGGATCTAGGTTTTCAAATTATTCCTCTGCTTTCCTTTATGGAAATGCATTAGCTTCAAGTGTGAAGAGAGAGAGAGAGAAGCACAGAGATAGAGAGAGGCGGGGAGGGGAGATGGTGGGAGGGAGAGAATAATGGCAATAAAACACATTTAGAGTATTTTTCATTTTCAGAATAAATGATCCCAGCCCCACATGTCCCTCCAGGCATCAAAACAGCCACCCAGAAAACACAATGAAAGTGTGTGTATGTGTATGTGTGTGAGAGTGTCTGTGTGTTTGTGCTTGAACGCATGCATGTGTGTGTTTGTGTGTATGCCTTTTCTTGTAAACAGTCATACTCCTCTTGAAGGCAAGTTAAACTTAATAATGAAGCTTTTTTATTAAGTTTGATATATTCCTGAGCTTTCAAATACCTTTTAATTGAGATGGTAGCCATTGCTTTATAATAAGTGAAATTTTAAGAAGCATACCAAAATTCTCACTCTTCATTCTGGTCTCATAGACTAGAAGTAACATACATGTATGAAATGTAAATCCGGGACACTGAAATTACACTGAACAAAAATATAAACGGAACATGTATAGTGTTGGTCCCAGGATTAATGAGCTGAATAAAATATCCCAGAAATTGTCCATACGCACACAAACAATTTGTTTTACATCCTTGTTAGTGGGCATTTCCCCTTTGCCAAAATAATCCATCTACCTGACAGGTATGGCATGTCAATAATCTGTTTATTATACAGCATTAGCATTACACAGGTGCACCTTGAGCTTGGGACAGTAAAAGGCCACTTTAAAATGTGCAGTTATGTCACATAACACAAATCCACAGATGTCTCAAGTTGAGGGAGCCTGCATTTTGAATGCTGACTGCAGGAATGTTCATCAGAACTGTTGCCAGACAATTTAACGTTCATTTCTCTACCATAAGCTGCTACCAAAGTCATTTTAGAGAATTTGGCATTGCGCCCCACTGTCCTCAAAACCGCAGACCACGTGTAACCATACCAGCCCTGGACCTCCACATCTGGATTCTTCATCTGCAGGATCATCTGAGACCAGCCACCTGGACAGCTGATGCAACTGTGGGTTTGCACAACCGAAGAATTTCTGCACAAACTGTCAGAAACTGTCTCAGGGAAGCTCATCTGCTTACTCGTCGTACTCACCAGGGTCTTGACCTGACTGCAGTTCGGCGTCGTAACCGACTTCAGTGTGCAAATGCTCACCTTCGATGGCCACTGGAATGCTGGAGAAGTTTGATCTTTACGTATGGATCCTGGTTTCAACTGTACCGGGCAGATAGCAAACAGCGTGTATGGCGTCGTGTTTGCTAATATCAAGGTCAGGGTTGTGAACAGAGTGCCCCATGGTGGTGGTGAGGTTATGTTATGGTTAGACATAATCTACGAACAACGAACACAATTGCATTTTATCAATGGCAAATAGAATGCACAGAGATACCGTGACGAGATTCTGAGACCCATTGTCATGCCATTCATCCTCCGCCATCACCTCATGTTTCAGCATGATAGTAGTCTGCCCCATGTCGCAAGGATCTGTACACAATTCCTGGAAGATAAAAATGTCCCTGTTCTTCTATGGCCTGCATACTCACCAGACATGTCACTCATTGAGCATGTTTGCCGTGAACGACAACGTGTTCCAGTTACCGCCAATATCCAGCAACTTCACAGAGCCATTGAAGAGGAGTGGGACAACATTCCACAGGCCACAATCAACAGCCTGATCAACTCTATGCAAAGGAGACGCGCTGAATGAAGCAAATGGTGGTCAGAGCAGATACTGACAGGTTATCTGATCCACGCCCTTATCTATTGTTAAGGTATCTGTGACCAACCGATGCATATCTGTATTCCCAGTCATGTGAAAACCATAGTTTAGGACCTAATGAGTTCATTTCACAATTGACTGATTTCCTTATGTGAACTGTATATATTGTTGTGTGTATATTTTTGTTCATTGTAGTATGATATGATACGTTTGGTATGGAAAAAGGCAGGAGATCGAAAGAGTTAGAGAGGGTGTGTGCGTGTGAGAGAGAGAGAGAGAGAGAGAGAGAGAGAGAGAGAGAGAGAGAGAGAGAGAAAGGAGAGAGAAGGCAAGTCACCCATGATACAATTCAGTATTCAATGTCCATCCATGTCTGAGGACATAGGGCAATGACGTGGAAACCAGCCACTGGAGCCAACAGTGAGCGATGTTACCTTCAAGTAGGTTTCAGTTTTGCTAGAGTGTTGTGGACTGTATTTTTTTAAATGTTTATTTCACCTTTATTTAACCAGGTAGACCAGTTGAGAACAAGTTCTCATTTACAACTGCGACCTGGCCAAGATAAAGCAAAGCAGTGCGACAAAAACAACAACACAGAGTTACACATAAACAAACGTACAGTCAATAACACAAAATAAAATAAAAATAGAAAAATCTATGTACAGTGTGTGCAAATGTAGAAGAGTAGGGAGGTAGGCAATAAATAGGCCCTGGAGGCAAATTCTTCTTCGATTTAGCATTAATACTGGAGTGATATATGTGCAGATGATGATGTGCAAGTAGAGATACTGGGGTGCAAAAGAGCAAGAGTGTAAGTAATAATATGGGGATGAGGTAGTTGGGTGTGCTATTTACAGATTGGCTGTGTACAGGTGCAGTGATCGGTAAGCTGATCAGGCAGCTGATGCTTAAAGTTAGAGAGGGAGATATAAGACTCCAGCTTCAAAGATAGTCAGTTTTACGAGGGTAAGTTTGGCGGCATGAGTGAAGGAGGCTTTGTTGCAAAATAGGAAGCCAATTCTAGATTTAATTTTGGATTGGAGATGCTTAATGTGAGTCTGGAAGGAGAGTTTACAGTCTAACCAGAAACCTAGGTATTTGTAGTTGTCCACATATTCTGGGTCAGAATCGTTTAGAGTAGTGATGCTAGTCGGGCGGGAGGGTGAAGGCAGCAATCGGTTGAAGAGCATGCACTTAGTTTTACTAGCATTTAAAAGCAGTTAGAGGCCACGGAAGGAGTGTTGTATGGCGTTGATGCTCATTTGGAGGTTTGTTAGCACAGTGTGCAAAGAAGGGCCAGATGTATACAGAATGGTGTTGTCTGCGTAGAGGTGGATCAGAGACTCACCAGCAGCAAGAGCGACATCATTGATATATACAGAGAAAAGAGTCGGCCCGAGAATTGAACCCTGTGGCACCCCCAAAGAGACTGCCAGAGGTCTGGACAACAGGCCCTCCGATTTGACACACTGAACTCTATCTGAGAAGTAGTTGGTGAACCAGGCGAGGCAGTCATTTGAGAAGCAAAGGCTATTGAGTCTGCCAATAAGAATGCGGTGATTGACAGAGTCGAAAGCCTTGGCCAGGTCGATGAAGACGGCTGCAAAGTACTGTCGATGGCGGTTATGATATTGTTCAGGACCTTGAGCGTGGCTGAGGTGCACCCAAGACAAGCTCTGAAACCAGATTGCATAGCAGAGAAGGTACGGTGGGATTCAAAATGGTTGGTGATCTGTTTATTAACTTGACTTTCGAAGATTTTAGAGGCAGGGCGGGATGGATATAGGTCTATAACAGTTTGTGTGTCTCCCCCTTTGAAGAGGGGGATGACCGCGGCAGCTTTCCAATCTTTGGGGATCCGAGACGATAAGAAAGAGAGGTTGAGTAGGCTAGTAATAGGGGTTGCAACAATTTCAGCTGATAATTTTAGAAAGAGAGGGATTCCAGGTTCTCTAGCCCAGCCAATTTGTAGAGATCCAGATTTTGCAGTTCTTTCAGAACATCAGCTGTCTGGATTTGGGTTAAGGAGAAGCAGGGAGGGTTTGGGCATGTTGCTCCCGGGATTGCTGAGATGTTGGCCAGGGTAGGGGTAGCCAGGTGGAAAGCATGGCCAGCCGTGGAAAAATGCTTGTTTAAATTATTGATTAATGTAGATTTATCGGTGGTGACAGTGTTTTCTATCCCCAGTGCAGTGGGCAGCTGGGAGGAGGTGCTCTAATTCTCCATGGACTTTACATGGTCCCTAAACTTTTTGGAATTAGTGCTACAGGAAGCAAATTTCTGTTTGAAAAAGCTTGCCTGAGTATATTGGTTCCTGACTTCCCTGAAAAGTTGCATATCGCGGGGGCTATTCGATGCTAATGCAGAACGCCACAGGATGTTTTTGTGCTGGGGCATGCTTATTTAAGATGGAGAGGAAAGCACTTTTGAAGAGGAACCAGGCATCCTCTACTGTTGGGATGAGGTCAACATCCTTCCAGGATACCCGGGCCAGGTCAATTTGAAAGGCCTGCTCGCTTAAGTGTTTTAGGGAGCATTTGACAGTGATGAGGGGTGGTCGTTTGACCGCGGACCCAATACACACGCAGGCAATGAGGCAGTGATCGCTGAGATCCTGGTTGAAAACATGGTTTTGTAGAGAAAAGGCCACAGTCGTATAGCTCTGGCCACACTTCCAGCAAAAAATATATGCTTCCATTTAACTTCTTAGGGAGTGGCTCCCGAGGTGACGGTTTTGGAGAGTCTGGCGTGCCCAAAGTAAAATGCCTCCCACTCAGGCCCAGAAAATAGGATATGCACATACTTAGTACTATTGGATAGGAAACACTCTGGAGTTTCTAAGAGTGTTAAAATATTGTCTGTGAGTATAACTTCTTTGGGAGCAGCGCACGAAGTGACCAATTTGGAGACCCTGGCGTGCCCAAAGTAAAATGCCTCCCATTCAGGCCCAGAAAATAGGATATGCACATATTTAGTACCATTGGATAGGAAACACTCTGCATTTCCTAAAAGTGTTAACATTTTGTCTGTGAGTAAAACAGAACAGATATGGCAGACGAAACCCCGAGGAATGTCTGTCCTGGAAAAAGTGGTTTTTGACAGAGTGCCTCATTGGAAACCCCTCCCTTATGAAAATGCCCATATAAGGGCATATGAATGCAGTACCTATCGCTTCCTCTGGATGTCAACAGTCTCGAGAAAGTGTTCAGATACATTTTAGATGCTTTTAGAGCAGAGAAGAAGAGGAATCAGGAAGTGTCCCCATAGATGTCCTTTACAAGACAACGCGCGCTCCCGCCAGGCACGTTCTTTGTTTTTTTCCTTTCTTATCGCCCTGTTTATATTCCATTTGAAATATTATGCTATTTATTACTTTTTCTAACAAAAGAACCATGGATTGTCTTCATTGGACACTTGGGAAGCCCTCAGCAGAAGTTCTTCAACAGGTAATTGATTTGTTTTCGCTGTGAAATGTGTTATGTGTGAACCGTGGAGGCTTATGAAATTATGGTAATGGGAAAAATATGTTAGGTGCTACCCTCAAACAATCAAATGTGGTGCTTTCGCCGTAAAGCCTTTTTGAAATCTGACAACGCTGTGATATTGCCAAGAAGCAGAGCTTTTGATGACTATGCAACATTTGTATATTGATGAATGTTTAATAATTCAACTTTTGGATTTTGAATTTGGCGCCTTGCATTTCACCGGGCTAGCGCCCCACCACTCCCTAAGTAGTTCAATTGTTTAACTTGGGTCAAACGTTTCGGGTAGCCTTCCACAAGCCTCCCAGTATAAGTTGGGTGAATTTTGGCCCATTACTCCTGACGGAGCTGGTGTAACTGAGTCAGGTTCGTAGGCCTCCTTGCTCACAGACGCATTTTCAGTTCTGCCCAAAAATATTCTATAGGATTGAGGTCAGGGCTTTGTGATGGCCCCTCCAATACCTTGACCTTGTTGTCCTTAAAAACTTCTTAGGGCTAGGGTCCCATTTTCCGAATTTTTGCCAGTAAAATGCCTGCCACTCAGGCCCAGAAACTAGGATATGCACATATTTAGTACTATTGGATAGGAAACACTCTGAAGTTTCTAAAACTGTTAAAATAATGTATGTGATTACCGGAGAAATTTCTGTCCGGAAATCATTTTTCTTTTGACCTTTCCTCACTTTGAATGCCTGTTTATTGAATTCTCAGGGAAATAGGACTCAGGTTGCAGTACCTATGGCTTCCACTAGATGTCAACAGTCTCTGGACAGTGTTTTGAAGTGTATATAATGGAAGAGAGCCGAAAGGAAGACGATTTTGTATGACATACCAGGAAATCCTGTCTGTCTAGTGCACGAGCTACCCGGGAGCACGCAGCTCGGTGTTTACCTTTTCTATCGTGTAGGTTATTATCCGAGTGAAATATAATAGCCAATATAGATAAATGGATGCCTAAGGATAAATTATAAATGATGTTTGATTTGTTTGGGCAAAGTTGATAGGTATAATTTGAATGCGTTCTCTTCACTGTACAACGGCCGAGTAGACTGGAAATGCTTGGTGGACTATCTGAACATAACGCGCCAGCCAAACGGAGATTTATGGACATAATAAATGACTTTTTCTAACAAAAGAACCATGGATTCTCTTGTTTGGACACTTGGGATGCCCTCAGCAGAAGTTCTTCAAAAGGTAAGCGATTTATTTTAGCTCTTATATGTGTTTTGTGAGACCCCCGCTGGATATGAATTCATGCTAATGTGGAAAATATGTGAGGTGCTATCCTCAAACAATCAAATGTTGTGCTTTCGACGTAAAGCCTTTTTGTAATTTGACAACGCTGTGATATTAACAAGACTCTAATCTTTGCAACCATATGCAACACTTGTATATCCATGAATGTTAAATATTACGAATTTTTATTTTGAATTTGCTGCGCTTTCTTTGCTCCGGGATCGGATCCGTAAGAGGTTAAGCCATTTTGCCACAACTTTGGAAGTATGCTTGTGGTCATTGTCCATTTGGAAGACCCATTTGCCACCAAGCTTTAACTTCCTGACTGATGTCTTGAGATGTTACTTTAATATATCCAATTTTCCTTCCTCATGATGCCATCTATTTTGTGAAGTGCACCAGTCCCTCCTGCAGCAAAGCACCCCCACAACATGATGCTGCCACCCCTGTGCTTCACTGTTGGGATGGTGTTCTTCGGCTTGCAAGCCTCCCCCTTTTTCCTCCAAACATAATGAAGGTCGATATGGCCGAACAGTTCTATTTTTGTTTCATCAGACCAGAGGACATTTCTCCAAAAAGTACGATCTTTGTCCCCATGTGCAGTTGCAAACCGTAGTGAGGCTTTTTTTATGGCGGTTTTGGAGCAGCCGCTTCTTCTTTGCTGAGCGGCTTTTCAGGTAATGTCGATTTTACTGTGGATGTAGATACTTTTGTACCTGTTTCCTCCAGCATCTACACAAGGTCTTTTGCTGTTGTTCTGGGATTCATTTGTACTTTTCGCACCAAAGTACGTTCATCTCTAGGAGACAGAATGCGTCTCCTTCCTGAGCGGTATGACGGCTGCGTGGTCCCATGGTGTTTATACTTGCGTACTATTGTTTGTACAGCTGAACGTGGTACCTTCAGGCATTTGGAAATTGCTCCCAAGGATGAACCAGACTTGTGGAGTTCTCCATTTCTTTTCTGAGGTCTTGGCTGATTTCTTTTGATTTTCCCATGATGTCAAGCAAAGAGGCAGTGAGTTTGAAGGTAGGCCTTGAAATACATCCACAGGTACACCTCCAATTGACTCAAATGATGTCAATTAGCTACTTCAGGATCATTGGTGTGCTAGCGCCCCAATCCGACACTACCCGGACAAATGTAAGGTGCCAAATTCAAAATCCAAAAGTAGAATTATAAAACATTCATCAATATACAAATGTTGCATACTCTTCAAAAGCTTAGGCTCTTGGCAATCTCACAACGTTGTCAGATTTCAAAAAGGCTTCACGGCGAAAGCACAATATTTGATTGTCTGAGGACAGCACCTCACATATTTTCTGCATTAGCATAATTTCATAACCAGCACGGGTCTCACAAAACACATAAAAGTTGCCAAAATAAATCGCTTACCTTTGATGATCTTCTGCTGAGGGCATTCCGAAGTGTCCAAGCAAGACAATCCATGTTCCTTTTGTTAGAAAAAGTCATTGTTTATATCCATAAATCTCAGTTTGGTTGGCGCGTTAGGTTCAGAAAATCCACCATCCACTCGCCCTTTGTACAGTGAAGAGAAAGCGTTCAAATTATACCTATCAGCTTTTCCCAAACAAATCAAACATTTAAATCATTTATAATGTATCCTTAGGTACACTTTTATGTATTTGAACTATAATATTTCACACAGATAATAACCTGGACGATAGAAAAGTAAAATCCCGAGGAGCGCGCTCACGGTCTCGCGCTCAAAACACAAAAGCCACTTCCTCCATCCACTTACATATTCACAGACATTATTTTAACCGTTTTAGAAACTTCAGAGTGTTTTCTATCCATTAGTTCTAATTATGTGCATATCCTAGTTTCTGGGCCTGAGTGCCAGGCATTTTACTTTGGTCACGCCAGACTCTCCAAATTTCCGAATACTGCCCCAGTGCCTGTAGAGGTTAGCCTATCAGGAGCTTCTAAAACCATGACATAATTTACTGGACATTTCCAAGCTGTGTATAGGCACAATCAACTTAGTGTATGTAAACTTCTGACCGGCTGGAATTGTGATACAGTGAATTATAAGTAAAATAATCTGTCTGTAAACAATTGTTGGAAAATTGACTTGTGTCATGCACAAAGTGGATGTCCTAACCAACTTGCCAAAACTATAGTTTGTTAACAAGAAATTAGTGGAGTTTTAATGACTCCAACCTGAGAATATTTAAACTTCCGACTTCAACTGTACATTTCTTAATGGGTGCATGCTTATTAGTAACTGGAAAAAGCTATTTCATAAATGTGTTAAGTGCTGCATCTGGTTGCTCCTTTTTTAGCAAATCTAATTTAAAACAAAAGTATACACCTCACGCACAAGGTTATGGGCTTAAAAAAAAAAGACACCTGTCCCACGTCAGATATAGAGTTTACACTTTACATACATCACAGAAGACTGAAATATAACAAAACCTTTTGACATAGATACACCGGATTTTCGGCTGTTAAAATGTTTAGAAATTATGAAAAATATTAATAACGTTCCATACATGAGGCCACTAGAGGGCAATTTGGTCATATGACTGCAAGAAAGGGTTTTAAAGGCTCAACACCCACAGGGGTAGATGAATAGTTAAATTCAATTGTGTCTCCCCCCTCCCACAATTTCTCTCCCTGCCAGTGTCTCCCTTGATCTCCCCCCTGTTTCTTCCTTCCACCCCTGCCTCTAACTCCCACTTCCTCTCCCACTGCCTCCCCTTCTATGTCACTTCTTCTTTCCATTCCTCTGCCTTCCTTTCCCTTCATCCCCTGTCCTCCTCCCTCTCTCCCCAGAGTAAATAAATAAATGAGTGATGGTAAATAAAATATCTATCAATCAAATGTATTTATAAAGCCCTTTTTACATCAGCAGCCCTGATTCTCACAAACACAGCAGTATGTCTCTTTTGCCTGTGTGAAGCAGGATGTGAAATCTGACACCACTTGAAGCTGTCCCTCCTACTATTCAAAACAAATGTATTTCTAAAGCTCTTTTTACATCAGCAGATGTCAAATAGTGCATATAGAGAAGCTCAGCCTAAAACTCCAAAGAGCAAGCAATGCAGATGTAGAAGCACAGGGACTAGGAAAAACTTCCTATAAAGGCAGGAACCTACTGTAGGAAGAAACCTAGAGGAACCAGGCTCTGAGGGGTGGCCCGTCCTCTTCTGGTTGTGCTGGTGGAGATTATAAAAGGACATGGCCAGTAGCAGGTCTGGTGAACAGGTCAGGGTTCCGTAGCCGCAGGCAGAACAGCAGAAACTGGATCAACAGCACGGCCAGATTGACTGGGGACAGGGAGAGCCAGGAGTCGCCAGGCCAGGTAGTCCTGAGGCATGGTCATAGGGCTCAAGTCCTCCAGGGGAGAGAGAGAGAGCAAAAGAGAGAGGGAGGGAGCATACTTAAAATCACACAAGACACCAGAAATACACCAGATAGGACAGACTGACCCTAGCATCCCGGCATATAGACTATTGCGACATAGATACTGGGGATCGAGACAGGGGAGGTCGGGGGACACAGACGATACCCCCGGACAGGGCCAACCAGGCAGGATATAACCCCACCCACTTTGCCAAAGTACAGCCCCCACACCACCAGAGGGATATCAACAGACCACCAACTTACTACCCTGATACAAGAGTATACCCCATGAAGATCTTCTCACCACACAAGCCCGAGGGTGTGCAAGACGTGACAGAAAGATTACGTCACTGACTCAACCCACTCATGTCAAATATAGCGAAAAAAGCCTTGCAAGACGTGATGCATCCCTCCTAGGAACAGTATGGTAGAGCACTAGCAAGCCAGTGACCCTGTAATAGGGTCAGAGGCAGAGAATCCCAGTGGAGCCGAAGGCAAACACAGGAAGGGTGGTTCGTCACTCCAGTGCCTTGCCGTTCACCTTCGCACACCTAGGCCGGACTACACTCAATCATAGGACGTACTGAAGAGGTGAGTTTTCAGTAATTAATAAAAGGCTGAGACAGAGTCTGCGTCTCTCACAAGGATCGGCATACCATTCCATAAAATGTTACCTCTATAGGAGAAAGCCCTGCCTCCAGCTGTTTGCTTTGAAATTCTAGGCACAATAAGCAGGCCTGCGTCTTGTGACCATAGCATACGTGTAGGTACAGTGCATTCAGAAAGTATTCAGACCCCTTAATTTTCCAACATTTTGTTACGTTTGTCTTATTCTAAAATGAATTAACATATTTTTTTCCACATCAATCTACACAAAATACCCCATAATGACAAAGCGAAAACAGTTTTTTTGAAATGTTTGCTAATTTATATTTTTAAACAGAAATACCTTATTTACATAAGTATTCAAACCCTTTACTATGAGACTCGAAATTGAGCTCAGGTGCATCCTGTTTCCATTGATCATCCTTTAGATGTTTCTAAAACTTGATTTGAGTCCACCTGTGGTAAATTCAATTGATTGGACATGATTTGGAAAGGCACACACCTGTCTGTATGAGTTCCCACCAAGCCATGAGGTCGAAGGAATTGTCCTTAGAGCTCAGAGAGAGCATTGTGTCGAGGCACAGATCTGGGGCAAGGGTACCAAAAAATGTCTGCAGCATTGAAGGTCCCTAAGTATACAGTGGCCTCCATCATTCTTAAATTGAAGAAGTTTGGAAGTACCAGGACTCTTCCTAGAGCCAGGCTTTGGTCATGGAGGTGACGAAGAACCTGATGGTCGCTCTGACAGAGCTCTAGAGTTCCTCTGTGGAGATGGGAGAACCTTCCAGAAGGACAACCATCTCTACAGCACTCCACCAATCAGGCCATTATGGTAGAGTGGACAGACGAAAGCCACTCTTCAGAAAAAGGCACATGACAGCCTGCTTGGAGTTTGCCAAAAGGAACCTAAAGACTCTCAGACAATGAGAAACAAGAGTCTCTGGTCTGATGAAACCAAGATTGAACTCGTTGGCCTGAATGCCAAGCGTCACGTCTGGAGGAAACCTGGCACCATTCCTACGGTGAAGCATGGTGGTGACAGCATCATGCAGTGGGAGTGATTTTCAGCGCGCTCAGGTCCTCAGATTAGGGCGAAGGTTCACCTTCCAACAGGACAACGACCCTAAGCACAAAGCCAAGATAATTCAGGAGTGGCTTCTGTACAAATCTCTGAATGTCCTTGAGTGGCCCAGCCAGAGCCTGGACTTGAACCCGATCAAACATCTCTGGAGAGACCTGAAAATAGCTGTGCAGCAACGCTCCCCATCCAACCTGACAGAGCTTGAGTGGATCTGCAGAGAAGAATGGGAGACACTCCCCTAATACAGGTGTGCCAAGCTTGTAGGGTCATACCCAAGAAGAATCGATGTTGCAATCGCTGCCAAATGTGCTTCAACAAAGTACTGAGCAAAGGGTCTGAATACTTATATATATAATAGCTCAGTTTTTTTTATTTTGACAGACGTTTAAAAAACCTGTTTTTGCTTTGTCATTATGGGGTATTATGTGTAGATTGTTGAGGGAAAAAACAATACTTTCCGAGGGCACTGTATTCTAAAGTACATTGACGAAAAAGTGGTAACTGTCTCTCTCTCTCT
>QNTS01000531.1:1280388-1292292 GCA_003317085.1 Hucho hucho | reverse complement strand
GGTTAAATATTGTAGGTGCTATCCTCAAACAATCAAATGTTGTGCTTTCGCCGTAAAGCCTTTTTGAAATCTGACAACGCTGTGATATTGCCAAGAAGCAGAGCTTTTGATGACTATGCAACACTTGTATATTGATGAATGTTTAATAATTCAACTTTTGGATTTTGAATTTGGCGCCTTGCATTTCACCGGGTAGTGTCGGGAGTGGGGCGCCCCACTGCTCCCTAAGTAGTTAAAATAATGTCTGTGAGTATAACAGAACTGATTTGGCAGGCAAAACCCGAGGAAAATTCATCTGGAAAATCTGATTTTGTGATGGCACACTTTTTCCATTGACATGCTATTGAAAGCAGGGGGATCTAGTTCCCAGATTGCAGTTCCTATGGCTTCTACTAGATGTCAACAGTCTTTAGACAAGGTTTCAGGCTTTATTTTAAACCAAGGAGTAAGAGCTGTTTTTGTAAGTGGACTCTGGAGAGGACTCTTCTCTTTGGCGCGTGTGACTGAGAGCACGCACTTCGTTTTTTTCCTTTTCTATCGACCAGGTTATTATCCGTGTGAAATATTATCATTTATATACATATTAGGGTACCTGAGGATCAATTAGAAATGTTGTTTGAGGTGTTTGGACAAAGTTTATAGGTAACGTTTTTACGTTTTCTATGTCTTGTATATTGAACGAGTGGAACGGGGGATTTCTGAACAAAACGCATCAATCAAACAGAGCTTTTGGGACATAGTGGGACTTTATCGGACAAAAGGACCATTTATTGTTTAGCTGGGACCCTTTGGATTGCCATCAGAGGAAGATCTTCAAAAGGTAAGAGATTCATTTTTTCGCTATTTTTTTGTTTTGTGACACCCGTGCTGGTTATGTTATTATGCTAATGCAGGAAGTATGCGGGGCGCTGTCCTCAGACAATCAAATGCTATGCTTTCGCCGTAAAGCCTTTATGAAATCTGACAACGCTGTGAGATTACCAAGATTCTAAGGTTTTGAATAGCGTGCAACACTTGTATTTTCATGAATGTTTAAGATTACTATTTTTGTATTTTGAATTTGGCGCTCTGCATTTTTCCGGATGTTGTCATAGGTGGGTCGCTAGCGCCCCACTGATCCCTAAGTACTGCTAAAATCCAGCTGGTGCCAAATCTGTAGTCCATACACTTCATGGGGGCAGTCTGTTTTTGTTACCACACAAACATTCCTTGATAGACGAAGGGCTTTTTTGTAGGTCTTCTCCTCTCTTTCTTTCCCTTTAATTCACAGACAACAATACCCGGGGGAAGTTATTAGATATGGTAAGATTTCACCGGACTTGTTTTTATTGAGTTCCCATGAGTCTTTGCTGCATCAAATGAGCCAATAAGAAGCTACAGTCACCACCTTGGCCTTGCGTGGGTGCTCTGCTTATGTCGGATTGGACCATTCAGTGGGAGGTTGGGGTATGGACACATTCACCAAAGATGGTGGATGAATGAAGATGGTTCACTCAGGCCGTTTGCCATTGAAAAAGGTCAGTCATTTTGACTGCTCGTGAATTTAATTTGAAGTTTATTTAACACACTGCCATTGTTAGAATCTTAATATCACAAACAGAACTGGAGTTATAACCAGTTTAAGGATGTCATTTTTTATGTTTTTTCCCGTTGCCCCTCCTTCTCCTGACTGTAGGGCCTGTTCTGCTTCTTCTCCCAGCAGTGGAAGATGCCACGCCCAGTTGATAATCACCCAGATAATTGCCTCAAAACTAAACCTAAACTTTACACATATAACAACAGATTAAATAAATTAAGTAAAGTATGATGGGGAGCATAGGTGAGTTGATGAGCGAGGGGAAGCGAACAATGCATAATCATGTAATCACAAATTGTGAATGAAGAACAGGGCGGGCCATTCTATTGTATTGGTATAGTACATTTTAATCATAATCTCAAAATGCGATGTCCCTACATCAGTCTACAAAATTAAAGCAGTCTTATCAGTCGACTCTGTCCTACTTGGAGTACACAGCTAGAGCATGCACGTAATTTACAATGGCAAGAAGACCAAGACAAATGGATGCACATGCTGCGTTAGCGCTGCTACAAGATCTGAATTAAACAGACTCAGATGGTGGGGAAGAAATGAATCATGATATCTCTGATTATTCTTCTGATTCTGAGCATCAGCCTGAACCTACACCTTCGAGGCCTAAACGCAAAAAAGCCAGACAGTACGCACAGAGCACACCACCACCAACAGAAACGGTGAGACAGAAAGGGATGGCACCGTTTAGATAGAACAAGCTGGTGACAATGCTACGAGCCGATTATCACCACAAAATTTCTTCACTGAGAGAGCAGGCCCTACTAGGGTTGCAAATTGTCACTGATAATGATGTTTAGGCTACTGATGTTTTCCTAATTTGACCACACATCTTGCTGAACCTGCACTGTAAACCCCAATAAATTTTTTACTCAAATACTTCTAACAAGTTGAACTCAAAGACAATGAAAAGTCATTATTGCTTAAAATGTTTATGTGATACTGACTAAAAACTAAATGAGAAGTTCTAGTGTTAAGCCAGCGCAATTGTCAAACGCACGCTAGTTTCAATTTCGACCTGTTAAAGCCAGCCCTCTTCTGTGTTCAATGAGCTTGCTTGAGCTAAGGTGGATCGTTATAAACTTGCAATGTGCGCCAAAGTGCCAATTTCAGGCAGCACTGGTGGGGATATTTAAGACCAACCAAAAGCTGGTCTTAGCAGTAATGCGGTTGATTATGGCATGGATTTTAAAAGCGGAAGCGCAGCCTATCCAGCCTTGACGCACAGTGCCCATATGCACATGGAAGAGAGATGTGCTTTTTGTGCCTGTATACCTTGTATTAAGAAACACACACAAAAAAAATCCCCATTTTGTTACATTTGATTAGAAACCAAGCATAGCCTCCCCTCCTCTCAATGAAGGCAGTTTTTCTGTCCTTTACAATGCATTTGCTAAGTAGAGAGACTGCTTTAAAATAAATCCTAATCACCAACGCTTTATTATAAAAGGAGCATGATTATTGGGAGCATCCCATTTTTTATTTGTAGGCTATTGTACATTATTTTAGCCAGCGTCTGTTATTATTTTGGTGTGTGTAAAACACCCTCCATGTAGGCTATGCCCATCATGGAATGAGAGATGAAATGATCCGGTGACACTTGTATTTAGAAACAAGTTATTTTCCTGTAACAATTGCTTTTCCCCCATTTCATTTGATAAAAAAACTAGCTGTTACATGCTGACTAGACCAGGCACAGGTGTGCGCGTATGTTGATTTTGTATATCCACACCAGACGCAATCCGGACACGCAGGTTGAAATATCAAAATGAACTCTGAACCAACTATATTAATTTGGGGACAGATCGAAACTCAGGAAACATTCAAGAACATTTAGCTAGCTGCTGTTGCTAGCTAATTTGTCCTAATTTGTCCTGGGATATAAACATTGGGGTTGTTATTTCATCTAAAATGCACAAGGTCCTTTTTTCTGGATCTTCGTAGAATTTTGATTCACACAAAATTGTGTGTTGTCTACTCCGACAATTAATAAAAGGGGAAATCTAGTTAGTTTCTAGTAATCTCTCCTCCTTCAGTAGTCTTCTTCTTCTGTGGGCTTTATATGTCAGTTGGCAACCAACAAATGTGCATTTTTACCACCAACTGGACTGGAGTGTGGACCTCAGTTCATCTTTCAATCACCCACATGGGTATATGCTCCTAAAAATCAATGAGGATATGGGAGAGGCGGGACTTGCAACGTGTCAAAAATAGAACCAAGTTCTATTTTAGCACCTGACTCCGCAAACGTGAGCATTTTAGATTAAATGATTGAATAACATTTATGTGTACATTCATTTTGCAATGCTCGCGCACGCAACACAGGCGGCGTGGTCAGCATTTTAGATGGCAATCCCCCCACTCTCTCCCAATCCGGCAGTGGATATAGTTACTATTAGAAGTGTTAGCAGCTGATGTTATTCTTCAATAACACAGACCCCAAAGCAAATCAGGGGGAAAAAAATAGGTTTATTCAAAGAGAACAAATCCTAGTTGTTATGCTCGGAAGTAGACAACAGATGTTCCTTATTTCCCTGTCCTCAGTGATTCTCCACAGAACAAAGTAACAGGATGTGATTTTTAACCCAACCCTAGCCTGTGGTTGACCAATTAGAATTCCTTGCAGTAAAATTGGGCCAATGGCCAAATAACAAGTATCCCATTTCAGGCTCAATGTATAGACCAATCGAACCAATGAGAACTTGCCACATGTAGCTTTGAGTCCAGGACTGAAACCCCTACACAGATTTAAACAGATGTTGAACTGAAAAACAACTATTTCCACTGATCGTTAATTCCCTATTGACCTCTAGTCCTCTGCGTTGTGTATTATCTTAAAATATTCTTACAGAAGTTATAACATTAGAATGCCGGACAAAGAGATTTAATGGTGCTAGTCAAGGAACAACTGAGGCCTGGACAAATATAATTGACTCTGTAAAGATAATCTCAGCTAAAGCCCACATACAAATAAACAATCTATAAAGCCCAACACATGCATTGCTACAAAGACTACAAAGACTATTGACTGTCTGTCATTTGAACCCCTCCCCCCCAAAAAAGGAAATAAAAAAGGTTGGTAAAAACGTTTAGGCTACCCTTACCCTACTATAATGAAAGCTAGTTCAACAGAAATGCGTCTGGTGTAGGGTTGCAAAGCAAAGTTTACCAAAGTTACCGGAATCTTCAGCAATTTTGGTAATTAACAGAAAATATGGCAATCTATTGTAATTTAGGTAATTTATACTTTAACAACTTTTAAAAAATGTGTTTATATATAGCAATATTTTTTTGTTATATCTGTGTCAATATTATACATGAATGTCTAATAGATAGACCATATGGTTCAAGAGAAAATAGCCTAATTAATGAAAAAAGCATCTAATCAACACTTCCAACTCTAGACATTTTTCACAACTGTCACCAGTTTGACACAAACATTGACAGCAAATACATACTGACATAGTAAAATAAACAAAAGTTTGTGAAAATAAATAAATAAATAAACCCTCATTAAAAACCAATGGTATTTACTAAGTTGAGCTAATGAGATGTGATTTCGCCTGGCATGGAAAACGTGCTCACTCATCAGGAAACTGTTGTACAGAGGAGCTAGCCAACAACACAGCTAACACAATAACTTCAATCTGAAGCTGGAAAGACTGCAAACTAGCTGCACTTTATTTAGTTTGACTTTTTTTCAATTTACATTTCTTTGTATATATCAATGAAAATGAAACCAGCTGATTCATGATTTCGACTGTCTGAAAAAGCTGCTTGTCTGTCTCGTCCCAACACGTTGATTACTATGGGACAGCTGGAGATCGAATTAGAATATTGAAACAATGTTGCAAATGTCGTAAAGACAGACAGACAGCAAGGTTTATACAAATCTCTGCTGTTGAAAACAAAATGTTAGTCTAACAGAAATGTAAAGATAATGTCTTGATGCTTTTTATAGTGGAGATCAAGTTTATAAAGTGTCTGGCTGGGCTGATGAGACAGTGGATTGCGCAGTCAGATGGAACAGAGTAAACTGGAATTTTACCGTCATAGATTTAGCCGGTGGTAACTTGTGGAATAGACACCAGCTGGAATGCGATTTTAACCATTCAGGATTAGACCCACTTGTTGTATAAATGTTTTACAGCTTTGTCATTCTATTTTTATTTAATTGTCACATATTTTACATTTGTTAAGGCCACACAGAGGGCCAGAGATCATTACAGACACCTGTAAAACTCTGAAGTACCCAAAAGGGCCACTAGATGTCTTGTGATAGATTACATTAAATAATTGAAAGATACCAACATTCTGGTAGTCCACTAGTAAAGCTAGAAAGTTTCCAGTTTCATACACTCCCTTTGCAACGCTAGTGTTGATTCTTTCTTATCCTGGCCATGCATTAGCCAAGTAGCCTATCCATAAAAGGTTTCTAAATAAGACTAATTTCAGGAAACAAGGGGTATGTCGCATGTCACGTCTTCCCAGAGGCATTTGAACATAAACATTTATGTTTTATCAAAATTCGTTTTTGGGAAAAAATGCCTTCTGGAACATGTGAACTTTCATGTGCCTTAATAATAAACTTGTATGCCATCTGTAAATACGAATAAAATTGTTAAATTATGAGCCTAGTTGGTTTAGCCACGGAAAAAGGCAGGAACCTTCCCGCTAGCCATGATTGGCTGAGATAATGGATGGGCTAGACATGCCGAGAGAGGAGTTTGGATTGGTCTTCAATGTAGCACGCTTATCTATAACATGAGCTGCTCAGTATGTGTAGGTAATCCTTTTTCTAACCCATCTTTTTTTTTAAGATATCACGAAGAACTGCATGTGTTGCTAATGTTGCTAATGCTCTCCACTTTCTGGAGGACCGAGTTTTGACATCAGTGAAATGCCCGGTGGAAGCAGAGTATGATAGCTAAGGAGATGGAGAAAATTATTGCATTTGATTGCAAATAATGCAGATGGAGTCCAAAAGAGAATGAGCAGAAGGCGGCTGTTGTATTCAACACCTGTCTCTGGATTATACCTTCAAACTAAGGGCAACCATGGCAGGTAGCCTAGTGGTGAGAGCGTTGGACTAGTAACCGAAAGGTTGCTAGATCGAATCCCTGAGCTGACAAGATAATAATCTGTTGTTCTGCCCATGAACAAGGCAGTTAACCCACTGTTCCTAGTATAGAATAAATAAGAATTTGTTCTTAACTGACTTGACTAGTTAAAGATTTTTATTAAAAAACATCCGTGACAGAGAGGGAGAAGCGTTCCTACATGTATATTGGTAAGAGAGTCTAGCTAGCTACATTTTCAGATACTATAAGTTTCAAATTTTGTCAGAAAGTTTTTTTCATTGCAAGTTAAAGCGTACTGTTAGCTAGCTAGCTAACGTTACATGTATGATCTGTGTAGTAATATTATTTGCATCTCAAAGCCATTTGCTTTCCAAGTTATAGCCTAATGTTAGCTAACATTGAACCTAGCTAGTTGGTTAGCATATTCTTGCAGGGTAGTAATATTATGAATTTGGATTATGGTTCATTGTTTAACTAGCTGATTTTATTTTATTCTTTATTTTATATAGTTTTTGTTTACCAGAGACGGTAATGTGAAGAAAAACATGACCTGCACCGAAGTCAAATAAGGATATAACGTTAGGGCAATGAGACAGTGTCCAAGTAAAAAAAATGCTCCAGTAAAATGCCTTGCTTTTATTTTGTCACACTCACAACCATGAGCTATTTTTGTTAATTAACTTACCATTAACTTGTACATCATGATCTTGTTGTGAGTTTTCCTGTAATAACAAATACAAATTAGCTAAAGTTATGATATGGTCATTATTTGAACTGGCTAGCCAGTCATGTTAATGTTAGCCGGATAGCTAGCTAAAAAGCTAGATACAAAGCAAAACATTGTTTCGGAAGTTTCTTTTAGTTGCCTAGTTAGATTGACAAATAATAGATTCATATTTAAACAGCTGGGTTTATTGGTGTTAAGTACACCAGATATGCTTTTTTGGACCACTGTCGTTTTTGTGTTGATACTTTTTCATAATGACAATGACAAGTTTGTGTGACATTAGTGCTAGTACGGACTTGGACCCAGGCGAGGAGAAACACAGCAGGCAGAGGTAAGGGTAAATCCAGAATATTTACTTGAGCTCTTCATAGCAAAACAACAAAGCAAGGGCACACGAGAACACAGAATAAAACATGAGACCTGAGAAACTGGCCCAGTCCACAGAGGAACCTAAATAGTCTTCCAGCAGGTGATCCCAATAAGCCCAATCATGGTCACCTGGATACTAGAAGTAACCCAAGGGTGCTCTCCAGTGGCAACCTCAGGTAGTACACTCATGGGAGAAAACCTGACCTGTGACAGTTTGATTTTGGACGACAACTGTTTAGCTTTAGTCTTGAAATCTTTGGTTGTTTAGTACACTACTATACTCACTCTGTATAGCACTTGGCCTCACGTGAATCCCAATAAAGAAGACTGGGGCTAAGGCTTAAGAGGGTGTGAACGATGCTGAATGGGTGTACACAAAGAAGAGCTCTCCAGAAGGTGGTCCAAAACATTCAGAAGCCGTTTTCTCAAAAGTGGGGTTACAAATGTATCAACGTTCAAAGCAGAATTCCTTTCCCATTGTTCCTCAACTGTACAGTCGTGGACAAAAGTTTTGAGAATGACACTAATATTAATTTTCACAAAGTCTGCTGCCTCAGTTTGTATGATGGCAATTTGCATATACTCCAGAATGTCATGAAGAGTGATCAGATGAATTGCAAAGTCCCTCTTTGCCATTCAAATGAACTGAATCCCCAAAAAACATGTCCACTGCATTTCAACCCTGCCACAAAAGGACCAGCTGACATCATGTCAGTGATTCTCTCGTTAACATAGGTGTGAGTGTTGACGAGGACAGGGCTGGAGATCACTCTGTCATGCTGATTGAGTTCGAAAAACAGACTGGAAGCTTCAAATGGAGGGTGGTGCTTGGAATCATTGTTCTTCCTCTGTTAGCCATGGTTATCTGCAAGGAAACACGTGCCATCATCATTGCTTTGCACAAAAAGGGCTTCACAGGCAAGGATATTGCTGCCAGTAAGATTGCACCTAAATCAACCATTTATCGGATCATCAAGAACTTCAAGGAGAGCGGTTCAATTGTTGTGAAGAAGGCTTCAGGGCATCCAAGAAAGTCCAGCAAGTGCCAGGACCGTCTCCTAAAGTTGATTCAGCTGTGGGATCGGGGTACCACCAGTACAGAGCTTTCTCAGGAATGGCAGCAGGCAGGTGTGAGTGCATCTGCACGCACAGTGAGCTGAAGACTTTTGGAGGATGGCCTGGTGTCAAGAAGGGCAGCAAAGAAGCCACTTCTCTCCAGGAAAAACATCAAGGACATACTGATATTCTGCAAAAGGTACAGGGATTGGACTGCTGAGGACTGGGGTTGTCATTTTCTCTGATGAATCCCCTTTCCGATTGTTTGGGGCATCCGGAAAAAAGCTTGTCCGGAGAAGACAAGGTGAGCTCTACCATCAGTCCTGTGTCATGCCAACAGTAAAGCATCCTGAGACCATTCATGTGTGGGGTTGCTTCTCAGCCAAGGGAGTGGGCTCACTCACAATTTTGCCTAAGAACATAGCCATGAATAAAGAATGGTACGAACACATCCTCCGAGAGCAACTTCTTCCAACCATCCAGGAACAGTTTGATGACGAACAATGCCTTTTCCAGCACGATGGAGCACCTTGCCATGAGGCAAAAGTGATAAGTAGGTGGCTTGCGGGAACAAAACATCAATATTTTTGGTCCATGGCCAGGAAACTCCCCATACCTTAATCCCATTGAGAACTTGTGGTCAATCCTCAAGAGGTGGGTGGAAAAACAAAAACCCACAAATTCTGACAAACTCCAAGCATTGATTATGCTTTCCACCTGGCTACCCCGACCCCGGTCAACTGCCCGGCACCCTCCAAAGCAACCCGCCCTAGCCCCCACCATTTCTCCTTCACCCAAATCCAGATAGCGGATGTTCTGAAAGAGCTGCAAAATCTGGACCCCTACAAATCAGCTGAGCTAGACAATCTGGACCCTCTCTTTCTAAAAGTATCTGCCGAAATTGTTGCAACCCCTATTACTCGCCTGTTCAACCTCTCTTTCGTATCGTCTGAGATTCCCAAAGATTGGAAAGCTGCCGCGGTCATCCCCCTCTTCAAAGGGGGTGACACTCTAGACCCAAACTGCTACAGACCTATATCTATTCTACCCTGTCTTTCTAAGGTCTTCGAAGGCCAAGTTAACACAGGATGTGGCCCATAAGTTAATTGACAGCATGCCAGGGCGGATTGCAGAGGTCTTGAAAAAGGGTTTGCATCAACTTCATGTAATTGTCAATAAAAGCCTTTGACACTTATTAAATGCTGGGGCGGCAGGGTAGCCTAGTAGTGGAGTGTTGGACTAGTAACCGAAAGGTTCAATTCCCTGAGCTGACAAGGTACAAATCTGTTGTTCTGCCCCTGAACAGGCAGTTAACCCACTGTTCCTAGGCTGTCATTGAAAATAAGAATTTGTTCATAACTGACTTTCCTAGTAAAATACTTCAGTATTCCATAGTAACATCTGCTGAAAATATCTAAAGACACTGAAGCAGCAAACATTGTGAAAATTAATATTTCTGTCATTCTCAAAGCTTTTGGCCACGACTGTAGACTATGATATACCAGTTTCTAGTCTCTACTTTTATCCAATGTAAAAAACACAATTTAAAATGTTGTTACATAAGACCGAATCGAGCCGGTCGGTCACAAATGGTCTACTCATGAGGCTTTTGCCATCATGCT
The DNA here is from genome assembly GCA_003317085.1 of Hucho hucho. Taxonomy (NCBI): domain Eukaryota; kingdom Metazoa; phylum Chordata; class Actinopteri; order Salmoniformes; family Salmonidae; genus Hucho; species Hucho hucho. The sequence continues at coordinate 1,281,849 of QNTS01000531.1, read as the reverse complement.
TCTGCATTATTCACATTTCACATAATCCTACCTGCAGGGGATAGGCTACTCCATTTGGCTTGTATACATCTCCATTTCCAAAGAGTGCATCTAGTCCAGTTATCAAAACGCTCTCCTCCAAACATATTCAAATTATTCAGTCCTATAATGCCATATCAACGGTAGGCCTAGGCTATATTTTGCTAACTGAGAACGTACCTCACACATACAATACAATTTATGGGAGCCTAGTATTTTTTATTTCAGGAGAAATGCGATGCGTAAAGCCCTATATTCGTTGAAGCCAATTACAACAATGTTGACTGTCAAGACTCCAAACATATTGAGCAAACACTGGATGTTTTTTTCAACTGTTGCTATTACTCGTTACTGTAGCCTATGCAATATAATAAACTGTATCAATCCACAATAGACTAGGTAGAGAATATTCCATGCCCCCAGCCGAATTGGTGTTGATGACAATCCAAAAACCATCAATAACCTACAGAACTTGAGACAACGGCATGCAGTTTTAAGCCATGAAACGCTCGTCACACCTATAATATATCTATTCATCAAAACCCAGCTCTTTCACGCCACCGTCAGTTAATGCACTCATATTTCCAGCAGTGAAAATAGCAAAAATATTTCTGACACACCCCCAACCTATAGCTCTACCACTGGCGCTAAGATTTACAATTGTGTTAGGTTTATTAAAATAGAGCCCTAAGTCTCTTCTCTGACTGATGAGCTCTGTAATGAACAATACGATGTGTGCAACATCAATCTGGGGTTCTCTTAGCCCTCCCATACCCGTCATGTTAATCATAATGCTTTCACTGATGTCTTCCTCGTGTGCCATTATGATTACGTGTGTGAGAAATCCCCAGTCTATTTCTGTCTGGGAATTCAATAGAGCATAGTCTGCCGCCTGATTGAAATGGATGTGTCGGGGGATGAGGAAGTAATAACCACATCACCACCAGAACTTCACTGAGGGGAATTACTTTTGTTGGTTTCTATTTTTTTTTTTTTACCAACCACACGTTTGGGGTTGCATTGAGCCTTGAAGCCAAATATTGAGTCAACATTTTTTGGCTGGTTACTTTATAATAATCTCAGAATTTCGTTTTAGTAGCTGTCAACTGATGATACAAATATGGCAACATTATACCTGATATAATGATTTGAAAATACTAACCAATAATAGCGTAAATACTAAGGGCTCTATTTTAACAAACCTAACGAAATGGTAAATCTAAACCCTGTCGGTAGCACTATACAGTGGGGAAAAAAAGTATTTAGTCAGCCACCAATTGTGCAAGTTCTCTCACTTAAAAAGATGAGAGAGGCCTGTAATTTTCATCATAGGTACACTTCAACTATGACAGACAAAATGAAGAAAAAAAATCCAGAAAATCACATTGTAGGATTTTTAATGAATTTATTTGCTAATTATGGTGGAAAATAAGTATTTGGTCA
>QNTS01000531.1:1219254-1279453 GCA_003317085.1 Hucho hucho | reverse complement strand
TGACCAAATACTTATTTTCCACCATAATTTGCAAATAAATTCATAAAAAATCCTACAATGTGATTTTCTGGATTTTTTTTCCTCATTTTGTCTGTCATAGTTGAAGTGTACCTATGATGAAAATTACAGGCCTCTCTCATCTTTTTAAGTGAGAGAACTTGCACAATTGGTGGCTGACTAAATACTTTTTTTCCCCACTGTAGGTCTGGGGGTGTGTCAGAAATATTTTCACAGCTGTTATTATGAGCAAAATAGCTGGCGGTGGCGCGGAAGGGCTAGGTTTTGATGAATAAACAAGTTGTAGGTGTGACAAGGGCTTAGCCACTCAAGACGTTCCATGGCTTAATGCTTCAGGCGTTTGTCTCATTCTATAGGATATTGAAAGTCTTTGCATTGTCATCATCTCCAATTTGTCTGGTGGCATGGAATATTCTAGTCCATTGTGGATTGATCCTACAGTTTAGTAAATAACATAGGCTACAGACTAGTAATGAGTAATAAGATCAGTAAAATAGAGCACTGCAGGTAGGCCTACAGCATGTAGGCAAAAGTGTCACCAGTAGACCATTGAGAAACCATTTATGGATAGGCTACTTGTGCATGGCCAGGATAAGAAAGACACTAGACGCATTGCTGCTGAACCAGCTTTCAATATAGTACGGTAAGTGTTTTTTTAAATAAAACAAAATGAAAAACTTCTGGACTTGTCTCCATGCTGCTTTGCTGTTTGTTGCTACTTGGATACCTGCCAAACTTGTCAGTTTTTACTTTTAATAACCGTTTAATCAAATTAACACATTTACCAACATCTTAATTTTTTCCTCGCTAAACTTTTTCACCACGGACACTTTTTATGCACATGGTTCTAAAGGACCTCCACCAGCCGAAAAAACGAAGTAGTAACATTAACACTAAGCCATCTAATTGCAGTCGCTGTACTCATAATATACAGGAGAACTTTCGCTTATGGTGAGATTAGCCGTGTTGCAAACCCAACTTCAGATACAATCGTTAGGCAAGGGCAATTTAAGTGTAGGAAAGGATTAAACTGTCTGTGCCACCAGTAAGTACAGATAGTAGTATAAATCCCCCTTCCCCCCAAGGCTTCTGGAAACAGATGTTGTAGGTATGCTCAACCAGTGTCGCTCATTCAGTCGACAGAAACATTCAACCGGTTCAGAGGCCCACCATTAACCCTGACAAATTGAAAACCATAGTCTTTGGCGACTCCATTACGTGCAATATAAGACTTAAAAATAATCATCCAACGGTCATACACTGTTTACCAGGGGATAGGGCTACCGACGTAAACGCTAATCCGTAGAGGGTGCTGGCTAAGGCTAAAACTGGTGATCGTAGAGAGCATAGGGATATTGTTATCCACGTCGGCACCAGACATTTTCATTAATCTGATGACTGATATTTATCTAATCAACTATGTTTAACTTCTTTGGGAGCAGCGCACGAGGTGACCGTTTTGGAGCGCCTGGCGTGCCCAAAGTAAAATGCCTCCCATTCAGGCCCAGAAAATAGGATATGGACATATTTAGTACCATTGGATAGGAAACACTCTGAATTTTCCAAAAGTGTTAACATTTTGTCTGTGAGTATAACAGAACGGATATGGCAGGTGAAAACCCGAGGAATTTCTGTCCTGGAAAAAGTGGTTTTGACATATTGCCTCATTTAGAACCCCTCCCTTATGAAAATGCCAATATAAGGGCATATGAATGCAGTACCTATCGCTTCCTCTAGATGTCAACAGTCTCGAGAAAGTGTTCTGATTCTTTTTAGATGCATTAGATGGCAGAAGAAGAAGAATAAGGAAGTGGTCACACAGAATGTCAATAGAGGAAAAGGCGCGTTCACGGCTGGCACGCTCTTTGGTTGAAACACTTGTATATTGATGCATGTTTAACTTCTTAAGGAGTAGCAAGGTTGGCTGGAGCGCTTAGCGCCCCACTCCCGACACTACCAGGTGAAATGCAAGGCGCCAAATTCAAAATCCAAAAGTTGAATTATTAAACATGCATCAATATACAAGTGTTTCATAGTCATCAAAAGCTCTGCTTCTTGGTAATATTACAGCGTTGTCAGATTTCAAAAAGGCTTTATGGCGAAAGCACCACATTTGATTGTTTGAGGGTAGCACCTCACATATTTTTCCCATTTCCATAAATTCATAAACCATGCGGTTCACACAAAACACATTTCACAGCGAAAACAAATCAATTACCTTTTGAATCAATTACCTTCTGCTGAGGGCTTCCCAAGTGTCCAATGAAGACAATCCATGGTTCTTTTGTTAGAAAAAGTAATGTATTATATCCATAAATCTCCGTTTGGTTGGCGCGTTATAATGAGAAAATAGAGCCTCCAATCATCCATTGAAACGTGAAGAGAACTCGTTCAACTTATACCTATAAACTTGTCGAGGAACAATCAAACATAATTTTAAATGTATCCTTAGGAACACTTTTATGTATAAATAGTATAATATTTTAACCAGAATATAAACTGGGCGATAAGAAAGGAAAAAACCAAAGAGCGCGCCAGCCGTGAACGCGTCTTTTCCTCTATTGACATTCTGTGTGACCACTTCCTTATTCTTCTTCTTCTGCCATCTAATGCATCTAAAAAGAATCAGAACACTTTCTCGAGACTGTTGACATCCAGAGGAAGCGATAGGTACTGCATTCATATGCCCTTATATGGGCATTTTCATAAGGGAGGGGTTCTAAATGAGGCAATCTGTCAAAACCACTTTTTTTCAGGACAGAAATTCCTCGGGATTTCGCCTGCCATATCCGTTCTGTTATACTCACAGACAAAATGTTTACACTTTTGGAAAATTCAGAGTGTTTCCTATCCAATGGTACTAAATATGTGCATATCCTATTTTCTGTGCCTGAATGGGAGGCATTTTACTTTGGCCACGCCAGGCTCTCCAAAACCGTCACTTAGCGCCCCACCGCTCCCTAAGAAGTTAATTGTTACCTGATTAAATGAATCAGCTTTAACAGGTTGAAATTGCAAATGAGCGTGTGTTTGACAATTGCGCTGGCTTAACGCCAGCCGAAGATAGAGCTAAAAAAGGATTAAAGCTTCTTATTGGTCAAGAAACTTTGACTGCTCAAACCGTTCACAAATGGCCACCAAATCAATGGGAGAACCTTTTTGAAATTCAAAGTCCCACTCCCATACCAGTAGAAAATGATGTTGTTTCGCTCAGCAGGTAACTGTGAGGAGGTACTATGTTTGCCCATGATAGGAACCAATGGGTTATACCTTGACCCGTATCATGTTAGGGGATCTGCTCTGTGTCTCGACAAATTAATTCCCATCACTGTCTCCTGCCGCCAACTGCCTGTCCATCCATCCTAGTAGGAAATGGATTATGCCTTATTGAAACAATCTCTTCAGACAAATCAGGCAGAAAATGTATTATGATGTCATAAAAACTCGCTGCAGGGGAGAAAGGCCTTTCCCCATTCATCCCAACATAGCCTGAGTCGATCAATAATAAGGACTGTGTTTATGATAATTATATTAATTATTCAATGAAATGAGTCGAGAGATTTGGTCGTTGGTCAAACCTGAAAAGCTAATTAAGTGTCAGAGCCTGAACTTTCCAATACAATAATCCACAAACCTCAGTCTATTACAGACAAGATTAAATGGTTTGCAGTTATCCCTGAGGCTTTCACTTCAAATAGAACTTCTGGATCGCTAAAGTGCACAAAGGGGCTTTTGCAAGCAAATGAGAATTGAGATGGTGTTGCACATGTTGCTTTCCAGAACATGACGATACGCTCTCTCGCTCTGTGAAGGAAGTATTCAATTATAATCCTCATTGACACAGGACTTTTAGTAACTGTGTGAATTGTGTAGCAAATTACTTCTACAGATAACAGCCTATCACTGTCCATCTTCAAGCTTCTATCTCAAGCCCCTTCTCAAATATAATTACTTAAAATAATTATAAATATTTATTTAAAAAGGCCTGTGCTCATGTACTTCAGTTTGTATTGACTGCTATGTGGGTATAATAAAACTTGAACTTTCATCATAAATCTGTGATATTGTAGCAAATTTGCTGGTAGCTGGGAGCAGTGCACAAACACAGGTCCTAACATACTATTGATTAAACCAAAGAGCCCTGACACATTGTTTGGGTCAATATGGAGCATTTACAGACATGGTCACTGGTCACTACATTGCCCCTCCCTCTAGAAGCTCTCTCGTACTTCAACCTTCTATCTCAAGCCCCTTCTCACCACTTTGTGAGTGCCCATTTTATGTTTTGACCACTGCCTCACTGAATAATATACCGTTTTGGCATACAGGTATATTGCCTGACAACACATCCTGGATTAAATTTCGCTGCTCTATCGATCTCTCCATACATCAGTCTGAACCTGCTATCCTAGAAGTCGTTTGAGCTGACGTCAAAATGGCGTGATTCATGATTCGTGTACGCCGATTCTGGCCCAACCCATTGGTTTCTGGGACCAATTAGAATGGTTTGAATGTGTTCACTTTCAAGTCGTCGGGGGGAAGCAAATCCGGACTCATCATCAATAGCGAGTGATGTGGATGGGTAGCCAGGCAAACGGGTATATCCACAAACTGGTTGAGTCAATATTGTTTCCACAACAAAAAACAATATTTTCCTTCCTCCTTCCATGGAAAACTGACTCGATTTGCAAAAGAAATTGGAAAATGTATTTTTTTTTCACCCAACGTTTAACATAAATCCAACGACACCTGGTTAAAACATTTATTATTTTACTTGAAATTCAAATTAGCTAACAACTCAATCAAATGTAAATCAAAACTAGATGTTGAACTGATGTCTGTTCCCAGTGGGATACTTGAACTGTATGTAATTAAACACAAGTCAGTGGGCACTGTACAATCATTTGTTAATGCATTAGGCAGGCGTGATAAAATGTAACTTAATGTGACTGACTCAAATGTGACTGCCAATTCACCACACGTTAACTTAAGTACTGTACATTATTTTAGGGCCATCTTTGTTAGTTCTGTCTGGCCATGTCCTCATTGTTACGTCTGCTTCTGCCCCGTCCTCTACTTCTCATCCTGTGTCTTCCTAACCTGCCTCCAGCACACCTGCCGCTTTCCCTCTCTCTCTCTGTGTGGGTGTATGTGTGATTTTGTGAGTGGAGACAGGTGTGCTGGAGGCAGAGCAGATCCCCACCAGCTGCAACCTGTTCCATAATCAAGACCTCTACAAATACTCAGCCCTGCCACTTCCACGCTGCCAGATGTAGCCTCTGCTCAGTCAGTCTGAAGTTCAAGCCGTTTGTTCCTGCATAGATCGTATTATCCTGTTGAGCTTGGTTTTCCTTAGCCTGACACTGCTTTTCTCTCCGCTATAGTTCCGTCTGCTCTGACTCTGGTCCCTGTCTCCAGTCCCTCGTCTCGTCAGTCCTGCTTCCCTGCCCTGGACCCCGCTCTACAGCTTCCTTGGATTCCGCAACGAAACCTGCTTACCCTGCCCCTACTCCCCATGTCCCCGCTTCAGTTCCTGGTTCCCTACTACCAGCCCGAGCTTCCCCTGGCCTGCACCCCATCTCCCCCCGCTTTTCAATAAATACCTTAGTTACCTTGTCCCGGTCTCCTCGCCCGCCACATAACACTCATGGCCTTACGTGGAAGTAATGAGGTGTAGTAGTAGGTATCTACTGTACTTGTTTTGCTTTATTCAACAACAATCCCTCATCGCATTTGAGGGCATGAAGGCCAGCAGCAAAAATCTTTTTTTTTTATTTAGTACTGAAAAATTGTGTCAGACCCAGAGCTTGAACTTCAAACACAAGGAAGATTGAATGGTTTCCCTTTTCATGAAAAATGGCTGCCATTGGATCATGCCAGAAACGGAAACCTTTAATGCATTCATAGTCTCTCCAACCCTTCAGTCCATGTTAATTGCCATGTAATTGACTATTAATAAAATATAAGTTGCCAAACATATTAGAATAACCTGTAGTGTGGTTGTAAACTTTTAGAAAATTTGCTGCAAACTAGAGTAACCAGTCAGTATCTGGTGTGACCATCACTTTCCTTGTGCAGCGCGACACATCTCCTTGCCTAGTGCAGCGTGACTGTGCGAAGTTGCTGGATATTGGCAGGAACTGGAACAAGCTGTCGTACACGGTGATCCAGAGCATCCATTACATGCTCAATGGGTGACATGTCTGGTAAGTATGCAGGCCATGGAAGAACTGTGACATTTTCCACTTCCAGGAATTGTTTAAAGAATATTGTGACATGGGGCCGTGCATTATCATGCTGAAACATGAGGTGATGGCGGTGGATGAATGGCACGACAATGGGCCTCAGGATCTCATGACGGTATCTCTGTGCATTGAAATTGCTATTGATAAAATGCAATTATGTTCATTGTCCGTAGCTTATGCCTGCCCATACCATAACCCCACCGCCGCCTTGGGGCACTCTGTTGACATCAGCAAACCGCTCGCCTACACAGTTGAAACCGGGATTCATCGTGAAGACCACATTTCTCCAGTGTGCCAGTGGCAATCGAAGGTGAGCATTTGCCCACTGAAGTCTCGGTTACAACTTCCAACTGCAGTCAGGTCAAGACTGGTGAGGACAACGAGCACGCAGATGAGCTTCCCTACATAAGGGACACGGATGGCATTTGCTGTATGTTTGATGAGAAACTGCATATTGCAAATGTACGGTCCCTTACTAGACGTCCGCGAATGTTTCTAAAATAGGCCGACGGCGTCGGGCCGTGCCCCAGGGCCAGATCTTCCGGGAAGTCATCAAACGAAGTCTCTCGGACATTCAGTTCCGTTTAATAAAAAATAAAAAAAAATGTCATTTTTCCGCCCTTCAGGTTAATCCCACCAGATGGCAAATGGCTTCTTATTGCAAATGTACAAAACATACACCTAATTGACCTGGCCTTTTCTCCTAAACGGAAAAGACTTTGAAGACGAAACTTGGTGAGCATGGGTTTGGCCAAATGGGCTATTGGCCCCGAAACAGGATGGCGTCAGGGACTCACGGTTTTTGAGTTAAGGCCCATTTTCTGGGATTAAAGGTGAAAAATGGAAATGACAGCTTCACATCAAAGTACATGAACCTACGGTGTAAGGAAAAAAAGAACCAGACATTTATCTGTTGTAATTTTCGAGAAATCGTCAAATGTACAATTCATAATGTTGAAAAAAAAATAAAAAATCCCCCCAAAAAGTATAGATCCAGTTGCGGCGTGTTCAGATTAATCCGTTTAACGTGGGTTTTGGAGCTCTACGTGAATTCTGTGATTTTCTGTGATTTTCTGAAATCACACACACGCACAGTCAATGGCGAATGACACAGTGAGGGCTTACAGACAGACACAGCCTGCAATAGTTACTTTTGTTCGAACTATCAAAGAACCGTCAGACCTAGAGCTCTGAAACTTTAGAAACCCATTCTAGACCTTTAGTCGATAGTGCACGGTGAGTTACGGGGCTCTAGAAGGTTCTCAGGCCGAGAAACAGCCTCGTACATTTGCAATATTTTCAATTCATTTTTACATCTCGAAAATGACAAAATTTCTAAAAGTCCCAAAGTCACAAGGCTAGGTGCATTAGAACCGCCTCGGCCCATAGAGACGGACCCTAACGCTTCTGTCCGATAGCTCATTCAAGGACCCCGTAGCAACGCCCGGAAAATGTGGATTTTCAGCAGCAATTAAGGTCGCTGCTCGGACTCCAAATGACCTATCGAGCCAAAACTCGAGATTCGGGGTCGCCTCAGCTAGGCCTACACATAATGTCGGAACTGGACCCGCAGCTAGAACGTAACTACGTGTTTTACATTTTTACCATGATTTAAACAGAAGGCGCTGTGAATTTTGAGCCTGCTCTGACATAGTTGGCTTCTAAACGAGTTGGAAAAAATGGGTTTGGTGTCAGTTTTTATCAGTTTGGTGTCAGAATGATATCTAATTGACTGATGGACGCTGACTTGCTGGCTGACTTTTGTACATTTGCAATAAGATTAAATAGGGCTGAAACATCACCAAAATGACAGACTGAAATCAACACTAAAAAGTGCATCACCATAGTCTCTAGGCTGTGCCGAGTTCAACGAGATGACCCACTTGACTGTATCTCGCTCTGACCTCATAGACCGTGCAAAAAAGTAGGCCCTAAATGAAGCCTGGCCCTAAATTTCAGCTGCTTTTGGGTGACAGCTGCAGACCCGTTTGGGTTAGAAGCACAATTCAACTTCAGGAACGTTCCTTAGGACCTTCCGATCTGTGCAAGCCTAACCGTGACCGTGTGGCATTAACCCTTAACAGTAAAAACAGGGTATTTTCATCTAACAGTTTGCTATGACATCTCTCCCCATAGGTATACATTGCCTGCTCCCCTAAAATCAACCTGATGCCTATGTGGGTTATGAATGCCTTATGAACCTGTCTTTGATGACAATCCATCAGGCCACTATAAGGTCTACCTGTGTTGATTCTAAGCTTCCTGGAGCAACCGGAAGTGGTTAAATTCACCCTAAAGGTGTTTTACAATACCTAACCTGCAGTTGGTGAAAAACAGACTTTCAAACCTTTGTTAATCAGTCAGTTATTAACTTACAGACTTAAAACTCAGGATTCTGTAAAAGCCTACCCGAATGAGGATATGTGTTTAAGTACAGCTTCCGGTGACAACTGGAAGTGCCTTAATTTGGGGTCATAGGGACTGTTTCGAAGGGTTAAAAATGATTTTTTTTCCAAAACTTCATGTGTGATTAGGCAACCCCAATGAACTGTAAATCTGTCATTACTCCCATCAGATTTCCTTAAAAAACTAACACACGCACACAGTCAATGGGGAGGGACATAGTGTGGGGCTTAAAGACAGGTAGGTATTTAGATATTTTTTTTTGAAATGTCCAAATTTGACCCTTGGGTCTTGACTTCATGTACATATGCCATATGAATTGCCCCGGTGGAGCGCGCTCGCCACCTATAGTAATTTTGAGTTATGACATTTGGCATTTTTAATATGCCATTTGCCATAAGCTTTGGTTGATCTGCCGTCCATTTGAGCACTCTTTTCAATCGTGTGTATGTTTCGTCCAATGGCAATATGTTGCCATTCATTTTTGTCCATTTCATGGGGGTATTCCCTTACCTGAGACGGTTTCTGACAGATTGTGCAGAAATTCTTCGGTTGTGTAAACCCATAGTTCCATCAGCTGTCCGGTTGGCTGATCTCAGACGATTCCGCAGGTGAAGAAGCCGGATGTGGAGGTCCTCAGCTGGCATGGTTACACGTGGTCTGCGGTTGTGAGGCCGGTTGGACGTACAACCAAATTCTCTAAAATGACGTTGGAGGAGACTTATGGTAGAGAAATGAACATACAATTATGAGTGAAACAGCTCTGGTGGACATTCATGCAGTCAGCATGCCAATTGCATGGTCCCTCAATCTGTGGCATTGTGTTGTGTGACAAAACTACACATTTTAGAGTGGTCTTTTATTCTCCCCAGCACAAGGTGCACCTGTGTAATGATCATGCTGTTAATTCAGCTTTGAGATATGCCATACCTGTCAGGTGGATGAATTATCTTGGCAAAGGAGAAAAGCTCAATAACAGGGATGTAAACACATTTGTGCACAACATTTGAGAGAAATAAGCTTTTTGCATGTTTGGAAAATTTCTGGAATATTTCTATTTCAGTTTATGAAACTTTACACGTTTATATTTTTGTTCAGTATATTTGAATCTGTGGCAACAATACCTATAGCCACTAGTGGCAAACGGTTTACCAGAAGCCATTTCTGGTGAACACGAGTTCCAAGAACAGTAACTGTTGATGACCAATCAGAGGGATTAAAAACATCTGTTGGAAAATGGAAACCAAGCTATCTAACTAACTACCTAACAAAGTCGTCCTGAGAGTGTCTTAATTAACTTCTTAGGGAGCGGCAGCAGAGGTGACGGTTTTGGAGAGTCTGGCGTGCCCAAAGTAAAATGCCTGCCACTCAGGCCCAGAAAATAGGATATGCACATAATTAATACTATTGGATAGGAAACACTCTGAAGTTTCTAAAAGTGTTAAAATAATGTATGTGAGTATAACTACTTAGGGAGTGGTGGGGCGCCCCACTCCCGACACTACCCGGTGAAATGCAAGGCGCCAAATTCAAAATCCAAAAGTTTAATTATTAAACATTCATCAATATACAAGTGTTGCATAGTCATCAAAAGCTCTGATTCTTGGCAATATCACAGATTATCAGATTTATCAGATTTCAAAAAGGCTTTACGGCGAAAGCACTACATTTGATTGTTTGAGAGTAGCACCTCCAATATTTTCCCAATAGCATAAATTCATATCCATCGCGGTTCACACAAAACACATTTCACAGCGAAAACAAATTCCTTACCTTTTGAAGAACTTCTGCTGAGGGCTTCCAAGTGTCCAACGAAGACATCCGATGGTTCTTTTGTTAGAAAAAGTCATTTATTATATCCATAAATCTCCGTTTGGTTGGAGCATTATGTTCATAAAATACAGCGTCCACTCGCCCATTGAACCGTGAAGAGAACGCGTTCAACCTATACCTTTACACTTGTCCAAGAACAATCAAACATCATTGATAATGTATCCTTAGGAACACTTTTATGTATATTTACTATAATATTTCACCCGGATTATAAACTGGACGATAGGAAAGGAAAAAAACACAGCGCGGGCGAGCCCGTGTACGCGAATCCTCTTCTGTTTACATCCGATGACCAGTTCGAAATTCTTCTTCTATTACCATCCAGAGCAACTATAACATCATCAAACACTGTCTAGAGACTGTTGACATCCAGTGGAAGCAATAGGTACTGCAATCTTACTCCCAGAAATGGCTGTTTTCAATAGGGAGGGGTTCAAAATGAGGCAATGTGTCAAAAACACTTTTTCCAGGACAGAAATTCCTGGAACTCCGTTCTGTTATACTCACAGACATGTTAACACTTTTAGAAACTTCAGAGTGTTTCCTATCCAATAGTACTAATTATGTGCATATCCTATTTTCTGGGCCTTGAATTTGGCGCCTTGCATTTCACCGGGTAGTGTTGGGAGCTAGCGCCCCATAACTCCCGAAGTAGTTAACCAAGTTTAATTCTTCCGAAAGGTTCTGTACAGCTGTAATTCAGACAGCAAAACATTTCTCACCATCACAGTTATATACATCCCACTTAGGACACTCCTCCTTCTCTCCAATCCTTACATCTTATGGTTCTACAGGAAGAGGGGTAACAAGATACCAAACCATTATAACTCCCTTCAGGGGATCTGACCTCACCTCCTGACCTCAACCCCTCCTTCACCTAATCCACAGATGTCCATCTGTCTCTCTACAGAAAACTTCTGACATAAAACCCAGTCTCTTTCACTCTTGAATATATTATGCGTCTGATCTATCATGTCTTTAATATCTCAATGTTAAAAATGTTGAATTCAAAAGTTTGAAATGACCCTGCTCGTGGTGCATCAGATATTCATATTTTTTTTGGCCTGAAACAAATAAGTTATTCACTAAACATTATATTCTCCAGATCCCTAAGGTGATATCACTTTAAGACTTCTGCCAGTAGTCCTCCCAACACCAGTCTACAAGATTGGCGGGAAGACATTCCGACACAGCTTCAAAGAAACCAGAAAGTCCTTCATTTACTTAAATAGTGCATTGGCATGGGCAGATTGATGGGGAAATTAGATGATAGCATTTGTGAAACCATGAACGAAAGGAACAGCATTCCAAAATGTGTTATGCATAACTGCACACTCCAATACATTGTTGTGTAAATTAACCGATCAGTCTCAGACCCAAATGAATGGAAGATGTAGGCATCAAACAGGGATTGGGTTTTTTATATTAATCTAAATAGCTATATAGCATACAAAATAAATTGTGTGTGATTGTATTGGGAAAGGGGGATACCTAGTCAATTGTACAACTGAATGCATTCATCTGAAATGTGTCTTCCACATTTTACCCAACCCCTCTGAATCAGACAGGTGCAGGGGGCTGCCTTACACAACATCCCACATCTTCGGCGCCCGGGGAATAGTGAGTTATCTGCCTTGCTCAGGGGCAGAACGACAGATTTTGACATTGTCAGCTCAGGGCCCAACGCTCCTACTTGCCAGGCTACCTGCCTCCATGCTTTGCACAAGTCCTCATAATCTAAAATGTAATGATTTCTATCTAACAGGTTGGGACCAACATGGTTGAGTACCTGCGCCAGGTGGAGGTGACCAGACCCTACCAATTTGTGTTGGCTCCTGGGGACTGCTCACAGGTATTTACAGTCATTAGTGGACCGGCATTAGAGCAAGGCACACTGCGTGGGGCACTGGATGTGTGTTTCTAGTCCTATTATGTATTTGAGATCAACTTTCTCACTGTGCCCCAGCATGGGAATTCCTACAGACCACACTGTATCACCTGCCAGGAACATAATCCCTTGCAGTAATACTGTTGCAAGCATGTCTTTTTTCCACTGAACAATAGTGGATAAGTATTTACTCTTGTATGTAGTGTGAGAAGTGACAGGAGGAAGCACATGTTTGTGTTCTTGTGAATTAATAGATCAATGGATGAATGAGCTATGAGAGGCTCTGATTCAGAGGGGTTGGGTTAAATGCGGAAGACACATTTCGGTTGAATGCATTCAGTTGTGCAACTGACTAGGTATTATCTTTCCCCTTCATATTCCAATGCTAATATGCTCTTAAGGCATTATTTATAGCTCTGTTAAATTTACTTTGTTTGTTTTAATGCATTTTGCTTGTTTTTTGCCTACTGCTTGTTTGCCTTTCGTTCAACTACTGTTACACATATATCTTTATGCTTTCACTCTATCACTCTATCACAACAATTTATTTTAAATACAAATATAACTTTTCGGGGATTGTGAAAAGTGCTTTACAGTTAAGTAATGACAGTTATTAGTCCATATCCTTCAGTGGTTATTTTAGCATGTAAATCTTGGTGGGGCAAAAAAAACAACAAGTGGAATGCATGCCAGCAAAGCCACTACACAACACAACACTAAACAATACATGAATTGCACCCTAACGGTGACAAACGGTGCCCACAAACTGTTAGGGCCTACATAAAGCTGTCCCAAAAGCAGTCCCAACATCTTACCACTGCTACACCTGGCTATCAGCGGAGCCTTGTCTGGCAGCGAAACAGTTCCTTCAGCCTCATTTACTGCCTTTAAAAAAACAACATAGCTGATATGGCTGACTTGCTTAAGAATACTGCGGGAGCAAACGGAAAACACGTCAGTCGCACATGGTGCCCCTCCAACCACCCTTGATGCTCCTTTCCAATAAATATCGAGGGTATGATTCTGGTGACATGATGATTGATGCTTGACTGCCGTTTGACAAAAAAATATATTCTCGCTCTTATCCATAATAATGTAATCATGTAGACTAGCCTACCCGCATAGCCCATCTGCACTGTATCTGCAAGCTTTTGGCTAGGGCACACGTGCCAACACCAGAGTGGGTATATTTGCTATTTAATGCAACAGTTTTTGAAACTATTGGTAGAGTTGAAAATGCGATGGAAACACATTGAAATGTAGATTTTTATTTGGTATATGAAATCTTATGCACAGATATCTATCCACAAAAGTAAGTTTGGTGGAAACACACCACTAGTGGGAAAATGTGTATATTTTCTAGTAAGTACATTTTTCTTCAATAAAGTAGCGACCACCAGAGCTAGTAGAGTCAATTGTAAGTTTTATATCACAAAAGGCATTTTTTTTGGGGGGGGGGGGTGCTGTGGGATTATTTTAAATACTCTTTGAAGAGGTAAGGTTTCAGATGTTTTCGGAAGATGTGAAAGGGTCTCTGCCATCCTAGCTTCAGGGGGAAGCTGGTTCCACCATTGAAGTGCCAGGAAAGACAAGATCTTGGACTAGGCTGAGCAGGAGCTTCCCTCCCATAGGGGTGGGAGGGCCAAGAGACCAGAGGTGGCAAAATGGAGTACTCGGGTTGGAGTGTAGGGTATGAGCAGAGCCTGAAGCTGGAGAGGGGAAGTTCCTCTTGCTGCTCTTGCTGTTCGGAGGAGTGGGGTGACATGGGAGGATTTGGGTTGAACACCAGGCGGGCTGCAGTGTTTTTGATAGGTTGCAGGAGTTTGATGGCACAAGTGGGGAGCCCAGCTAACTGCGAGTTGCAGTAGTCCAGATGGGAGATGACAAGTGCCTGGATTAGGACCTGTGTGAGGTAGGGTCGTACTCTATGGATATTGTATGGTATGAACCTGCAGGAGCAGGTCACTGCGTTGATGTTTGCAGAGAATGATAGGGTGTTGTCCAGGGTCAAGCCAAGGTTCTTTGCACTCTGGGAGGGGGACACTGTGGAGTTGTCAACCATGATGGAGAGGTCTTGGAGCGGGCAGGCCTTACCCGGGAGGAAGAGCAGCTCTGTCTCATTGAGGTTGAGGTTATGGAGCAACATCCAAGCTGAGATATCTGCCAGGATGTTGGGCGGCCGAACCTCACTACAAGCAGGATTTAATTTGGAGGTGAAGGGGAGAAAGAGGTGAAGGTTTAAGGTAGTTCTCTGTGAGTGGGACCAGTGGACTCAATAGGCAGAGTGAATAAGGAGCGGATGTCATCAACCTTCTTTTCAAAGTGGTTGACAAAGTCGCCTGCAGAGTGAGTGGGAAGGGGTGGAGGATTGAGGGAGGAGAAGATAGAAAATAGTTTCCTAGGGTTAGAGGCAGAAGCTTGAAATTTGGAGTAATAAAGTATAGGCTTTAGCAGCGGATACAGAGGAACAGAAGGTAGAGAGGAGGGTGTGAAAGGATGATATGTCCTCCAGGAGTTTAGTTTTTCTAAATTTTTGCTCTGCTGCCTGCAACCCTGTTCTGTAAACTCACAATGAGTCACTCGGCCACGGGGCAGGATGTAAGGGCCGAGCCAGCCGGGAGGAAAGGGGACAGTGCGAGTGATATGATGTGGAAAGGGAGGATAATAGGGTCAAAGAGGCAGAATCAGGAGAGGGAGAAGGATTTAGCAGAAGGGAGAGATTATAGGATAGAAGAGGAGAGAGTAGCCAAGGGGTGGGGAGCGAACTGGGACAGAAAATACACTGTGATAGCTCTTGTGATGCAGGTCTTGCGAAATCAAGCGCAGGAAACAGAGATGAGACAAAAACTTCTTTACTAGAAGAAAACGCATTACTTAACAACCAGTAGTGTACACACTGCTCACGACGCAACGGAGCCACAACGTAACAGATAAATAATCACAGACAAAACCCAGGGGGGAACAGAGGGATTAAATAACGACACATGCAATTAGGGAAATGGGAACCAGGTGTGGATGAGACAAGACAAACAGAAAATGAGAAATGGATCGGTGGTGGCTAGAACTCTGGTGACGTCGACCGCCGGTAGCCGCCCGAACTAGGAGAGGGACCGACTTCAGCGGAAGTCGTGACATACACACATAGTTGCCGAACCTACAAAAGAACAACATTTGAAAATTTGAAAATAACTAGGTAAGGGAATACCCCCATGAAATGGACAAAAATGAATGGCAACATATTGCCATTGTACGAAACATATACACGATTGAAAAGAGTGCCCTAATGGACGGCAGATCAACCAAAGCTTATGGCAAATGGCATATGGCAAATGTCAATTGTAATACCCCAAAATTACTAAAGATGGCGAGCGTGCTCCACCGTTGAGTTTCATATTGCATATGTACATGAAGTCAAGACCCAAGGGTCAAATTTGGAAAATTAAAAAAATATTGTTTTGTTAATAACACGTATATAACAACCATATGAACATACCTTTGTCTCATTTTATTGAGTTTGTCCATAAGGCCTATGTTTTATCCATTTGCAATATGTTACCATAGGAAGTCAAAAGTCAATGAACCATGTCCAAATGGCATAAGAAATGTACAAATACCATAAGATGCTGTACAAAAGTATTGAAAGTGCCAAATCATGATGTTATGTCCATTTACATATATGATCATAGGAAGTCGGCTTCCGAACCCAAAAGTCAGTGAACAATGTCCAAATGGAATTTAAACTGACAAAATGATATATATCACTATGTTAAGCCCTGAATCATCCCATAGAGTCTATTTGTCATGTTTGATGAGAGAGAAGTGGGACTCTGTTGTTTTATAAAATATTTTTTGAAAACATCCAAAATGACCAGGGGCGCCCCCTATTGGATCCCTTGCACCCTCCTAAAGGCATTAAAAACCATATTTAAAATGTGCTCATAGTAACCCGTTCCAATCACCAGGTGCACAGCTGTCAATTTGCGATGTCTTACAATGTGCATTTACCATCACGAATTTGACAGGCTCCAAAATACTTTAGAAATGCCCGATTGACTGGCCCGTTGAACTCGGGATGGCCAGGTCCAACGGTTTTAACTTATTACAAACGGACAAAAGTCAACCATCAAGTCAGCGTCCATCAGTCAATAAGATATCATTCTGACACCAAACTGACACAAGCTGACACCAAACCCACTTTTTCCAACTCGTTTAGAAGCCAACTATCACATAAGTCATAGCAGGCCCAAAATTCACAGTACCTTCTGTTTAAACCATAATAAAAACTTAAAACACGTAGTTACGTTCTAGTTGGGGGTCCAGTTCCGACATTATGTGTCGGTCTAGCTGAGGCGACCGCGAATCGCGAGTTTTAGCTCGATAGGTCATTCGGAGCCCGAGCAGCGACCTTAATTGGTGCTGAAAATCCATGTTTTTTCCCGGGCGTTGCTACGGGGTCCTTGAATGAGCTATCGGACAGAAACGTTAGGGTCCGTCTCTATGGGCCGAGGCGGTTCTAATGCACGTAGCCTTGTGACTTTTAGAAATGTTGTCATTTTCGCGATGTAAAAATGAATTGAAGTTATTGCAAATGTACAAGCCTGTTTCTCTGCCTGCGAACCTTCTAGAGCCCCATAACTCACAGTGCACTATCGACATAAGCTCTAGAAAAGGTTTCTAAAGTTTCAGAGCTCTAGGTCTGACGGTACTTTGATTGTTCGAACGAAAGTAACTATTGCAAGCAGTGTGTGTCTGTAAGCCCCACACTGTGTCACTCCCCATTGACTGTGTGCGTGTGTGAGTTTTTCTTGCAAATCTGATGGGAGTAATGACAGATTTACAGTTCATGAGGGTTGCCTAATCCCACATATGAAGTTTTGGAAAGATTTGACTTTTTTAACCCTTTGAAAGCCCCTTTTACCCCAATTTAGGTACTTCCGGTTGTCACCGGAAGCTGTAAGTGAACACATATCCTTATTGGGGTAGGCTTTCACAGAATCCTTAGTTTAAAGTCTGTAAGTTAACACTACCACTGAAAATATTTTAAAAAGCCATTACGAACACAGGCTGTAAAACAGTGATCAGTAAGGTCATTACAGAAAACACCTGACTGATACCTATCAGAATTATTTGTCGAGGAGAGTAGCCTTTTCTGGGTGTTTAGAGTCATACCTTGTGGGATTGGTAATAATATGAGAAAGATTTAGGGAGTCCCATTGCTTTAGGACTTGGTCAGGTGGTTTAAGCATGTCCCAGTTTAGATCACCAAGCAGGACACATTCAGACTTAGTGTAAGGCGCCAGGAGAGAGCTTAGGGCAGGTAGGGTTCAGGCCGGTGCTGATGGAGGACGATAGCACCCAGCAACAGTCAACAAAGAGCTATTTGAAAGTTTAATGCTGAAAACCAGCAAATCAAATTGTTTGGGGACAGACTTGGTGGAGACAACTGAGCGCTGAAGGTGATCACTCTGGGTCAGTCTGTTATATCTGGAGTATTTCTCCTCTCTTATCCGGTGTCCTGTGTGAATTTAAGCATGCTCTCTCTAATTCTCTCTCTCTTTTTCTCCCATTCTTTCTTTCTCTCTCTCGGAGGACCTGAGCCTTAGGACCATTCCTCAGGACTACCTGGCCTGATGACTCCTTGCTGTCCCCAGTCCACCTGGCCGTACTGCTGCTCCAGTTTCAACTGTTCTGCCTTCGGCTATGGAACCCTGACCTGTTCACCAGACAGGCTACCTGTCCCAGACCTGCTTTTTTCAACTCTCTAGAGACAGCAGGAGTGATAGAGATACTCTGAATGATCGGCTATGATAAGCCAACTGACATTTACTCCTGAGGTGCTGACCTGTTGCACCCTCGACAACCACTGTCATTATTATTATTTGACCATCTTGGCCATGTTCTGTTATAATCTGTACCCGGCACAGCCAGAAGAGGACTGGCTACCCCTCACAGCCTGGTTCCTCTCTAGGTTTCTTCCTAGGCTCTGGCCTTTCTAGGGAGTTTTTCCTAACCACCGTGCTTTTACACCTGCATTGCTTGCTGTTTGGGGTTTTAGGCTGGGTTTCTGTACAGCACTCTGTGCCATCAGCTGATGTAAGAAGGGCTTGATAAATAAATTTGATTGATTGATTGATTGATCCTTGATAAAGATTGCCACTCCCCCACCTTTGGAAGATCTGTCTTGCCGAAAAAGGTTTTAACCAGAAAGGTTAACATCCGTATTCAAAACACTCTTCCTTAACCACGTCTCAGTAATGACCTGGATTGGAGCTGTGAACCCACACTTTCAATTGATCCATTTTAGGTAATAAGCTTCTAGTGTTAACATGCAGAAAACCCAGGCTTTTACGAGAGCAGAAATAAGTGAAGCAGAAATCAGAGCACAAGTCAGAATTGGGGCTAGCGACAGTAGATGGGCCAGGGTGTACATGCACATTTCAAGATATCATCAACAGTAATACAATCAAGGCACGGCATATGCCAGGGAGAGCTCTGCAGTGTTAATTTATGACATCTGAATGTGCATCAGATGGCAACAAGATCATATTGTACAGCATTTTGATCAGGTAACATGAATACAAAGCTAGCGAGAGGCTAGAATAGGATGGGTTTTCCAAAAGTCTGTGTAACCAATAGAAAGTCAGAGTCCCGAGTGTGGGAACAAACAGTCTGTCCCACGGTTGGGTAAAGAAAGTTTGTAGTCAACAAAGTATGCAGAGTCATGCGGCAAATAGCAAAATGCACAATATATATATATTTTTTAACATAAATGCGACTTGGGGCTAGCCATTGTAAGTTCAGAGTCACTCGTCCAAACAGTGCGTGAGTGCTGGAGGCGAGTGAAAGCTCGGGAGAGAGGGGTGAGTGTGGTGGGGGTAACTGTACCAGACAGGGGGAGACAGGCCAGGGCAGTCAGTGAACAGATCGCCAGGTGGAATCCAAGCAAGCAGTGCAGCAGGCAACCACTCACGCACTGTTTGTCACACCCACTTGGGTGAAGCTTTTATTTCTGGAGGCAGATTTGTAAGTGAATGGTCTTTGAACAACAGGAGGGGGCTTCAGAGGATGCTTCAAAGACTCCTGCCACTTGTTGGGCTCAAAGGCATCGACACCTTTTACTTCACACCTTAGTGCTAATTGAATTTGAATCTGGTCTGTCCTTGCAAGCCTGGGAGCTCAGTTCCAGGTTGGATGGTGTCCTCAGGTCTCTGCTGTTTGTTTGCTAGAGCACCCTCCGTATAGCTTGGAAAAAGAAAACATTGAAAGCAGTAATCTCTCCGGTTAAAATCCAAATCCAAAAACATGTTGAAAAATGTGAGAGCTATTATTGAAAACTCATTCTGATGTTTAATAAATGTATCGTACAGTGTGTGTGTGTGTGTGGCAGGCTTACAATGATGGCAAAAAATAAAATTTGAGAGTGCGCTGGCTCTGGTGCTAGAGGGGGTACGCAGCTGGAGGTTGAATGTTTGAAGGGGTACGGGACTATACAAAGTTTGTGAACCACTGATTTAGACAATACTTTGTGCATGCTACCATGATTCCAGATAATCCTAAAGGAATCAGGAATCATGATGAGTGAGAAAGTTAAGAGGGTCAAAGATCATACCCCCAAGACATGCTAAACTCCCTTGTTATTAGTAATGGTGAGAGGTTAGCTTGTCTTGGGAGTATGATCTTTAATTCATTAAGGATAATTCGTAATCATGGTAGCATCCACATTAATGTAGAACTGTGTAGAACAGGGGTCTCCAACAGGTAGATTGCGAGCTATCAGTAGCTTGCAACTAACCTATGAATAGCTCTCCAAGCAATTCTGAAAGTACATGCATTTTTTCATTTGTTCAATTGCAAACTGTCATAAGCTTAAAGCTCCCAGCTCCAATCAAGCCACATTGACATTATCCCACCCATGGTTAACCACTATTGGCATAAAGAAAATATATAAACGAAACACAATATCTGCCAATTCATTTCCAGCAATTTTGCCCAATGGTCTTCTGATGTGATTTAAGCATTGACATGGACTCAGAATGTCAATTTTCATTGTTTCTATATGAATAATTGTAATATTAGATAAAACAATCTAAAAGCAGGCAAAATACAAAACAGAAAATCCAAATTCGCGAAAATACAAAATATAACCTTTTGGGGCCTGTCATGCCAAATACTGTTTATTAACAATTATTTTACCAGGTATATTGACAGAAAACACATCTCTTGTACACCAAGGACACGGGACGAGTTGCAGGGTAGAGGAGAAGAATGTGCCCATTTGAAAGATATAAAAAAATGTGTAGCTCACAACATGAAAAATGGATTAACAGTAGCTCTAATGCTAGAAAAAGTTGGAGAACCCTGGTTTAGAAATGTATTATATTCTTATTTACAATAAAAGTGACTCCAAAATGACACAACACATTATTTACCATTAATTTCTATTAGGCACAAAATAAATCTGAAGCACAACCAAAACGAACGGCAAATGCCAAAAATCAAATGGGTAAAATAAGTGTGTAGATACTACTACTCCAATGGTCCAAACCTCATGTCTCCATCATAATCCATTCAAAAGTGATTGGAGTTTTTACCCTTGTAGGATTATCACATTTAAAAAAAAAAAATCTTTAACCTTTATTTAACTAGGAAAGCCAGTTAAGAACAAATTCTTAATAACAATAACGGCCTACCGGGGAAGAGTGGGTTAACTGCCTTGTTCAAGGACAGAATGACAGATCTTTACCTTGTCAGCTCGGGGATTCGATCCAGCAACCTTTCGGTAACTGGCCCAATGCTCTAACTACTAGCCTACCTGCCACCCCAGGGTAACTAAATCAAGTAGTCAAAAATAGGATTGCTTCAGTCAGGCTGGATACTATGTGAGAATTAAGTCTAGCTGACAGGCTCACCGTTTAACATGTCATATTTCTTCTCGAATCCGGAGGACATTTTAGTGTACACATATTTTAGTGTACAGTTTTCAAAAATCTCAAAAACATGCAAACCTCTGAAAGACATGGCCACAGCATGATGCTGACACCACCATAGGGATGGTGCCAGGTTTCCTCCGAACGTGAAGCTTGGCATTCAGGCCAAAGAGTTCAATCTGTGTTTCATCAGACCAGAAAATCTTGTTTCTCATGGTCTAAGGGTCTTTAGGTGCCTTTTGGCAAACTCCAAGCGGGCTGTCATGTGCCTTTTACTGAGGAGTGGCTTTCGTCTGGCCATTCTACCATAAAGGCCTGATTGGTGGAGTGCTGCAGAGATGGTTATCCTTTTGGAAGATTCCCCCATCCCCACAGAGGAACTCTAGAGCTCTGTCAGAGGGACAATCAGGTTCATGGTCACCTCCCTGACCAAGGCCTTTCTCCTCCGATTGCTCAGTTTGGCCAGGCTGCCAGCTCTTGGAAGAGTCTTGGAGGGTCCAAACTTCCAAACTTAATTTAAGAATGATGGAGCCCACTGTGTCCTTGATGACCTTCAATGCTGCAGAAATGTTTTGGTACACTTCCCCAGATCTTTGCCTCGACACAATCATGTCTTGGCGCTCTACGGACAATTCCTTCAACCTCATGGCTTGGTTTTTGTTCTGACATGCACTGTCAACTGTGGGACCTTATACAGTGAGGGAAAAAAGTATTTGATCCCCTGCTGATTTTGTACGTTTGCCCACTGACAAAGAAATGATCAGTCGATAATTTTAATGGTAGGTTTATTTGAACAGTGAGAGACAGAATAACAACAAAAAGATCCAGAAAAACGCATGTGAAAAATGTTATAAATTGATTTGCATTTTAATGAGGGAAATAAGTATTTGACCCCTCTGCAAAACATGACTTAGTACTTGGTGGTAAAGCCCTTGTTGGCAATCACAGAGGTCAGACGTTTCTTGTAGTTGGCCACCAGGTTTGCACACATCTCAGGAGGGATTTTGTCCCACTCCTCTTTGCAGAGCTTCTCCAAGTCATTAAGGTTTCGAGGCTGACGTTTGGCAACTCGAACCTTCAGCTCCCTCCACAGATTGTCTATGGGATTAAGGTCTGGAGACTGGCTAGGCCACTCCAGGACCTTAATGTGCTTCTTCTTGAGCCACTCTTTTGTTGCCTTGGCTGTGTGTTTTTGGTCATTGTCATGCTGGAATACCCATCCACGACCCATTTTCAATGCCTTGGCTGAGGGAAGGAGGTTCTCACCCAAGATTTGACTGTACATGGCCCCGTCCATCGTCCCTTTGATGCGGTGATGTTGTCTTGTCCCCTTAGCAGAAAAACACCCCCAAAGCATAATGTTTCCACCTCCATGTTTGACAGTGGGGATGATGTTTTTGGGGTCATAGGCAGCATTCCTCCTCCTCCAAACACGGCGAGTTGAGTTGATGCCAAAGAGCTCCATTTTGGTCTCATCTGACCACAACACTTCCACCCAGTTGTCCTCTGAATCATTCAGATGTTCATTGGAAAACGTCAGATGGGTATGTATATGAGCTTTCTTCAGCAGGGGGACCTTGCGCGCACTGCAGGATTTCAGTCCTTCACGGCGTAGTGTGTTACCAATTGTTTTCTTGGTGACTATGGTCCCAGCTGCCTTGAGATCATTGACAAGATCCTCCCGTGTAGTTCTGGGCTGATTCCTCACCGTTCTCATGATCATTGCAACTCCACGAGGTGAGATCTTGCATGGAGCCCCAGGCCGAGGGAGATTGACAGTTCTTTTGTGTTTCTTCCATTTGCGAATAATCGCACCAACTGTTGTCACCTTCTCACCAAGCTGCATGGCGATGGTCTTGTAGCCCATTCCAGCCTTGTGTAGGTCTACAATNTTTTGTTGTTATTCTGTCTCTCACTGTTCAAATAAACCTACCATTAAAATTATAGACTGATCATTTCTTTGTCAGTGGGCAAACATACAAAATCAGCAGGGGATCAAATACTTTTTTCCCTCACTGTATAGACAGGTGTGTGCCTTTCCAAATCCTTTCCAATAAATAGAGTTTACCACAGGTGGACTCCAGTCATGTTGTAGAAACATCTCATGGATGATCAATGGAAACAGGATGCCCCTGAGCTCAATTTCGAATTGAATACCTTTTTTTACTAATGTAAATAAGGTATTTATATTTTTTATACATTTAAAAAAAAAAAAACATTTTTCGCTCTGCGTTATAGGGTATTGTGTGTAGATTGATGAGAAAATTGTTTTATTTAATCCATTTTAGAATAAGGCTGTAATGTAACAAAGTGGAAAAAGTCAAGTTTGAATAGTTTTCAAATGCACTGTATAGGATAATGGTGCGTTTGTATGTTTTGTAGTAAAAATGTTTCATGAGCTGAAATGTTCCATACGCACAAAAAGCTTATTTCTCTTAAATTTCTTTACATCCCTGTTAGTGAGCGTTTCTCATTTGCAGAGATAATCCATCCACCTGACAGGTGTGGCATATCAAGAAGCTGATTAAATAGCATGATCATTACACTTGAAAATCTATGGCAAGACTTGAAAAATGTCTCTCTAGCAATGATTAGCAACCAATTTGACAGAGCTTGAAGAATTTAAAAAAGAATAATGTGCAAATATTGTACAATCCAGTTGTGCAAAACTCTTAGAGACTTACCCAAATAGACTCACAGCTGTAATTGCTGCCAAAGGTGATTCTAACATGTATTGACTCTGGGGTGTGAATAATTATGTAAATTACATATTTCTGTATTTCCTTTTCAATAAGTTTGCTACATTTTCTAAAAACATGTTTTCACTGTCATTATGGGGCATTGTGTGTAGATGGGTGAGATATTTGTATTTATTTAATCCATTTTGGGGGGGGGGGGGTTGTGTGTAAGTGGAGAGTCTCCATTGAAACTAAATTAGTCCAGGAGAAATACTTACTGGTACTGAAGCTTGAGGGTTGATGTAATCTGAAAGTGGTTGACAGAGACTGGACTGGAGTTTGAAGGAGGCAGACATTGGCTGGGCTCTGAATGCAGCTGACAGAGGCTGGACTGGACTTTGATGGATGCATACAGTGGTTGGGCTCTGAAGGTGTCTGCCAGAAACTGGACTGGACTCAAATAAATTATCCCAAAAAATATTTAGCGGATGTCACATACTGACTATGCGCTTGCAGATTTTTGTCCGCTCTAACTTGTCCAACCTTTCCTGGTGAACATGGCCAACTGCCACATTGTTCAGTCTCTTCTGTGTCATTGATGTTCTGAGACATGTTTTCAGCCGTGCTGCCCTGTTTTGTGCCAATTGTAATTTTCCCTCTTTGTAGCACCTGACCACATGACTGGACAATAGTCCAGGTGCGACAAAACTAGGGCCCGTAGATCCTGCCTTGTTGATAGTTATGTTAAGAAGGCAGAGCAGCGCTTTATTATGGACAGACCTCTCTCCATCTTAGCTACTGTTGCATCAATTGTAAGTAAGCATTTGTAAGTAAGCATTTCACTCTAAGGTTGGCGCATGTGACAATTTGTTTTTGATTTGATTGATCAATATGTTTTGACCATGATAGTTTACAATCTAGGGTTACTCCGGGCAGTTTATTCTCCTCAACTTGCTCAATTTCCATATTATTCATTTCAAGATTTAGTTGAGGTTTAGGGTTTAGTGAATGATTTATCCCAAATACAATGCTTTTAGTTTTTGAAATATTTAGGAGTAACTTATTTATTGCCACCCATTCTGCAACTGACTGCAGCTGTTTGATAAGTGTTGCAGTGGTTTCACTTGCTGTGATAGTTGACGTGTACAGTGTTGAGTCATCAGCATACATAGACACACAGGCTTTACTCACCAAAAAGTCTCACCAAGGATTCTACTTGCTTGAATATACTTCTCACTTCTGGTACCATGTTCTTGATAATGTCAACCACCAGCAGGTGCTGAATGTGTAGTTAGACTCTAACATGACTAGCTGCACCTGCTCCCGAGTGGCAAAGCGGTCTAAGGCACTGCATCTCAGTGCCTGAGGAGTCACTACAGACCCTGGTCCGATTCCAGGCTGTATCACAACCTGCCGTGATTGGGAGTCCCAATTGGCCCAGCATCATCCGGGTTAGGGTTTGACCGTGGTAGATCGTAATTGTAAATAAGAATTTGTTCTTAACTGACTTGCCTAGTTGAATAAAGGTTTAATAAAAAACCTGCAACGCCCTGGGCTCCAACGCTGGGTACTGGTTGACCACACTATCAATTTCTCCAGAGATGGGAACCTTTTCCAACTTATAGAGTGTTTAGAGCCCCCCCGATGAAAACATTCTGTGAATTGCATACATGTAGTATCTTATGATGTTGAATTATTGCATTCTGTAGTATGATTCAGGGCCTGAGAAACATTTCAGAGGGCGGCGGATGTGTGGCCTCTGAATAGGCAACAGGTCCAAGGAAGGGATAATTTGAGTTGACATGGACTTATACAGTGAGTCAGACAGAGACAGTGAACAATGTCCTGTGTTACTGGCTAACCTATGAAGTTTACTTTAAAAGGACACATTTACTGAATTTGCGATTTTCACGATTCTATACGTATTGTGATTCAATACTTTGATTTTATTGCGATTCGATGTTCCAAAGATATTGGGAAAGGGGATACCTAAATGTGTCTTCTGCAATTAACACAACCCAGATGAATCAGAACAGTGGGGGGCTGCCTTAATCAACATCTAGGGAGCAGTTGTTTTTGGGGGTTAACTGCCATGCTCAAGGGCAGAACGGCAGAATTTTCCACCTTGCTGGCTCGGGGACTTGAACCATTCGGTTACTGGCCCAACGCTCTTAACCGCTAGGCTATCAGCCGCCCATATGTCTGCTGCAGAGAAACAAGAGAGAGCCATGAGAAAATAAGATCTGATCAGTCATGGAAATAAAAAACAGATTGAGAACAAGCAATGAAGGAGAAATACTGGAGTTTTGGTGCAGGTACAGCCAACTAGCGCAAAAATTATATTGCGATAGTCAAAACGGTACAATACGAAATTACTTCAAAAATAATATCCCGATATGTAACTGTACCAATTGCCCCCCAATCACTCACTCACCTGTAGATCAACACTGCTGCTCCCCCTGCCAACACTGACATCACTCTCTTCACTGTCACTTGCTTCTCTAGCACCCTATCACAGCAGATATGGATATACAATATACAGTGAGCCAGAGAGAGACAGTGAACAATGTCCTGTGTTACTGGATAAACAGAGGTTTACTTTAAAGGAGTTAAAGTACACATTTACAGTGAATTATTATGAACAATCACATTTGACCAGGACTACTGTACATAATCATTCAAGCTTTGCACATTGTAAATGTAGGGCCTAGTTCTTTCTCCTGGTTTATAACCTGGGTGAAAAAAGTAGATAAGATACAGAACGTCTTCTTTTTTTGTGGTTCTGTTTTGGTATCGTTTTGGTATTGAATATCAAGTATTTTGATACTAAACCTGGTATTGGTGTCAAAGTCAAAACGTTGGTAATGTGACAACACTACTTGGCAGGTAGCCCAACCTTTCTTAATGGCCTCTGATCGCTGTTGTCCTCATTTACGTGCCATATAAGAAGTTCACCACTGTCATTCAATACTGGCAAGAAAAACAACAGAAGGAAATAGGAAATTCAGAAACTCTTGGAGGACAGTAGAACTTGATAGAAGAGCTTATTTATTGCAAAAATTTAAATTTGATATTTCAGCTCTTGGCATTCATAAGGGTATTTCAGAAACAGATGTTCACATTAGACTTCACGTGTAACTTATGATTGTAAATGTATTGATTACTAAAATATGAAATTCACAGTATTTATACATTTTCTGTTTACACATTAATATTAAACTCTAACATTCACTCCACACGAGTACCCATGTAAAACATGTAAGTTAACATTTACAAACTTTTTGCCAGGAAAATAACCTCTCACCCAACGTCAACAAAACTAAGGAGCTGATCGTGGACTTCAGGAAACAGCAGAGGGAACACCCCCCTATCCACATCGACGGGACCGCAGTGGAGAAGGTGGAAAGTTCCTCGGCGTACACGTCACTGACAAACGGAAATGGTTCACCCACACAGACAGTGTGGTGAAGTGGGGGCAACAGCGCCCCTTCAATCTCAGGAGGCTGAAGAAATTTGGCTTGGCACCTAAAACCCTCATAAAGTTTTACAAATGCACAATTGAGAGCATCCTATCGGGCTGTATCACCGCCTGGTACGGCAACTACACCACCTGCAACCGCAGGGCTCTCAAGAGAGTGGTGCGGTCAAGCCCAACGCATCACCAGGAGCAAGCTATGTGCCCTCCTGGACACCGACAGCACCCAATGTCACAGGAAGGTAAAAAAGATCATCAAGGACAACAACCACCTGAGCCACTGCCTGTTCACCCCAGAAGGCGAGGTCAGTACAGGTGCATCAAAGCTGGGACAGAAAGACTGAAAAACAGCTTCTACCTCAAGGCCATCAGACTGTTAAATAGCCATCACTAGCACATTAGAGGCTGCTGCCCTATATACATATACTTGGAATCACTGGCCACCTTAATAATGGAACAATAGTCACTTTAATAATGTTTACATATTTTGCATTACTCATCTCATATGTATTCTTTATTTTATTTTTTTACCACTTTTTCTCCCCAATTTCGCGGTATCCAATTGGTAGCTACAGTCTTGTCTCATTGCTGCAACTCCCGTATGGACTCGGGAGAGGCGAAGGTTGAGAGCCGTGCGTCCTCCGAAACATGACCCAACCACTGCTTCTTGACACAATGCCCACTTAACCCAAAAGCCAGCCACACCAATGTGTCGGAGGAAACACTGTACACCTGGCGACCATGTCAGCGTGCATACGCACGGCCTGCCACAGGAGTCGCTAGAAAGCGATGGGACAAGGACATCCCTGCGCATCCCCATGGGTCTCCGGTCGCGGCCGGCTGCGACAGAGCCTGGACTCGAACCAGGATCTCCAGTGGCACAGCTAGCACTGCTGTATATACTGTATTCTATCTTATTGTACTGTATCTTAGTCTATGCCACTGACATTTCTCGTCCAAATATTTATATATTCTTAATTCATTTCCTTTACTTTAGATTGTGTGCATTGTTAGATATAACTTGTTAGATATTTCTGCACTATTGGAGCTAGAAACACAAGCGTTTCTCTACACCCACAATAACATCTGCTAAACGTGTATGTGACAAATAAAATTTGATTTGACATAATGTGCAAATGTTTGTGTGTTTATTTTTTGGGGTTTTTGATCAGCTTTAATATTGCGGATAGATTGTTGCTTCCATCAATGTAATTGTCTGCATCATTTCCAATCCCCCATATATTTTTTGGGGTAAATATATCTATATATATATACATACATACACATATCCACATATATAAAAATAAATGTCCTCTCACTGTCAACTGCGTTTATTTTCAGCAAACTTAACATGTGTAAATATTTGAATGAACATAACAAGATTCAACACCTGAGACATAAACTGAACAAGTTCCACAGACATGTGACTAACAGAAATTGAATAAAGGGGGGGTCAAAATCAAAAGTAACAGTCAGAATCTGGTGTGGCCACCAGCTGCATTAAGTACTGCAGTGCATCTCCTCCTCATGGACTGCACCAGATTTGCCAATTCTTGCTGTGAGATGTTACCCACTCTTCCACAAAGGCACCTGCAAGTTCCCGGACATTTCTGGGGGGAATGGCCCTAGCCCTCACCCTTCGATCCAACAGGTCCCAGACGTGCTCAATGGGATTGAGATCCAGGCTCTTCACTGGCCATGGCAGAACACTGACATTCCTGTCTTGCAGGAAATCACGCACCAGAACGAGCAGTATGGCTGGTGGCATTGTCATGCTGGAGGGTCATGTCAGGATGAGCCTGCGGGAAGGGTAACACATGAGGGAGGAGGATGCCTTCCCTGTAACGCACAGTGTTGAGATTGCCTGAAATAACAACAAGCTAGGTCCGATGATGCTGTGACACACCGCCCCAGACCATGACGGACCCTCCACCTCCAAATCAATCCCGCTCCATAGTACAGGCATCGGTGTAACGCTCATTCCTTCTACGATAAACACGAATCTGACCATCACCCCTGGTGAGACAAAACCGCAACTCATCAGTGAAGAGCACTTTTTGCCAGTCCTGTCTGGTCCAGCGACAGTGGGTTTGTGCCCATAGGCGACGTTGTTGCCGGTGATGTCTGGTGGGGACCTGCCTTACAACAGACCTACAAGCCCTCAGTCCAGCCTCTCTCAGCCTATTGCGGACAGTCTGAGCACTGATGGAGGGATTGTGTGTTCCTGGTGTAACTCGGGCAGTTGTTGTTGCCATCCTGTACCTGCCCCACAGGTGTGATTTTCGGATGTACCGATCCTGTGCAGGTGTTGTTACACATGGTCTGAAACTACGAGGACTAGGAAAAAAGGGGAGGCTTGCAAGCCGAAGAACACCATCCCAACTGTGAAGCACGGGGGTGGCAGCATCATGTTGTGTGGGTGCTTTGCTGCAGGAGGGACTGGTACACTTCACAAAATAGATGGCATCATGAGGATGAAAAATGATGTGGATATATTGAAGCAACATCTCAAGACATCAGTCAGGAAGTTAAAGCTTGGTTGCAAACGGGTCTTCCAAATGGACATTGACCCCAAGCATACTTCCAAAGTTGTGGCAAAATGCTTAAGGACAACAAAGTCAAGGTATTGGAGTGGCCATCACAAAGCCCTGACCTCAATCCTATAGAAAATGTGTGGTAAGAACTGAAAAAGCGTGTGCAAGCAAGGAGGCCTACAAACCTGACTCAGTTACACCAGCTCTGTCAGGAGGAATGGGCCAAAATTCACCCAACTCATTGTAAATAAGAATTCGTTCTTAACTGACTTGCCAGGTAAAATAATTAAAACTATAGAGCAGCACAATATATAGCCACAAGAATAGGCATGACTGCTTACTAAAATAAACAAGTTACATTAAACAAGTCAATCTTTTCCAGCGGCAGAGATGACATCACCTCCTTGATCAACTGCATAAAAGAAGGCGGTTTTGTCGACTTTCAATGAAAGAGGACAAAACGGCGAGCTAGCAGCGAGGCAAAATGCCATCACATTTGCCTGATGCGTGGTAACATTCTGATCTAGAGGAAGTACTCCCAAAATAGCAATGTACGGATTGGGGCTAATAGTTTTGTTACACGTGTGAGAATGCCTCAAAAATGGGGTCACAGAAGCCACTCAAAGATTGGCAAGACCAAAACATGTGTCCCACTGTCGCTGGACTCTGATTGCAACACTTGGGGTCAACATTTGGATACATTTTTGCCTGTCTGTCATTTGAGTAATGGAGACAGTGCAAAACTTTGAACTGAATGAGGCCATTCCTTATGCAAAATAATGAGGTGTGGATACGCTCTATTCTATGTTGCCATATGTCATCGGTTAGCTCGACCCCCATGTCTTGCTCCCATGCAGATATTGTATTTGCCCAGGAAGGCGGATTAATGTTCTGTATCATGTCATATAATCTGGAGATTGTGCCTTTCAGATATGGGTAAAGATCTATGCACCTCTCAACGGGACACAAAGCGGGCAGGAGTGGAAATGAAGGGAAATGTTTTTTAACAAAGCTGCGAGTTTGGAGATACCTAATAAAGGTAGGTATTGTCACGACTTCCGCCGAAGTCGGTCCCTCTCCTTGTTCGGGCAGCGTTCAGCGTTCGACGTCACCGGTCTTCTAGCCATCGCCGATCCACTTTTCATTTTTCCATTTGTTTTGCCTTTGTTTTCTACACACCTGGTTTCAATTCCCCAATTACATGTTCATTATTTAACCCTCTGTTTCCCCCATGTTTGTGTGCATGTTTATATTCATTGTTCAAGTTGGTATATTTACGGCTGGTTGATTGTTTGCCAGGTTCTGTGTTTTACGCCCGTTATGTTTGTGAGATCGGTATTGTTCCCGCACCTTGCATCGTTTTGTGTACTGGTGCTGTTGGATTATTAAATGCCTTATCCACACATCTCTGCTCTCCTGCGCCTGACTCACTGAACCAGCACCCACGATTCTTGACAGGTATTGCGAATATTATGGCCAACCCTCAGACTATCTAATATGCATACTATTCAATAGTAGGCCTCCATAGGCCTACTTCATTTTGCTTGTTCAAGTAGGCTATCCATCCTCATTTTCAAAGAGTACCCATTGTCCAATTACCAAAGACATGCTCCTCCTAACTATTCATTCCTCCTAAAATGTCATATCAACTGCAGCTTTAAAAAAAAAGGACATCATGGTCAACAGTGTCAAATGCAACAAGAGTACAAGGACAGAGAGCTATTTGGCATCTGTGTTGGCTCAAAGATCATTTACCACTTTACAGTAACTAAGGCTGTCTCTCTCAAAACCTGTTTTGATGAAGGTGGTGGGGATAGGATAGAGAAGGCAGGTAGAAGCTTAAGTTGTGATATCACTTTCCTGAGCATGTCTGTGTCAACCATGGAAAATAAATCCATAGTGCCTTTGCGTGGTAAGCTGTGGAACGTATCATCAAACTTCTCATCAGGTATTGCTTGAATGATACCCAGCCTAATGTCTTATCTCTGAAATATGTCGCAAACTCATCATATTTAGATGTGAAGGAAAGTTCACATAGGTTTCAGGGGGTAGGATTTATCAGGCTGTCAATGGTCGAGAAGAACACAAATTATTCTGATTATTAGTGATCAAGTTAGAAAAATGAGCCTGTCTGGCATTTCTAACTGCCTTGTTATATATGCCAAGTTGCTCTCTCAGAATATCATAATGGACCTGCAACTTTGACTTTCACATGTGAGTTCCAAATATCTCTAATGGTCGCCCCAGCATGAGTTATTTTATGCACGTGATGTCAGAATGCACTCACTGTTCCAAAATGTGATTGTTACGCAAGACAGTTAACACACGCTGCCTCCTAATTATCTATAGGCTATGTTTCAACTTGTCAATTTCAAATAATTCTATGACAAGTTTTATTTTTTTAACAGATTCCAGAGGCTGACCCAAAACAACGCCGCCAGAGAAGAGGAAGATGGAGCGGTCTTCTGGTCAGACTTCAGAGGCGTTCACACCACCCACCGCTTCCGAGTATATTACTCGCTAATGTCCAGTCTCTAAATAACTGGACTCTAAGGTCGACAAAATCAGGGCAAGGGTTGCTTTCCAAAGAGACATCAGGGATTGTAACATACTCTGTTTCTTTGAAACATGGCTCTCTCGGGATATGCTGTAGGTACAGCCACCTGGATTCTTTGTGCGTCGCAGGAATATCTCTCCGGTTATTGTCACAGCCGTGTATATCTCCCCTCAAGCCGATACCACAACGGCCCTCAAGGAACTTCACTGGACTTTATGCAAACTGGAAACCATATATCCTGAGGCTGCATTTATTGTAGCTAGGGATTTTAACAAAGAAAATTTGAGAACGAGGCTATATAAATTCTATCAGCATATTGACTCTAGCACTCGCGCTGGAAAAACACTGGATCACTGCTACTCTAACTTCTGCGATGCATACAGGGCCCTCCCCTGCGCTCCTTTTGTCAAATCTGACCACGACTCCATTTTCCTCCTCCCTTCCTATAGGCAGAAACTCAAACAGGAAGTACGCGTGCTAAGGACTACTTAATGCTTGTCTGACCAATCGGAATCCACGCTTCAAGATTGTTTTGATCACGCGAACTGGAATATGTTACCGGGTAGCCTCAGAGAATAATATCGACGTATGCGCTGATTCGATGAGTGAGTTTATAAGGAAGTGTATAGGAGATGTTGTACTCACTGTGACTATTAAAACCTACCCTAACCAGAAACCGTGGATAGATGAAGGTTTTCGCGCAAAACTGAAAGTGCGAACCACCACATTTAACCATGGAAAGGTGACTAGGAAGATGGCCGAATACAAACAGTGTAGTTATTCCCTCTGCAAGGCAGTCAAACAAGCAAAATGTCAGTAGAGAGAGTAAGTGGAGTCACAATTCAACACCTCAGACACGAGACGTATGTGGATTGGTCTACAGACAATCACAGACTACAAAACGAAAACAAGCCACGTCACAGACACCAACGTCTTGCTTCCAGACAAACTAAACACCTTCTTTGCCCGCTTTGAGTATAATACAGTGCCACCGACGCGGCCCGCAACAAGGACTGTGGGATCTCCTTCTCTGTGGCCGACGTGAGTAAGACATTTAAACGTGTTAACCGTGGCAAGGCTGACGGCATCCCTAGCTGCTTCCATCAGAGCATGCACAGACCAGCTGGCTGGTGTGTTTACGGACATATTCAATCTCTCCCTATCCCAGTCTGCTGTCCCCACATGCTTCAAGATGGACACCATTGTTCCTGTACCCA
Organism: Hucho hucho; assembly: GCA_003317085.1. NCBI lineage: Eukaryota > Metazoa > Chordata > Actinopteri > Salmoniformes > Salmonidae > Hucho > Hucho hucho. The sequence goes on along the minus strand of QNTS01000531.1, from coordinate 1,245,678 downwards.
AGAATACAAAGGCAGCTCCTCTTGCTGTTCCATAGGTACCACTCACTTCTGTCATCATGAAGTGCTTTGAGAGACTAGTCAAGGATCATATCACCTCCACCCTACCTGTCACCCTAGACCCACGTCAATTTGCTTACCGCCCCAATGGGTCCATAGACGATGCAATAGCCATCACAATGCACACTGACCTATCCCATCTGGACAAGAGGAATACCTATGTAAGAATGCTGTTCATTGACTATCGCTCAGCATTAAACACCATAGTACCCTCCAAGCTCATCATTAAGCTTGAGGCCCTGGGAACTGCCCGCGTCCTCCTTTCTTCGCGACTACTAAAGGTAAAATAGAGCATACAAACCAGCATACCAACGGACGTAATCCGGTCAGAATTGTGCAAATTCTAGCAACAGCCCTAGCAACAGAAGCTAGAACTCATCGAATCCCATTGTGACGTAGGAGGGGACACTTAGTGGCATGGGGACACTATTTGGCATGACAGGCCCCCCGTAGGTGCACGTTTTGGTTTTAGCCCTAGCACTATAAAGCTAATTCAAATAACTACTCTGCTTATCGTAATTGGCGGAAAGTCATAATCTAAGTAAGCAAACACGATTAAAACAACTTGTTTATGGTGCAATCTTTCAAATTAGGATGAGGATATGTAAATGCCTTAAAGGTGCACTATGCAGAAATCATTCTGCCATTTCTTAGTTGCTAAAATTGTATAAGTTCTCCTATATCAGTTTATGGGACAAAACAAGCAAGTAGAGTGTATTGAATCATTGTACCATCTAAACCGTTGTAAAATATATTCTCCATACCTAAAAATATTGTATTTTCAGCGGTTTGAAGCTGGTGTAAAAAAATGAAAGTAAAAGACGCAAAAACTAAATTTAACCCTTTCCACCCTGTTCATAAAAAAAATCGTAAACATGTTTCCGATGGTTGTCAGGTCAATATTGCTGTGCTACAATCACCATTTTCTTCATAAAACCCCTCTTTTGAAAGGTTATAATGTCTGCATTAATGATATATGATTGTTTAAGGGGTGGAAATTAGCCTTTATCTCAAAAGGAAAAACTTGCATAATGGCTCATTTGACGCTGCTGCCACAGGGAGGCACCTCTCCCCCACTCAAACTGACAGGTTATGACCAACTTTGGCAGCTACATCATTCAGATTTAGACAACAAGGTAAGTAAACTGTATAAATCGTTTTTATGTTTGTAATGATAATATTTACATTTTATGTTTTCAATTCATATTATCTGATCAATGAAATCAACAATTTTAAAGTACACTGAATAAAAATTTAAACGCAACATGTAAAGTGTTGGTCCCATGTTTCATGAGCTGATTGTGTTTAAATCCCTGTTAGTGAGCATTTCTCCTTTGCCAAGAAGCTGATTAAAAAGCATAATCATTACACATGTGCACCTTGTGCTGGGGACAATAAAAGGCCACTCTAAAATGTTGGTCACACAACACAATGCCACAGATTTCTAAAGTTTTGAGTGAGTGTACAATTGGCATGCTGGCAGCAGGAATGTCCACCAGAGCTGTTGCCAGAGAATTTAATGTTAATTTCTCAACCATAGTCGTTTTAGAGAATTTGGTCGTACGTCCAACCGGCCTCACATCCGGCTTCTTCACCTGCGGGATTGTCTGAGACCAGCCACCTGGACAGCTGATGAAACTGTGGGTTTGCACAACCGAAGAATTTCTGCACAAACTGTCAGAAACCGTATCAGGGAAGCTCATCTGCGTGCTCGTCGTCCTCACCAGGGTCTTGACCTCACTGCAGTTTGCGTCGTAACCGATATGCATGAATTCAAAAAATGTACAGTACCAATCAAAGGTTTTCCACCCCCCGCCCACTAATTCAGATGATATCAATCAGCCTACAGATGATTTACTTCCAGCCTTGCTTGTGACTTTAAATTAACTGAAAAAACTCCCCGGCAAGCCTCTTTAATAACAGAGAGACAACAAAGTATTATGGTTCTCCCAGCAGCTGTGCTTTAATTAAATGCCCACGAGGGTTTTCAGTTGTTTCAGCTGCAGCTGAAATAATTAGTTCAAATTAGTGACAATTTATTTACATAGCGAATGACGCGCCTACATTCCCGTTCCATGTTCCCTCAAATTGAGGACAGTTAATGAGGCGTTGGAGGTCGAGGCGCCGCGGCATTGAATTAGTAGAGCGACGCTGTACACTTCAGGGTTTTGACACTTCACATTGTGATTAACTGGGGTGGCATGTTGCCTAGCAGCAAAGAGCATTGGGCCAGTAACCGAAAGGTTGATGGTTCAAATCCCTGAGCCGACTAGGTGAAAAATCTGTTGATATACCCTTGAGCAAGGCACTTAACCTTAACTTAAGTCATTTGGGATAAAAGTGTCTGCTAAATGACTAAACACATTAAAAAAATATATGTACTAACTGTGCCCTCTGCTAAGATTCTATTGCCATTTCTAATTTTTTTCTCTGCTTTGGTTATTACGACTTCTACTGCTAATAACAGCTGTAAAAATGCTATACTACTCTTCGCTCTAATGCAGCCTATTAGATAAAGCTGCTTACTGCCAACTACAACAGTTATGTAAATTGCTAATGCCACCTTGAATACGTTGAATCCCCCTTCTGTTTGAAAGGGAATTTTCTTCATTTATCTTGTGTCTAGAGGTGCCACCTTAGATAAAATCCAAAGCTGCAAGCAATGAAACCTGTCGACAGAGGATGAGAAAGGCCACCACTGCTGCCACCAGAGCTATTGCTACAGCTGTTGCCCATGCAGCTTTGTCACTGTCATAATAGGAGGAGGAACTGGCTAATATATCCCTCCTTCCACAGCAGGGCTGTTACAGAAAGGATAGCCCAAGCTGAAAGTAAAGAAAGATAGGGGGAATGGGGGACAGGGAAGGAAGATGATGAAGAGGCAGCCCACACAAACACAGTGGCATTCCCTCCACCAGTAGTCTGATCCACTCGATAAGGGCTCCTGTCAGTCAGGCTAACTCTTGGGATACCGTGACATTTTAGGAGGAAAACAGTGTCTTTGCTGCTTACCTGACCTTTCACAAAGGCTCTCACGACACAATGTTGTCATCCTCTCAGCTGGTGGTGACACCACATGTGGCCAGTATGGTCCAAAACAGTTCTGATTCTTTACCGTTCCCACGAAGCGTGCACTCGTACACTCCCCCTCATGGATTTAAAGGGAGTGGACTAGTGTAAGTAGTATGGTGGGAACTTCCTTCCCCCCTGCTTGCACCAATCCAATGCTTTAGAATTAATGAGGAGTTGTGAACGAGTGCACACTTCGGGAGAAGGGTAGAGAATCAGGAAAGTAGCAACTAACTCTGTTCTGGAGGAAAGAACCCCTGAATGTTGCTGCCACTGTTTTTTCCAGTCTTTTTTTTATCAAAGTTTGGGATTTTTTGCAACTGATCAGCAATGTTGTGCGATCAAGTGTGTTATTTGCGTCTGTATGTTGTATGTAAAAGATTGTTTCATTCTCATTACATGCACAAACAAATGTATGACTGACCTGTCTTGAAACTTTCTGTTATTGTCTTTCAGTGATTTCATTTTCGGTGGACTGAAAGTAGAAACAAATTTCTAGATTGTATTCATTCAAAATGAATAAGCACAGGTATGCTATGACTCCTCCATCTATACAAAATTAAGAGTGGAAAGTCAGATTTTACTGGCAGTAAAATCTGAAATAGATTATTTTGTCAACACTTCCACCTAGTGCAATGAGAAAAACAGTGCAAGGTTTATGTCAAATGTTCATTTCCTCAGTGCCATCCGGTCTCAAATTTCTCCCTATCCCTTTCCATAACCCATCAATGTTTGCAGATCTGTAGGGTCTGGATAGGTATAAGCAGTGCAGTTACTTCCACCTTAACTTCTTAGGGAGCGGTGGGGCGCTAGCGTCGACTCGTCCATTGAAACGTGAAGAGAACTCATTCAACTTATACCTATAAACTTGTCCAAGAACAATCAAACATAATTGATAATGTATCCTTAGGAACACTTTTATGTATAAATAGTATAATATTTCAACCGGAATATAAACTAGGCGATAAGAAAGGAAAAAACCACAGAGCGCGCCGTTCGGGAACGCGCCTTTTCCTCTATTGACATTCTGTGTGACCACTTCCTAATTATTTTTCTGCCATATAAAGCATCTAAACAGAATCAAAACACTTTCTTGAGACTGTTGACATCCAGAGGAAGCAATAGGTACTGCATTCATATGCCCTTATATGGGCATTTTCATAACGGAGGGGTTCCAAATGAGGCAATGTGTCAATCACTTTTTTCAGGACAGAAATTCCTCGGATTTTTGCCTGCCATATCTGTTCTGTTATACTCACAGACAACATGTTAACACTTTTAGAAACTTCAGAGTGTTTCCTATCCAATGGTACTAAATATGTGCATATCCTATTTTCTGGGCCTGAATGGGAGGCATTTTACTTTGGGCACGCCAGGCTCTCCAAAACCGTCACCTCGTGCGCTGCTCCCGAAGAAGTTAAAGATCTGCAGAAACAAAGGGTTAGGGCCAAGGGGGAGAGCTAGGGAATGATTTGTCTGGTGGCTAAGAAAAACATGATGATGATGATGATGAAAATGTAATTATCAATACCCTCCCACTGAACTTTATCAACTACTACCAATAAAATAGTTACTATCTTAGATAAGCTTGCTGATCATGATAAAAAATTATCAAAAAAAATCAGTGTATCAAACTTTAACACATGGAATCAGGCCCAAATGGTACAGTTTGGCAGAAGTGGATTTTTTTATTTAAAGCCTCATTGAGAATAAATCATTTTACAGATTGTAAATGCTAATGGGGGCCGATTCAGACGTAGGAAATGTACACCTTTCCTACACACTTCTCAGTATTTGGTTTTCAGACTTACCTTATTTAGTCGTGTAACGTCCTCTGCAGGTGTGGCTACCTGATTTCATTAGACCGCTGAAAACCCTAGCACTTGCTGGCAAACAGATTTTCTCATGGAGTTTTTATTCAATAGGGGTTTCAGTTGATGTATCTTAAGCCATTCCTTTAAATACGGTGTACCTTTAAGTTTGAATTTTGTCGACAGACTCACTACAATATATCAAGAGAACGGGTTCAGAATACAACACACACGTTTTCCACCGCCAAAGGAAGCTCAAGACTTCTTGGAGAAGCATATCAAATCCAACACACAAGGGGACAAGCTGGCAGATGGAAGCCCATGACTGGCTCATTATTCAGGTGATATCCATGCACAATCACGCAGTTGAGCCTATGGCTATGATGCTGCCCTCAGCACAAGACAAGACACCTCAAGTTTGGGTACAAGGAACAATATTACTGTTACTTCTTAGCATTGAAGTTGTTATAATTATATTGCCTATGGTCAAGGACATTTACACAGTGATGACACCACGCCAATTAATGAACAATGGAAAATATATGGAGGTGTCATATGTACTCTGACTGTTTTCTTATGTGGATACAGCACATTGAATCCATTTGGGCTAAAAATGGCAATATAAGTTGGTAGCTATCTCCCTACTAATTTGTAAAATTTTGTATAAAAAAAATTATACTGGCAAGAAAAGATGGACAGGCACATGCGTTTACCAATAGGACGCATGGGGAGTGATTAGCTTTGTTTTGTAACGACAAAACTGGTTATGTGTAGAAACCAGACAACAAAGTTTAAATTAAGCCTCTAAAATTGATAAATCAACATATCCCCAAGCAACTGGGAGAGTGTGAGCAATCAGTTATGTACAACAGCGAATCAATCAGTTGGTAAAGCGGCGCGGCGACACGAATCCAACAAGCCATTGCTTCCCCAAGAGGAAAAGATAAGGAGCAACTTAGAAACGCAAACGAGAGTAATGAACAGTTAAAAGCTATCCAGGAAAACATAGCTAACATGCTCTCAATGCACACCAAAACAAACTGCTACAAAAGAACATTCACATGAAAATAAAGTAGAGGCTATTGTGTCAGGCACTCACAAACAAGGTGTGCGCATGAACAAACTAGATAACAAAATGTGCCTTTTGGAAACAAAGTTGCAAACTTTAGAAGATTAATTGGACCAGCAAGAAAACAGAATGAGAACAAAACAACATGATAATATTGTCGTTGTCGGAAGACGAGGAAAAAGGAGACCTTTTCACCTACATGGTCAAACTGATATCAGAGGAACTTGACGTGGATATATAACCAGAAGATCTGGAATGATGCCATAGGATCGGCGTGAACGCTAAATAGACACGCATGGTAATCTTCAAACTGTGTAACTATCAAACCAAATTAAACATTCTGTGGGCACAAGGGGGGAAAGTAGATAAAAATTCACAGACGGTCCATTCGATTTGTCCGGGACCTGCCTGCTAATCTGAGACAGAGACGCAAGGAATACATTTAGATCAAACACTGGAGGAAAAGGGGATCAAGTCTCAGCTCCGCTTCCTGGCAGTGCTATGGGTATGGAAAGGAACGCAAAGGATGGAATTCACAAGCGCCGAAGCCCTAATCAAGCTACAAGAAACCTTCCCATAAACCTTCCCAGTTGAAGGAGGAGAGCCCCCTGCTCTGAGAAGAGGATAAAGTAGGAAAAAACAATGAGTGCAGTAGGCTACATACAGTTATGCCTAAGAACAGTTTGTTAAGTTGAGACAATATCCTTTCCTCTTCCCCCGATACAATCTATACTCTACTTTCCCCAAATTACTGTTTCTTCTCTATGAAGTTAAAATAGAAGTAGCCGATGCCTATGGGCTACATGGACACTGAAAAGACAATTCAAAAGGGAAATTATGAACTGGGTGGTTCGAGAAACCAGATTCTCTGGTCTGATGAAACCAAGATTGAACTCTTTGGCCTGAATGCTAAGCGTCACGTCTGGAAGAAACCTGGCACCAACTCTATGGTGAAGCATGGTGGTGGCAGAATCATGCTGTGGGGATGTTTTTCAGCGGCAGGGAATCAAATCAAATCAAATGTTATCGGTCACATGCACATATTTTGCAGATGTTATTGCTGATGTAGCAAAATGCTTGACTGGGAGACTAGTCAGGATCGAGGCAAAGATGAAGAAAGTAAAGTACAGAGAGATCCTTGATGAAAACCTGCTCCAGAGCGCTCAGGACCTAAGCCTGGGGGTGAAGGTTCATCTTCCAATAGGACAACAACCCTAAGCACACAGCCAAGACAATGCAGGAGTGGCTTCGGGACAAGTCTTCGAATGTCCTTGAGTGGCCCAGTCAAAGCCCGGACTTGAACCTGATCGAACATCTCTGGAAAGACCTGAAAATAGCTGTGCAGCAACGCGCCCCATCTAACCTGATAGAGCTTCAGAGGATCTGCAGAGAAGAATGGGAGAAACTCCCCAAATACAGGCATGCCAAGCTTGTAGCATCATACCCAAGAAGACTCGAGGCTGTAATCGCTGCCAAATGTGCTTCAACAAAGTACTGAGTAAAGGGTCTGAATACTTATGTAAATGTTATATATATTTTTTCATTAATTTGCAAAAATGTCAAAAAATCTGTTTTTGCTTTGTCATTATGGGGTATTGTGTGTAGATTGATGAGGGGATTTAAAAAAAATCTGTTTTATAAAAAGACTGTAATGTATCAAAATGTGTAAAAAGGGAAGGGGACTGAATACTTTCCTAATGCACTGTAAATTTCAATGCATGGAGAATGGTGTTACTTCAAACTTGATAAGAGCTATTGATGAGAGCTAGGTAAATTAGTAATTCATTTGAATAAGGGAATTGTGAATATATTGTTTTAAATGCTGTGCCATTGTGCAGAACGTATATTCTACTGCTTTTTGAACTTGCGGGGATGGGCACTCTCAATTGTCTTAATTGTAGGTGTCACAGGCTGGCGTGATTAGTTTCGTTTTTGGTGTAGGGTTTTTCTGTTCTAGGTGTACTATTTCTATATTTGGTAATGGTTCCCAATTAGAGGCAGCTGAGTGTCGTTACCTCTAATTGGGAACCATATATATGTTTGTAGTTTTCACTAGGGTTTTGTGGGTTATTGTTTGGTCATAGCTTAAGTGTATTNGTGCGCGAAATTCCAGCTCCCCTCATCTGTCGGGCTAGGTTGAGTGTGCAGCCTGGAAGAGTGGTACCGGCTCAGCGCTCCTGGTCTCCGGTGCGCCTCTTCGGACCAGGATATCCTGCACCGGTTCTGCGTGCAGTGTCTCTGGTGCGTGTCCACAGCCCGGTGCCCGACATTCCAGCTCCACTTATCTGTCAGGCTAGGGTGAGTGTGCTGCCTGGAAGAGTGGTGCCTGCTCTGCGCGCTAAGTCTCCAGTGCACCTTCTTGGACCGAGATATCCTGCGCCGGCTCTGCGCGCTAAGTCTCCCGTGCACCTTCTTGGACCGAGATATCCTGCACCGGATCTGCGTGCAGTGTCTCCGGTGCGTATCCACAGCCCGGTACGCGACATTCCAGCTCCACTCATCTGTCAGGCTAGGGTGAGTGTGCTGCCTGAAGTTGTCCTGTCCCCTTAGCAGACAAACACCACCAAAGCATAATGTTTCCACCTCCATGTTTGACGGTGGGGATGGTGTTCTTGGGGTCACAGGCAGCATTCCTCCTCCTCCAAACACGGCAAGTTGAGTTCAAATAAACCTACCATTAAAATTATAGACTGATCATTTATTTGTCAGTGGGCAAACGTACAAAATCAGCAGGGGATCAAATACTTTTTTCCCTCACTGTATGGCCCCACAGTTGGTCGTGTCATCACACAGTTCCATGGTTAATGCAGGCAGGAGACGAGGGTATAGCCTACTATTGTACACTATTCTGACGATTATAATTCTATGTACACGAATCTGTACTCTAAACATTACCATGGGTTGGAAACAAGGTTTTCCATCCATTCCCATCCCCCCTAGCAACCAGGGTTGCCTGTCAGTCCTCCTCCCCCAACCCTTCCCCTTGGGCCTAAAAGCAAAGAAAATGAAAAAAAAAAGGTACATACAGTGCCTTGAAAAAGTATTCACCCCCTTGGCGTTTTACCTATTTTGTTGCATTACAACCTGTAATTTAAATGGATTTTTAATTGGATTTCATGTAATGGACATACACAAAATAGTCAAAAATTGTTCAAGTGAAACGAGAGAAATAACTTGTTTTCAAAAAATTCAGAAAATAAATAACAGAAAAGTAGTGCTTGCATATGTATTCACCCCCTTTGCTTTGAAGACCCTAAATAAGATGCAACCAATTACCTTCAGAAGTCACATAATTAATTAAATATAGTCCACTTGTGTGCAATCTAAGTGTCACATGATCTCAGTATATATACACCTGTTCTGAACGGTCCCAGAGTCTGCAACACCACTAAGCAAGCGGCACCACCAAGCAAGCGGCACCATGAAAGGACTGGGAAACTGGTCAGAATTGAAGGAATGATGGATGGCGCTAAATACAGGGAAATTCTTAAGGGAAACCTGTTTCAGTCTTCCAGAGATTTGAGACTGGGACGGAGGTTCACTTTCCAGCAGGACAATGACCCTAATCATACTGCTAAAGCAACACTTGAGTGGTTTAAGGGGAAACATTTAAATGTCTTGGAATGGCCTAGTCAAAGCCCAGACCTCAATCCAATTGAGAATCTGTGGTATGACTTAAAGATTGCTGTACACCAGCAGGAACCCATCCAACTTGAAGGAGCTGGAGCAGTTTTGCCTTGAAGAATGGGCCAAAATCCCAGTGGCTAGATGTGCCAAGCTTATAGAGACATATCCCAAGAGACTTGCAGCTGTAATTGCTGCAAAAGGTGGCTCTACAAAGTATTGACTTTGGGGGTTTGAATAGTTATGCACGCTCAAGTTTTCAGTTTTTTTGTCTTATTTATTGTTTGCTTCACAAAAAAATAATTGCATCTTCAAAGTGGTAGGCATGTTGTGTAAATCAAATTATACAACCCCCCCAAAAATCTATTTTAATTCCAGGTTGTAAGGCAACAAATTAGGAAAAATGCCGAGGGGGGTGAATCATTTCGCAAGGCACTGTATATACAATTAACAAAAATATCAAACGCAACATCCAACAATTTCAAAGATTTTACTGAGTTACAGTTCATTCACAATAAGAGTCAAAAGGTTGGACACTTACTCATTCCAGGGTTTTTCTTTATTTGTACTATGTTCTACATTGTAGAATATTAGTGAAGACATAAAAACAATGACATAACACATATGGAATCATGTAGTAACCAAAAAAGTGTTTAACAAATCAAAATATATTTTATATTTGAGATTCTTCAAAGTAGCCACACTTTGCCTTGATGACAGTAATGCACACTCTTGGCATTCTCTCAACCAGCTGAGGTAGTCACCTGGAATGCATTTAAATTAACAGGTGTGCCTTGTTAAAAGTGAATTTGTGGAATTTCTATCCTTCTTAATGCGTTTGAGCCAATCAGTGTTGTTGTTCCAAGGGAGGGGTGGTATACAGAAGATAGCCCTATTCGGTAAAAGACCAAGTCCATATTATGGCAAGAACAGCTGAAATAACCAAAGAGAAATGGGTAGCCATTTGATTAGATGTTCAGGAGTCGTATGGCTTGGGGGTATAATCTGTTTAGAAACCTCTTTGGACCTGAACTTGGCGCTCTGGTACTGCTTGCCGTGCAGTAGCAGAGAGAACAGTCTATGACTAGGGTGTCTGAAGTCTTTGACAATTCTTAGGGCCTTCCTCTGACACCGCCTGGTATAGAGGTCCTGGATGGCAGGAAGCTTGGCCCCGGTGATGTACTGGGACGTGCGCACAACCCTCCGTAGTGCCTTGCGGTAAGGAGGCTGAGCAGTTGCCATATCAGGCAGTGATGCAACCGGTCAGGATGCTCTCGATGGTGCAGCCGTAGAACCTTTTGAGGATCTCAGGACCCATGCCAAATCTTTTCAGTCATAGGTTTTGTCGTGCCCTCTTCATGACTGTCTTGGTGTGATTGGACCATGTTAGTTTGTTGGTGATGTGGGCGCCAAGGAACTTGAAGCTCTCAACCTGCTCCACTACAGCTCTGTCGATGAGAATGGGGGCGTTATAGTTGTCCACTATAATCCCATTTGTCTTGATCACGTTGAGGGAGTGGTTGTTGTCCTTGCACCACACGGTCAGGTCTCTGATCTCCTCCCTATAGGCTTTCTCGTTGTTGTCGGTGATCAGGCCTACCACTGTTGTGTCATCGGCAAACTTAATGATGGTGTTGGAGTCGTGCCTGGCCATGCAGTCATGAGTGAACAGGGAGTACAGGAGGGGACTGAGCATGCACCCCTGAGGGGCCCCCATGTTGAGGATCAGCGTGGCGGATGTGTTGTTACCTACCCTCACCACCTGGGGGCGGCCCGTCATGAAGTCAGGGATCCAGTTGCAGAGGGAGGTGTTTAGTCCCAGGATCCGGGGCGACAGGGTAGCCTAGTGGTTAGAGCTTTGGACTAGTAACCGAAAGGTTGCAAGTTCAAATCCCTGAGCTGACAAGGTACAAATCTGTCATTCTGCTCCTGAACAGGCAGTTAACCCACTGTTCCTAGGCTGTCATTGAAAATAAGAATTTGTTCTTAACTGACTTGCATAGTAAAATAAAGGTAAAAAAAAAACTAATGAGCTTTGAGGGCACAATGGTGTTGAACACTGAGCTGTAGTCAATGAATAGCATTCTCACATAGGTGTTCCATTTGTCCAGGTGTGAAAGGGCAGTGTGGAGTGCAATAGATGATCAGTGGGAGGTGTTTAGTCCCAGGATCTGGGGTGACAGGGATAGAGATGCAATAGAGATCATCATCTGTGGATCTGTTGGGGCAGTATGCAAATTGGAGTGGGTCTAGGGTTTCTGGGATAATGGTGTTGATGTGAGCCATGACCAGCCTTTCAAAGCACTTCATGGCTACAGATGTGAGTGCTATGGGTCGGTAGTCATTTAGGCAGGTTTTCTTGTGCACAGGGACACAAGCAGTGGCAGTCTGCATGTTGGTATTACAGACTCAGACAGGGAGAGGTTGAAAATGTCAGTGAAGACTCTTGCTAGTTGGTCAGCGCATGCTCGGAGTACACGTCCTGGTAATCCGTCTGGCCCAGCGGCCTTGTGAATGATGACCTGTTTAAAGGTCTTACTCACATCGGCTGCGTAGAGCGTGATCACACAGTTGTCCGGAACTGCTGATGCTCTCATACATGTTTCAGTGTTACTTGCCTCCAAGCGAGCAAAGAAGTAATTTGGCTTGTCTGGTAGGCACTGGGCAGCTCTCGACTGTGCTTCCCTTGTAGTCTGTAGTAGTTTGCGAGCCCTGCCACATCAGAGCCGGTGTAGTATGATTCGATCTTAGTCCTGTGTTGATGCTTTGCCTGTGATGATTCGTCGGAGGGCATAGCGGGATTTCTTATAAGCTTCCGGGTCCTTCTCCTTGAAGTGGCAGCAGAATCATTTAGCTTAGTGCGGATGTTGCCTGTAATCCATGGCTTCTGGTTGGGGTATGTACATACAGTCACTTTGGGGACGTCATCGATGCACTTATTGATGAAGCTTAGCATCTGCTTCATCTGACCACTTTTTTATTGACCAAGTCACTGGTGCTTCCTGATTAAATTTTTGTATTATGGTCGGATTTGCCAAATGGAGGGCAAGGGAGAGCTTTGTTCATGTCTCTGTGTGTGGAGTAAAGGTGATCTAGAGTTTTTTTCCCTCTGGTTGCACATTTAACATGCTGATAGAAATGAGGTACAACGGATTTAAGTTTCCCTGCATTAGGGTCCCCGGCCACTAGGAGCGCCGCCTCTGGATGAGCGTTTTCCTCTTTGGTAATGGCGGTACACAGCTCATTGAGTGTGGTCTTAGTGCCAGCATTGGTCAGTGGTGGTATGTAGACAGCTATGAATTATTTGAAAAGTCTCTAATTAGATAGTGTGATCCACAGCTTATCATGAGATACTCTACCTCAGGCGGGCAAAACCTCAAGACTTCCTTAGATATCGTGCACCAGATGATGTTTACAAATATACATAGACTACCACCCCTTCTCTTACCAGAGGCTGCTGTTCTATCCTGCCGATGTGTATAACCCGCCAGCTTACAAAAAAGATTCTCATCCGGCGCCTACCTACTTTCTATATTATTTTCAGAAAGGACTTTTAAAAAGTATTATGATGACGTACGTGAGTGATCACACAGCCAAATATACATATAAACTTTTCCTAAACAAATCAAATACCAGTTATAATGCATCCTTAGCTATCCTTTTACGAATATAATATTTCACTCGGATGGTCACCTAAACATTATATAAGTAAAATAAAGTGGGGCGCGCACCCAGACTCGCGCCCGAGAAAACTTGTTGACATTTCAGGTCCCCTTACCATTTCCTGTTCCTATCCGTTCCTCTTACTCCAATCACGCTCAGTCTTTGTATATAGACTATTGACATCTAGTGGAAGCCATAGGTACTGCAATCCAGGAGCTGGATTGCCTTGAAGTCAATGGGGAGAGTGTCAAACAGAGCAAAGGTCACCAAAAACTGCATTTCCGGATGGATTTTCCTCGGGTTTCCGCCTGCTATATCAGTTCTGTTATACTAACAGACATTATGTTAACACTTTTAGAAACTTCAGAGTGTTTCCTATCCAATAGTACTAATTATGGCAGGCATTTTACTTTGGGCACGCCAGACTCTCCAAAACCGTCACCTCTGCTGCCGCTCCCTAAGAAGTTAAGTCATTACTGAAAACTCATCTCTTCAGTCGGTCCTATAATTGAGTGTAGTCTGGCCCAGGCGTGCGAAGGTGAACGGCAAGGCACTGGAGCGACGAACCACCCTTGCTGTCTCTGCCTGGCCGGCTCCCTTCTCTCCACTGGGATTCTCAGGCTCTGACCCTATTACGGGGCCTGAGTCACTAGCTTACTAGTGCTCTTCCATGCCATCCCTAGAAGGAGTGCATCATTTGAGTGGGTTGAGTCACAGCCGTGATCTTCCTGTCCGGTTTTGCGGTGGAGGAGATCTTTGTAGGCTATACTCAGCCTTGTCTCAGGGTTGTAAGTTGGTGGTCTGTTGATGTCCCTCTAGTGTGGGGGCTGTGCTATGAAAAAGTGGGTGGGGTTGTATCCTGCCTGGTTGACCCTGTCCAGGTGTATCGTCGGACGGGGCCACAGTGTCTCCCAAACCATCCCTGTCTCATTCTCCAGTATCTATGCTGCAATAGACTTTGTGCCGGGGGGCTAGGGTCAGTCTGTCTTATCTGGTGTCCAGTGTGAATTTAAGTATGCTCCCTCTAATTCTCTCTCTCTCCCTCCTCTCCCTTCCCTCCCGGAGGACCTGAAAACCAATGCAAATGTTTGTCAGTGTTTGTGGATTAATTTAATAGTTTAATTAACTTGCTAGAAATAGGTAGAGCCTCAGAACTTCCCAGTTTATTCTTATTTAGCAGCCTGGAGTGCCTCTTCATGGGCCCCGGTGGCTCAGAACCAATTTTCTGATCTGAGGGGTGAAGCCTTTGCTTACTTCATCACAGGCCCTGTGCTAAAGTAGGCCAAGACTCCACCTCTCAGTGATCACATAGGTGACTCAAATCAAATGTTATTGGTCACATACAAATACAGTGCATTTGGAAAGTATTCAGACCTCTTTGACTTTTTCCCAATTTTTTGCATTACAGCCATATTCTAAAATTTATTAAATATTTTTTATCTCATCAATCTGCACACAATACCTTATAATGACAAAGCTAAAACTGGTTTTTAGAAATGTTTGGAAATATCACATTTACATGCATCAAGTATTCCAACCCTTTACTAAGTACTTTGTTGATGTATCTTTGGCAGCGATTACAACTTAGAGTCTTGGGTATGATGCTACAAGCTTGGCACACCTGTATTTGGGGAGTTTCTCCCATTCTTCTCTGCAGATCCTCTCAAGCTATGACAGATTGGATGTGGAGCATTGCTGCACATTTATTTTCAGGTCTCTCCAGAGATGTTTGATCGGATTCAAGTCGGGCTATGGCTGGGCCACTGTAGGACATTCAGAGACTTGTCCCGAAGCCACGCCTGCGTTGTCTAGGCTTTGTGCTTAGGGTCGTTGTCCTATTGGAAGGTGAACCTTCACCCCAGTCTGAGGTCCTAAGCGCTCTGGAGCAGGTTTTCATCAAGGATCTCAACATACTTTGCTCCGTTTATCTTTCCCTCGATCCTGATTAGTCTCCCAGTCCCTGTCGCTGAAAAACATCCTCACAGCATGATTCTGCCACCACTATGCTTCACTGTTGGGATGGTGTCAGGTTTCCTCCAGATGTGACGCTTGGCATTCAGGCCAAAGAGTTCAATCTTGGTTTCATCAGACCAGAGCATCTTGTTTCTTATAGTCTGAGAGTCCTTTAGGTGCTGTTTTGGCAAACTCCAACTCATGGGGATCTTTAATGCTGTTTTTCAGTCTCTCTGACCCAGCTTTGATGCACCTGTCCTGACCTTCCCCTCTGGATGATAGCGGGGTGAACAGACTGTGGCTCGAGTGGCTGATGTCCTTAATTATCTTTTTGGCCTTCCTGTGACATTGGATACTGTTGCACCTTCTTCACCACACTGTCTGTGATCCAGTCTCTGTGGTAAGGGGTCAAAGAAAAACCTGCACCTTCAGAGAGTACCTCAGGATGAGACAAAATGTTCCTATGAGGTAAGTTTTAACTAAGTTTTTATATCCTTATACAATTATAGTGTTACAACAAAACAAAAATCTATTAATGGAAAGGTGAAAGGGTGTATGGGTTAGTATCCACATCAATGACAACATAGAGCTCAAGTCAAGTTTCTCAGTTATATATACTTGTGAAGTTGTGTATTCCCCAGATTGTTAATGTCAATGACAACAACATACATTAATTTACCGTCTGTGCCAGTTCCACCCCTTTCTGTTCTAATTCACTCTTTCAGACAAGGCCGACACCTCGGGAAGGCCTCACTTCACAGGGAGTAGGGAGGTGCAGGTTGTCAGGGTTAGTTTTGGTCCAGGGGGTAATGCAGGTAGCTGGTATCTGTATGGGGTTGATGCGGTGGAACATTGCATTGTAATGTTCATTTTTTTTGCAGGCAGACGCCAATACCAGTATGGCAGAATTCATCAAGCAGATGGTGTTGGACGAAACCCCAGTAAAAGGGGATAAAAAGGTTGAGGTCCATGTGATTAAAAAAAGAAACCAACATCACACAATACTGAACCAAATGCTTTCTTGTAGTTTCCGAAACACGCCACACACTAAAGAAACGAAAAGGTGAGCCTGAATGTGGTCAATTGCTTTGGCAAATTGTGGGGAAATTCCATGCACTCAAAACAGTTACAAAACTACCAAATACGTTATGGTCAGATGGCTTTTCATAAAGTAAAGAAATAAAAGTATGTGAGAATAGGGTTTGCCGACAAATTAAGGGCCGCCCATATGTGTTGGTATTGTAGTTTAGCATCCTGATGTTGAAGGGAAATCGTAACGCTACAGGATTCAATGGCATTCTAGACGATTCTGTGCTTCCAACTTTGTGGCAACAGTTTGGGGAAGGCCCTTTCCTGTTTCAGCATGACAATGCCCCCGTGCACAAAGCGAGGTCCATACAGAAAATGTTTGTCAAGATCAATGTGGAAGAACTTGACTGGCCTGCACAGAGCCCTGACCTCAACCCCATCGAACACCTTTGGGATGAATTGGAACGCCGAATGCGAGCCAGGCCTAACCACCCAACATCAGTGCCAGAACTCACTAATGCTCTTGTGGCTGAATGGAATAAAGTCCTGCAGCAATGTTCCAACATCTTGTGAAAAGCCTTCCCAGAAGAGTGGAGGCTGTTATAGCAGCAAAGGGAAGACCAACACCACATTAATGCCTATGATTTTGGAAAGAAGTGTTCAGCGAGCAGGTCTCCACATACTTTTGGTTAACTTCTTAAGGAGCAGCAAGGTGCGCTGGGGCGCTAGCGCCCCACTCCCGACACTACCAGGTGAAATGCAAATTCAAAATCCAAAAGTTGAATTATTAAGTGTGTTTTCAACATAATTGTCTGGAAACCCTCAATGCTTCAGGAAACTTTGTTTCCCCATCACTATTCGGGCCCAGGTCTCCCTGGTCTGAATCTATCACTGAAAAAGGCTATTTTAGGCTTTTGGATTAGGTTTACGGTTAGGGTTAGAATTAGGGTTAGAATTAGGAGTTAGGGTTAGGGGTTAGGGAAAAGAGGATTTTGAATGGGATTCAATTGGAATCATAATCAAACACATTGTCTTATATTGTGGAAATGTGCCCTATGAGAGACCTGGTCTGGAATTGCCAAAGTGTTGACTTCATTCTACGCCTGACAGACTGTAGTATGATATACAACAATGTGCGGGCAGTGACACAACTATACATGTCACTTCAACTCCAACATATTAATTGATTGCCTTTCAAATGATAGAAAGAATAAGCATTTTGTGGCCAGTATAAAGTCAGATTACTAATTAAATGCACTCCATGGAAATTGACAAATATCTTGAAACACAGAAAATGGCTAATGACAGCCCGGAACGCAACCATTGACTGTGATTGATTGCAGACGGGGACACATTCAGGAGGTTGTGCTGGTGATAATGGAATAGGGCCCTGTGTGCAAACAATCCCAGTCAATGGCCGTGTTCCAGGCTGACTACATTACAGACACATGCCAGATCTCACAATGCCTGGATAGGTGTTTAACATATCAGCTAAC
Organism: Hucho hucho; assembly: GCA_003317085.1. Classification (NCBI taxonomy): domain Eukaryota; kingdom Metazoa; phylum Chordata; class Actinopteri; order Salmoniformes; family Salmonidae; genus Hucho; species Hucho hucho. The sequence continues at coordinate 1,227,907 of QNTS01000531.1, read as the reverse complement.
CACAAATGATATAGCAATCAGACCCCCGATTGTGCAGTCGATGACGTGACATGCAATCATTGGTTGATGCAACCTTTGCATTGTGGTCGCCCTAGAAGGCTTCCAAATGCTACGCTGACATTAATTTAAGTAGAAGAACATTACTTTTCTTAAGGGGCCTTAATTTATGGTGTCAGACACATGCACGTGTGGTTGTTGGGAAATATTTTGTGTTAGTATTGCTGTAACTGTTAGTGTAACGCGGGTTGCAGCTTCATAGATGTCTAGCAGTGCTAGTTGAAGGAGACAGGGATGTACCAGGGTTGCATTTCTAACTCTGTTACATTAGTTTGGATGATGTTCCCTTCCCTGTCCCTCAGGTGACGAAGGTTCATAGGTTACACCTTTCACGACACATGTTCCTTGGAGATCCCCTTGTCTCTCACGGCCTCTTCCCCCTATTGGAGTAGACCGCCTTAGGACAGCCACAGCTGCAGCTGAGTGAAAAAGGAGAGTATCAGTCCTAGAGGCTCCAGAAACAGCAATTCACAAAGAAAACCCTAGACAAGGTGACCAGTGTCTATGAACTTGTATTTATTTTCATACAAATATATTGTTATCCATTCAACATGTTAAAATGGTTTCCTCTGTCCGTGTAGAGACATTGCTATGCTGTGGTAATGGTTGGGTTGATTAAAGGGAGAATGATATTTTAAGAAAAAATGATCTTCCTATTCAATCGATTATGTCACCAAACTAACACAAGTGAAATAATTTTCTCTGTTCTTGTGCTTCCGGCTCAAAGTGAGGTAAGCATGGATCAAGGCCTCCCCCCAGTGGACAAGAGATGACAGCGCGGGCGCCATTCAATGCTGTCTATCCCCATTGACAGGCTGGCCAGACTGAGAGCTTGTCAACCTTCAACCCCTTTGGCTCCCATCCTGGGCCCTAACCCCCATTCTTAGCAGCTTTCTCTGGGGGATGATAGCAAAAAAGAGACCCAACAAGACCCTGAGAGTGACCAAGATGAGAGACCAGTGTTGTGACTTTACTTTCATTAATCTGATGACTGTTATCTATCTCATCAACTAACTATATTTAATTGTTACCCGATTAAATTAATAATGTAACAATTTACTCATTAGGAATTGGGGCACCACGATTGTGGTTCTTTACTGACACAATATTGTGGCTTGTTACAAAAGAGATGGAGTGGGGGAGAGAGAGAGAGAGACATAATACTTTGGTACATTTAGAAACTATGCCCATTTGGAGTAAGAAATCATGACTGTATTTACGTATAAATGTCTTGGTTCTTCGTGGATTTCTGTCGGACCTAGGCTTTCTTGGAAAGATTGTTGGGCCTTTTTGTGGCACGCTTGTAAGGCTCTGATTGTCCAAAAAGGGTCCCCACCCGTCTCCTACTGTTGCTCTCCTCTGCCGTTGCCCGGCATCAGGCGACCCACTGTGTAGTCCTGAGTAGAACTACAAAGCTCACTCTACTTCCACTCGCTATGGAAGATGCTTATTTGAAGAAAACCATTTTGGATGTGAGCTGCACCTACACACCTCTCTGGTCAGATATGTTAATTCTTAACCCAGCATTTTATACAGTTCCTTCAAAAGGACCTGTTCGTGAGGCTGACATGCTCTCTGAGCTCACTCAAGGGGCGTTGACTACTCACTTGTAAAAAGTTAAAGAAAAAATGTCCTCTTATGGTTTTTAACCTGTTACGGATCCAATCCCGTGAACGGGTTCGATTTTGACAACATCCAGTGAAATACAGAGCGCCAAATTCAAATTACAAAAATACTAATTTCAAACATTCATGAAAGTACAAGTGCTGCACACCCTTCAAAAGCTTAGACTCTTGTTAACTACTTACGGAGTGGTGGGGCGCCAAATTCAAAATCCAAAAGTTGAATTATTAAACATTCATCAATATACAAGTGTTGCATAGTCATCAAAAGCTCTGCTTCTTGGCAATACCACAGCGTTGTCAGATTTCAAAAAGGCTTCCTCTTCTGTTTACATCCGATGACCAGTTCGAAATTCTTCTTCTATTACCATCCAGAGCAACTATAACATCACCAAACACTGTCTAGAGACTGTTGACATCCAGTGGAAGCAATAAGTACTGCAATCTTACTCCCAGAAATGGCTGTTTTCAATAGGGAGGGGTTCAAAATGAGGCAATGTGTCAAAAACACTTTTTCCTGGACAGAAATTCCTCGGGTTTTCGCCTGCTATATCCGTTCTGTTAAACTCACAGACATTATGTTAACACTTTTAGAAACTTCAGAGTGTTTCCTATCCAATAGTACTAATTATGTGCATATCCTATTTTCTGGGCCTGAGTGGGAGGCATTTTACTTTGGGCACGCCAAAACCATCACCTCGGGAGCCGCTCCCTAAGAAGTTAATCTAACAGCATTGTCAGATTTCAAAAAGGCTTTACGGCGAAAGCAGAACATTTGATTGTCTGAGGACAGCACCCCCACTCAAAAACTCAATTAGCATAATAACATAACCAGCAGAGGTGTCACAAAACTCAAAAATAGCATAAAATAAATCGCTTACCTTTGATGATCTTCCTCTGATGGCATATCAAAGCGTCCAGGTTACACAATAAAAGGTCCTTTTGTTCGATAAAGTTCCTCTTTATATCCATATAGCTCCGTTTGGTTGGCACGTTTTGTTCAGTAATCCACCTGCCCAAAGGCTTTCATCCATGCAGACAAACGATATCTCAAAAGTACCCGTAAAGTTCGTCGAAACAAGTCAAACAGCATTTGTAATCAATACTCAGATACCCTAAAATGAATATACACTATAATATTTCAGACGGAATATAACCTGCTGAATAGAAGAGAAAAAGAACTGAGCGCGCATTCCCTGTTACGCGCAAAATCCAAAACAGGACACTTGACGTGAACTCAGGAACAAGTGGTCTTACTCCCTTGATTTTCTTGATTGAACGTTCAAACCTTTTTCTAAAGACTGTTGACATGTAGTGGAAGCCATAGGAACTGCAATCTGGGAGCTAAAAAACCCTGCTTTGAATAGCATGCCAATTGACATGACTGATTCAGACATCCCAGATGGATTTTGCTTCAGAGTGTTTTCTTTCCAAAGCTACTAATTATATGCATATCCTAGCTTCTGGACCTGAGTAACAGGCAGTTTACTTTGGGCACGTTTTTCATCCGAACTTCAAAATACTGCCCCCTAGCCCTAAGAAGCTAAGATCACTTTCCTAACTTAACAAAAACACCTTCATCACTGTTTATATTTCATACACAACATAGATGATGGAGACATGTAGTGTATATACTTTTCAAGTTACAGTATTTCCTTTAAAACATTTTTAATGACATCACAAAATAACAACCGAAATGACATTATTATTCTTCAGATCGCCTCTGACCATTCCCCAAGTTCTATGTTAGAAATATTGTTCCATTATTCGCTTTAGACTGCATTAGAGTTTCGGCTGAAAAACATCTGTGAACAAAGCCACATTCCTGTGTGAATTTGGAGAGGGAGATAGCTGAAAGTTCTCACTCTGTGGGTGAGAGGGGGTCTGGCAGAAGTCAAGCTGGATCCTCACAGGACATTCATGACACCAGATAGAGTGAGTCCTGAAAAAAGTCATAAATTAGAATGCCATATTAGAGCATTCAGTGCTGACATGGCATATGTTGATGTACAGTACAATACTTTTGATTGTCGTGGGCAGGGCCGGCCCTAGCCTTTTTGGAGCCCTACGTGAGATTTGGTTGTCTCATAGCACCTCGTGGGAAAAACATTTTAGTGGCCCCCCTCTTGATGGTGGAAATGGGGAGTAGCAATGGGGAGTAGCAAAAATGTTGCAGCCCACATGAAAAAACTCTACAGTTTATTATAGAATACTACAGTAATTACTATACACTAGTATCCCTTGATATTGTGTAGTACTTACTATAGAATTCTGTAGTATACTGTAGAATACTATAGGAAATACTAAAACACTACAGTCTGCAAAAAAAACAAAACTGTTTTAACTATAGTAAATACTACAGTATTTACTTAGCATATACCCTTCCCATTCGCCTCCCCCATATCCCAGTTTGTGAGAAACCTACATGCCAAGTATAGGCCATACGTTGTGTTCCCTACAGGTTACAGAAAAGAGCAGACCCTCAGACCCACCTACCTACCGGTTGTAGACAGGTTGCTATTTTAGTGTTTCTCCAGTAGGTTTCCTCAAGGAGAAAGCCTCCACTTCTGTGACAAAGATAATAAAACAAAAACATTATAGTAAATACTAGAGTAATGTCTGAAGAAACACTACAGTAAATACTACAGTTCGCAAAAACACTACAGTAAATACTACAGTATACTACAGTCCACAACAACACTACATTCATTACTTTAGTATATACACTTCTGTTTTCTTTTACTACGGTATTTACAGGGCATTCGGAAAGTATTCCTGTTTACTTTTTCCAGATTTTGTTACGTTACAGACGTATTTTTTCCCCAAATGTTTCTCTCAACAGATGTTAGATAGTGTTCAAGTCCCGGGCTCTGGCTGGGCCACTCAAGGACATTCAGAAACTGATCCCGAAGCCTCTCCTGTGTTATCTTGGCTGTGTGCTTAGGGCCATTGTTTTTTTATTTATTTATTTATTTCACCTTTATTTAACCAGGTAGGCAAGTTGAGAACAAGTTCTCATTTACAACTGCGACCTGGCCAAGATAAGGCAAAGCAGTTCGACACATATAAGAACACAGAGTTACACATGGAGTAAAAAAAACATACAGTCTATAATACAGTAGAAAAACAAATCTATATACAAAGTGTGCAAATGAGGTAAGATAAGGAAGGTAAGGCCATAAATAGGCCATGGTGGCAAAGTAACTACAATGTAGGATATAAACACTGGAATGGTAGATGTGCAGTAGATGAATGTGCAATGTAGAAAAACTGGGGTGCAAAGGAGCAAGATAAATAAATAAATAAATAAATAAATAAATGAATACGGTAGGGGATGAGGTAGTTGGTTGGGCTATTTACAGATGGGCTATATACAGGTGCAGGGGTCTGTGAGCTGCTCTGACAGCTGGTGCTTAAAGCTGGTGAGGGAAATAAGTGTATCCAGTTTCAGAGATTTTTGTAGTTCATTCCAGTCATTGGCAGCAGAGAACTGGAAGGAAAGTCAGCCAAAGGAGTAATTGGCCAGACAAGTTGCTGCAGAGGGTGCTGAGGTGTTGGCCGTGGTAGGGGTAGCCAGGTGGAAAGCATGGCCGGCCGTAGAAAATTGTTTATTGAAATTATCGATTATCGTAGAGATTATCGGTGGTGACAATGTTTCCTATCCTCAGTGAAGTGAGCAGCTGGGAGGAGGTGCTCTTATTCTCCATGGACTTTTCAATGTCCCAAAACTTTTTGGAACTAGTGCTACAGGATGCAAATTTCTGTTTGAAAAAGCTAGCCTTAGCTTTCCTAACTGACTGAGTATATTGGTTCCTGACTTCCCTGAAAAGTTGCATATCGCGGTGGCTATTCGATGCTATCGCAGAACGCCACAGGATGTTTTTTTTGTGCTGGTCAAGGCCAGTCAAGTCTGGGGTGAACCAAGGGCTTTATCTGTTCTTAGTTCAACATTTTTGAATGGGGCATGCTTATTTAAGATGTTGAGGAAAGCACTTTTAAAGAACAACCAGGCATCCTCTACTGACGGGATGAGGTCAATATCCTTCCAGAATACCCGAGCCAGGTTGATTAGAAAGGCCTGCTTGCTGAAGTGTTTTAGGGAGCATTTGACAGTGATGAGGGGTGGTTGTTTGACTGCGGACCCATTACACACGCAGGCAATGAGGCAATGATCGTTGAGATCCTGGTTGAAGACAGCAGAGGTGTATTTAGAGGGCAAGTTGGTCAGGATGATATCTAAGAGGGTGCCCATGGTTACAGATTTAGGGAAGTACCTGGTAGGTTCCTTGATCATTTGCATGAAAAGCACGGTTGTGGTGTTCTGCCCAGTTCGGGAATCCTTTCATAAGTTGGTGAAGTATCTCCTTGTGTCTTCCAATGGTGGCATAGAGTCTGCTGGGTCAGTCATGGCCATTTTTTTTGTACTATCAGGACTCAGGATAAGACCCAGATGCTGACAGTTCGAATCACAGATGTTTATTTACAAAAGAGGGGTAAGTTAAACGACACGTCAAGGGCAGGCAGAGGGCAATAATCCAGGGTATTGTCAGTAAGGTACACAACAGCAGGCAGGCTCAGGGTCAGGGCAGGCAGAAGTCAGTAATCCAGAGCAGTGTCAGTAAGGTACAGAACGGCAGGCAGGCTCAGGGCAGGCAGAATGGCCAAAACCGGGAGGACTAGAAAACAGCAACTAGAAAAATGGGAAACCACGCTTGTAGGACTTGGCAGTTCGCCTTGTCCTGTCAACAGACAAAGCGAAAACACAGGTATTAATACACAGGAGATAATGGGGACAAATGGGAGACTCCTGGTGGGGGGTGGAGACAAGCACAAGACAGGTGAAACAGATCAGGGTGTGACAGAAAACAATCAAGCATCCCATAAAAGTACAAAAAATAGCCCACGTTAACATATGTAGCCTAAGAAACAAGGTTCATGAAGTCATTAACTTGCTATTGACATTCATATTCTGAATAATACCTTTGATGATACAGTGGTAGCAATACATGGTTATAACATCTACAGAGATGACATAAATGCCAATGGGGGGCGAAGTTGTGGTCTACAGGATTGGTGTGCCCCCCGGGACGGTTGAGCTAACATAGGCTAATGTGATTAGTATGAGGTTGTAAGTAACAGGAACATTTCCCAGGACGTAGACAAATCTGATATGGGCAGAAAGCTTAAATTATTGTAAATCTTACTGCACTGTCCAATTTACAGTAGCTATTACAGTGAAATAATACCAAGCTATTGTTTAAGGAGAGTGCACAGTTATGAACTTAAACATGTATCAATAAACCAATTAGGCACATTTGGGCAGACTTGATACAACATTTTGAACAGAAATGCAATGGTTCATTGGATCAGTCTAAAACTTTGCACATATACTGCAGCCATTTAGTGGCCAAAATCAAAATTGCGCCTAACCTGGAATAATACATTGTGACCTTCTTTTACTTTATTTATACTTCTTTATACTTCTAATTTTAGTTTATTTATATTTTAGGGTACCTGAGGATTAAATAGAAATGTAGTTTGACTTGTTTTAACAAAGTTTAGCGGTAGCTTTTTGGATTCCTTTATCTGCATGTTAAACAAGTGGATTACTCAATCGTCGCGCGGCCACAGACTGATTTCCAACTGTGACTCTCAGTGCCAAAACTCCAAATTCTTCCTAGTTTGGGGAAAAACAAGCCTGAAACCTTGAACAAAGACTGTTGACATCTAGTGGAAGCCATAGGACTTGCAATATTTTCTTTGGGGTTTCTCCTTCCATATCAATTGTGTTATAGTCTCATACATTATACTTACATTTCTCAAACATCAAAGTATATTCCCCACGTTTGTCATGCCCTGATCTGTTTCACCTGTCGTTGTGATTGTCTCCACCCACCTCCATGTGTCGCCTGTTTTTCCCTTTAGTCCCCGGTGTATTTATCCCTGTGTTTCCTGTCTCTCTGTGCCAGTTCGTCTTGTTTTGCCAAGTCAACCAGCGGTTCTCCTAGCTCCTATTTTTTCCAGTCTCTGTTTTTTCCTAGCCCTCCTAGTTTTGACCCTTGCCTGTCCTGGTGCCAAATCCGCCTGCCTCTCTGCCTGTTCTGACCTCGAGCCTGCCTATCCCCTTGTACTGTTTGAACTCTGACCTGTTTACTGAACCCCTGCCTGTCCTGACCTCGAGCCTGCCTATCCCCTGGTACTGTTTGGACTCTCACTTGGTTTATGAACTCTCGCCTGTCCCGCCTTTTGCCTACCCCTTCTGGTATAATGAATATCGGAGCTCAACCATCTGCCTCCTGTGTCTGCATTTGGGTCTCGCCTTGTTGCCTTATACCGTTGGGACTTACTACCTCCCAACCCTTAAATTTGATGCAGCACAAGGGAGAAGGAGAAGCACCTTCTCTATGTATTGCTATGGACGCAATCTGCCTCCCTTTCTCCTTATCAACCATTGCTCCTCTTCCTCATCCATACTGGGGAATCAGGACCAAACATTTCCTTTCACATATAGCTAGAAAGAAGTAAAAGATCCATCCTCCAGCCAATTGTTCTTTAACATACTGTGTTTGCCTTGCCCAAGGTTTTCTCAGTTATGTAGAATACAATAAAAACAAACTCAACCTCATAAATCCTTATAACATCATTCTCAATATGACACCTAAACATGTGGCCCTCCCTCCCGGACACCTTTCCAACAATCATTTTAGCATAAGTGTTAAACCTGTCAGAGGATTAAGGGCATGGTCCGTGGACTCTTGTAACAGGAAAAACCCCTATGTTACATACATGTCTAAGCGAACAGATATTCAGAAGGTCTAACAATTTACAATATCATTCAACAATTAATATACTGAATATATGTATATTCACTAAACACACTCTTCATCACAACACAATGGTCTGCTAGTAACAGGCAGTTTACTTTGGGCACGTTTTTCATTTGAACTTCAAAATACTGCCCCCTTAGCCCCAAG
>QNTS01000531.1:1194144-1216697 GCA_003317085.1 Hucho hucho | reverse complement strand
TATTTTGGTTTCATCTGACCATATGACATTCTCCCAATCCTCATCTGGATCATCCAAATGCTCTCTAGCAAACTTCAGACGGGCCTGAACATGTACTGGCTTAAGCAGGGGGACACGTCTGTCACTGCAGGATTTGAGTCCCTGGCGGCGTAGTGTGTTACTGATGGTAGGCTTTGTTACTTTGGTCCCAGCTCTCTGCAGGTCATTCACTAGGTCCCCCCGTGTGGTTCTGGGATTTTTGCTCACCGTTCTTGTGATCATTTTGACCCCACGGGGTGAGATCTTGCGTGGAGCCCCAGATCGAGGAAGATTATCAGTGGTCTTGTATGTCTTCCATTTCCTAATAATTGCTCCCACAGTTGATTTCTTCAAACCAAGCTGCTTACCTATTGCAGATTCAGTCTTCCCAACCTGGTGCAGGTCTACAATTTTGTTTCTGGTGTCCTTTGACAGCTCTTTGGTCTTGGCCATAGTGGAGTTTGGAGTGTGACTGTTTGAGGTTGTGGACAGGTGTCTTTTATACTGATAACAAGTTCAAACAGGTGCCATTAATACAGGTAATGAGTGGAGGACAGAGGAGCCTCTTAAAGAAGAGGTTACAGGTCTGTGAGAGCCAGAAATCTTGCTTGTTTGTATGTAACCAAATACTTATTTTCCACCATAATTTGCAAATAAATTCATTAAAAATCCTACAATGTGATTTTCTGGATTTTTTTACCTCATTTTGTCTGTCATAGTTGAAGTGTACCTATGATGAAAATTACAGGCCTCTCTCATCTTTTTAAGTGAGAGAACTTGCACAATTGGTGGCTGACTAAATACTTTTTTGCCCCACTGTAATTAATTGGTCACTTAATACCTTGTATTAGAACCTATACTATAGCATCTGCAAATGCATTACTGGAGAATACGGATGACAATGTCTTATTCCAGTACTGCGCCTCAAATATCACTATTATTGATAACCCACATTACCAAAATGATTCACACTTGTCTTCCTATTTCCACATAATCTTTCTTAACAGTTAAACTATTCTGGGTTCCTTCCTGCACCTTGCTCAGTCTCCCCTATCCTTTCCAGGTCGTTTTCTTTTACCTGAGAGGGTACAGAGGGAGACTCCTTCTCATCTTCCACCTCTATTTCTAAAAATGGGAGAAACTCCCCAAATACAGGTGTGCCAAGCTTGTAGCATCATACCGAAGAAGACTCAAGACTGTAATCGCTGCCTGCCACTCAGGCCCAGAAACTAGGATATGCACATAGTTAGTACTATTGGATAGGAAACACTCTGAAGTTTCTAAAACTGTTAAAATAATGTATGTGAGTATAACAGAACTGATATAGCAGGTGAAAACCCGAGGAATTTCTGTCCAGAATCTTATTTTTTTGTGACATTTCCTCTGTTTGATAGACTTCCTATTGAAATCCATGTAAAATAGCTCCCAGATTGCAGTACCTATGCTTCCACTAGATGTCAACAGTCTCTGGACAGTGTTTGGAGGATTTATCACTGAACAGAACCATACAGAAGAAGAAATAGTGGAGGAACATCGGATGTCAATAAGTTTTCCTGGGCACGAGACCGTGAGCGCGCCCCACTTTATTTTCCTTTTATATCGTTTAGGATATTATCCGTGTAAAATATAATCGGTAATATTCATAAAAGAATACCTAAGGATGCATTATAAATGATGTTTGATTTGTTTGGGCAAAGTTGATAGGTACAATTTGAACGCTTTCTCTTCACTGTACAACGGGCGACTCGACAGTGGATTTTCTGAACATAACGCACAAACCAAACGGAGATTTATGGCTATAATAAATGACTTTTTCTAACAAAAGAACCATTGGATGTCTTCCTTGGACACTTGGGATTCCCTCAGCAGAAGTTCTTCGAAAGGTAAGTGATTTATTTTAGCTCTTATATGGGTTTTGTGAGACCCGCGCTGGTTATGAATTTATGCTAATGCATAAATATGTGGGGTGCTATCCTCAAACAATCAAATGTTGTGCTTTCGCCGTAAAGCCTTTTTGAAATCTGACAACGCTGTGATATTGCCAAGAATCAGAGTTTTTGATGACTATGCAACACTTGTATATTGATGAATGTTTAATAATTAAACTTTTGGATTTTGAATTTGGCGCCTTACATTTCACCGGGTAGTGTCGGAATTGGGGCGCTAGCGCCCCGGTTATCCCTAAGTGGTTTTAAGGACTGGGGAGTTTTCAGGGGAAAAAATAAACGTAATGGAGCTAAGCACAGGCAAAATCCTAGAGGAAAACCTGGATCAGTCTGCTCTCCATCAGACACTGGGAGATTAATTTACCTTTCAGCAGGACAATAACCTAAGAGACAAGAAGACAGTGAATGTTCCTGAGTGGCTGAGTTACAGTTTTGACTTAAATCGACTTGAAAATCTATGGCAAGACCTGAAAATGGTTGTCTAGCAATGATCAACAGCAAATACGACAGAGCTTGAAGTTCTTAAAGAATGTTGGGTAAATGGTGTGGAAAGCTCTTAGAGACTTACCCAGAAAGACTCACAGCTCTAATCACTGCAAAGGTGCTTCTACAAAATATTGACTCAGGGGTGTCAATACTTATGTACATTTTATATTTCATTTCATTTCAATAAATTTGCAAAAATATTGAAAAACTGATTACCGCTGCGAGGCAAGCAACACTGAAACAAGCATGTGAGCACCAGCTGTTCCGGACGACTGTGTGATCACGCTCTCCACAGCTGATGTGAGTAAGACCCGTGAACAGGATCGATTTTGCCAACATCCGGTGAAATGCAGAGCGCCAAATTCAAAATACAAATATACTCATTTTAAACGTTCCAGAAAATACAAGTGTTGCACATCATTCAAAAGCTTAGAATCTTGTTAATCTAACAGCGTTGTCAGATTTCATATGATGGCATATCCAAATGTCCCGTTTACACAATAAAAAGTCATTTTGTTCAGTAAAGTCCCTTTTTTTATCCATAAAGCTCAGTTTGGTTGGCACGTTTTGTTAAGTAATCCACCTGCCCAAAGGAGTTCATCCATGCAGACAAACAATATCCCAAAAGTACCGGTAAAGTTTGTCGAAACAAGTCAAACAGTGTTTGTAATCAAAACTCAGATACCCTGAAATGAATATAAACTACAAAATTTCAGACGGAATATAACCTGCTGAATAGAAGAGAAAAATAGCTAAGCGCGCACTCCCTGTTACGCGCAAAATCCATAATACGACACATGACGTGAACTCAGGAAGAACTTGTCTTACTCCCTTGATTTTCAAGATAAAAGCTTCAATCCTTTTTCTAAAGACTGTTGACATATAGTGGAAGCCATAGGAACTGCAATCTGGGGGTTAAACTATAAGGCTTTGAATAGCATGCCAACTTAAAACAGAGTGACATGACAGATTCAGATTTCCTGGATGGATTTTGCTCGGGTTTTCGCCTGCCAAATCAGTTCTGCTATACTCACATACATTTTTTAACAGTTTTAGAAACTTCAGAGTGTTTTCTATCCAAAGCTACTAATTATATATCCTAGCTTCTGGGCCTGAGTAACAGGCAGTTTACTTTGTGCACGTTTTTCATCCAAACTTCAAAATACTGCCCCCTAGCCCAAACAGGTTCAACAGGACCACAATCACAAGGACGCGGGGCCAGATGGACTACCAGGAAATGTACTCAGAGCCTGTGCGCACCAACTGGCAAGTGTCTTCACTGACATTTTCAACCTCTCGCTGACCTGCAATACCTACAGTTGAAGTCGGAAGTTTACATACACCTTTGCCAAATACATTTAAACTCAGTTTTTCACAATTCCTGACATTTAATCCTAGTAATAATTCCCTGTCTAAGGTCAGTTAGGATCACCACTTTATTGTAAGAATGTGAAACGTCAGAATAATAGTAGAGAGAATGATTTATTTCAGCTTTTATTTCTTTCATCAAATTCCCAGTGGATCAGAAGTTTACATACACTCAATTAGTATTTGGTAGCATTGCCATTAAATAGTTTAACTTGGGTCAAACGTTTCGGGTAGCCTTCCACAAGCTTCCCACAATAAGTTGGGTGAATATTGGCCCATTCCTCCTGACAGAGCTGGTGTAAATATGTCAGGTTTGTAGGCCTCCTTGCTCGCACATGCCTTTTTTCCTGACTGATGTCTTGAGATGTTGCTTCAAAATATCCACATCATTTTCCATCCTCATGATGCCATTTATTTTGTGAAGTGCACCAGTCCCACCTGCAGCAAAGCACCCCCACAAAATGATGCTGCCACCCCCGTGCTTCACGGTTGGGATGGTGTTCTTCAGCTTGCATGCCTTCCCCTTTTTCCTCCAAACATAACGATGGTCATTATGGCCAAACAGTTCTATTTTTGTGTCATCAGACCAGAGGACCATTCTCCAAAAAGTACGATCTTTGTCCCCATGTGCAGTTGCAAACCGTAGTCTGGCTTTTTGATGGCGGTTTTTGAGCAGTGGCTTCTTCCTTGCTGAGTTGCCTTTCAGGTTACGTCAATATAGGACTCATTTTACTGTGGATATAGATACTTTTGTGCCTGTTTCCTCCACCATCTTCACAGGGTCCTTTGCTGTTGTTCTGGGATTGATTGCACTTTTCGCACCAAAGTACATTCATCTCAAGGAGACAGAAAACGTCTCCTTCCTGAGCGGTATTGACGGCTGCGTGGTCCCATGGTGTTTATACTTGCGTACTATTGTTTGTACAGTATAACATGGTACCTTCAGCCATTTGAAAATTGCTCCCAAGATGAACCAGACTTGTGGAGGTCTACATTATTTTCTGAGGTTTGGCTGATTTCTTTTGATTTTCCCATGATGTCAAGCAAATTGTCAAGCAAATTGTTGGAAAAATTACTTGTGTAATGCACAAAGTAGATGTCCTAACCGACCTGCTAAAACTATAGTTTGTTAAGAAGAAATTTGTGGAGTGGTTGAAAACAAGTTTGTACGTAAACTTCCGACTTCAACTGTATATCCCGTCGACTACTGATCATTCATCCATACTGTGTGTCCCATTATATTTCTTCGCCACAAGAGTGTGACATTGAGTCATTTTTCAGTTGAATTTAATATATTTTGAATACTAAAATGGATGATAGTTTATTCTGATTCTAAATATGAGATTACACATGGAAACAGTGTATTTAATTTATTATAGTAAATTAGGAATTATTAGAAATGGTTAAATCCACTAAATGATCACAATGACTTTGATAGACATTTCGATTGTTTCTTTTGTTAGTATATTATACAGTAGATTTATGGACAATTGCTGTGGGAGTGCTATTTATATCCCGTCAACTACTGACCATTCATCCATACTGTGTGTGTCCCATCATTGCAGCTTTGGAATTAAATGAACTATCCATCCATTGCTCCTTCCTGTGTTGACTTACTGACTTGAGGGATGGGACCAGGCATGTCACACTAAGTACCTATGCCGGGCAGCGAGTCAACTAGATATGGCTCTGAAGGCAACACTTGCTGACAACCTACAGGCCAGAACTGAAACTAAAACCCACACAGAGTGTGCTACTTTACAGGAACTGCTGCAGTCCCATACCACAAGTGACAATGACAACCTTATAGGCAAGTCCTTACAAAGAACAAAGCACAGAGAAAAAAACTGAGAATGTTATTGAGAAAAAAAGATGAATGATGGGTGTCAAAATTATGAAATGGTACCAAGATAGAGCAGGAGAGAACATGAAATCCTTACATTTTTTATTGAGACCTCTGTTAGACTTAAACATAACGATCACCATTAAAATGAGCATGATAGCTAAGTAGGAGATCTGACAGATAATTGTGTTCTGGATATTCAGATATGATATGTGACTGTAAATTGAATGTTCTGCAAAAAGATATAACAGTTGTACAGTATGTGTTTTGATTCAATTCCAGCCTATAGTATCGATTTGAGTCCAAACATCAAAGTTGTTAATGTATGCACATTTTTATTGGAAAAACTCAAGATAGGAAAACAAGAGAAATACTTTGACAAACCAAAATAGGAAACATGGAGTAGAAAATGTTTTATGTAAAATATAAGTCAGAAAGAGAGTTTATAAAACGAAAAATAAACACGTACACACACACATGCACGCAGGCATGCGCACAAACACACACACACACAAGCACGCTGCATCCAGAATAAAATAACATTATAGGAAAATGAAAGGGAGTAGTGGGTAGTGGTAACACCCGGTAAAGAAGCTTTCTTGGAATTAGCATTCCCAGTGAAAAAGTATTAAATCCTCCTGCTAATCCGGAATCCGACTTGGTCTTCCACTAACCAGCCCCCTCATTCACAATGTAAGGCCCTGACCCACAATGCATAGATCCGGGTGCGAAGCAGAGCGGGCATTCCATCTAAAATCCGATTTGCTGTCCCATAACTTGTCGTCTCTGGTTGGCTCGTCCTCCAGCCTATGAGAATGAAATGAAGAGGAGGTTTGAGGATTAGAGAAATAGGACAGGTGGGTTAGCAACCAGTTAGCACCGGGCAGAACAAGCTACTGTTAGTCATAGTGGAATAATGCGTTAAGGATTAGCTAGTTACATACTACTGTTGGATACGTGGATGAGGAAAATAGAGGGCACACAAAATCTAGTGTTATGACTTCACAGTGGCAAGATCAGAGTGAAAACACAACAATACAAAAAAAACTGTTAATCATTGTAACTCAAAATGGAAGGGTCAGGGTACTTGAATGGTTTTGAATATTTACCATCAGTCTTGTATGTCTCATCATTGTGCTGTAATCTCCTTAAAGCACTTTCATTTTTAATGCAAAGCTCCCATCTCTCCTCTCCTTGACCTTATTTCACCCTCCCATCTCACCCACCTTTATCTCTTAAGGCAGTCGATAGGATGCTTGTCATTTGGCTGGGATTAGTTCCGCAACATCCAAACAAACCAGTTTTGCAGCATTAATGTTGCTCCAGTGGTTTTCTAGTAAAACAGAGAATCTACAGAACTTTGTGTGGGTGTCTTTGGGCTGGATTCAATCTGTACCACTGAATCTGCACTGTGGCGCAATGGACATTATTCACAGTATTATTCCAACCTAAGTGTGGAAAAATACATAAAATACAGGATTTCACATTTTTGACTGCATTGTATTAAATGTGTTTTACGGAATTAATGCTGTAGATTGCACTGCATTATGGGTAAAATCCTGAAGAAAACATTTATTAACTGTAATTGGAAGCCTCTTGTAAAAGTTTCACTACCATACTGCCTTTTTATTTTACAGTAATAGCTTATGCCTACTGTAGATTCAAATCTACAACCTCATGTTGTCGGGTGAGACACATGAAGCTCAGACTATTTTAGTAAATATCTCCTTGAAACGGCGGTGAATTGGGAGAATATTTTCAGCAGCTGCTGACTTCTCTCTCCTGGATGCTCTCCTGCTCAAACTGTCCCGCATTTTTCCTATTTTGTTGCCTAACAAAGTGGAATTAAAAGTGGATTATCTTTGGTCTTTTTGTTGCCTCTCTGATTAATGCCCTCCTTGCCTGGTCTGTGAGTTTTCGTGGCAGGTTTGTTGTGGTCCCATATTCTTTCCATTTTCTAATAATGGATTTAATGGTGCTCTGGGGGATGTTCAAAGTTTCGGATGTTTTTATACATCCCAACCCTGATCTGTACTTCTCCACAACTTTGTCCCTGACCTCTTTGGAACGCTCCTTGGTCTTCATGGTGCCGCTTGCTTAGTGGTGTTGCAGACTCTGGGGCCATTCAGAACAGGTGTACAGTGAGGGAAAAAAGTATTTGATCCCCTGCTGATTTTGTACGTTTGCCCACTGACAAAGAAATGATCAGTCTATAATTTTAATGGTAGGTTTATTTGAACAGTGAGAGACAGAATAACAACAAAAAAATCCAGAAAAACGCATGTGAAANCTGACCACTCCACTACTGGAGGAGGTTGAACCCAAGTGCAGAGGAATTAGACAACAATGAGATCTCAAAGGTCTGAGTTTTATCTTTGGCTCTTTACTTCAGAGAAAAAAGCAAAACTTAGCAACAGTCTTAGGCCACACTTTAAATGATTGTGTCCCAGGGTAACTTAAACAACTCCGCTTGGGAGGCAATACAAAAAGGTAATCCAAAACAGGGAGAAATCTCTAAACATGAGTCCAGGAACATCGTTCCAAAAGTCCACAAAAGGAAACAAAAAAAACATAGAATCCAAGTTCAAATATTAGAAGTCAGAGAAATCTCAGACACAAGGAATCCTAGAGAATGACAACACCTAGACCAACATCAGGACTGAACATGAACAAAAGGGCAGTGGGGCCTTAAATAGGGTTTGTCATTAGACGTAATACAACACAGGTGAGGGCATTACTATCAACAATTAACACAGGAGAATCAATCTGGGTTGACATAACACCATCTAGTGGTAAGGTCAAGGAGCTTCAGACAAAACATTACACTGTGATTGCCAACAAGGGTTTTGCCACTAAGTACTAAGTCATGTTTTGCAGAGGGGTCAAATACTTATTTCCCTCATTAAAATGCAAATCATTTCATAACATTTTTCACATGCGTTTTTCTGGATTTTTTTTTGTCTCTCACTGTTCAAATAAACCTACCATTAAAATTATAGAATGATCATTTCTTTGTCAGTGGGCAAACGTACAAAATCAGCAGGGGATCAAATACTTTTTTCCCTCACTGTATATATACTGAGATGTGACATATCATGTGACACTTTGATTGCACACAGGTGGACTTTATTTAACTAAGTATGTGTCTTCTGAAGGTAATTGGTTGCACCAGATCTTATTTAGGGGCTTCATAGCATGCACCACTTTTTTCATATGCATGCACCACTTTTCTGTATTTTTAAAAAATATATATTTTGAAACACGTTTTTATTTTTTTTCACTTCACCAATTTGGACTATTTTGTGTATGTCCATTACATGAAATTAAAATAAAAATACATGTTGCAATGCAATAAAAATAGAAAAACGCCAAGGGGGATGAATGCTTTTGCAAGGCACTGTAGATCTAGGATTCTACCCAATCCCAATTTTAACTCTCTCTTTGTCTATCTCAATTAGTGTAATGAATCATCTTTGGTTACAAACACTGTTAATTTTTTTTTACGGTAGTATACAATACAAATAATAGCAATGTACTAAATTGTCGTAAATTGCAATGCACTCTTGGTGATTTTAGGCGTAACTTGTAAATGATACCGTACATTCCAATTAAATGTTGGTTTAACAGTACATTTATGTATTTCAAATGGTACTGCAATTCCACCCCACAGAATACAGTACCTTACCGTATTTTTGGAGCGCCAAAAACCTTTTGACCACATGGTGCATGGTATTGTTGTTTCTATCTCATCTACATAATTTGAGGCGTGCCTTGTAAGACGCTGCATTTGTTGCATCCGTAAGTGAGAGTACTGTACCAATTTAACTGATATGTGGTTTTTAGGCCCCAACAATAAAATGTGTATAGGGGACAGATTGGAGTGGCAGCAAGCCTTCAACCCTTAATGGTTGAGTATTTCCCATGTCCTTGGTCTATTTTGCCCTGTACTCACTGCAAGTTTGGAAACCTTTGCTAAGGCCTCTATAAGTGCAAGTGATATTAAAGAACACCTTCCTAAAATTGAGTTGCAGCTCTTTCTGCCGTCAGAAAAGTTATTTGTAGGGGCATGGACTAGAGGTTGTCGAAGGTGTTCTGCAGTGATGCAGGCCGATGTTGACTCCAATGTTTCCCACAGTTGTGTCAAGATAACTGGCTGTCCTTTGGGTGGTGGACCATTCTTGATACACACGGGAAACTGTTGAGTGTGAAAAACCCAGCAGCTTGGCAGTTCTTGACACACTCAAACTGATGCGCCTGGCACATACTACTGTAAAATACCCTGTTCAAAGGCACTTAACTCTTTTGACTTGCCCATTCACCTTCTGAATGGCACACATACACAATCCATGTCTCAATTGTCTTAAGGCTTAAAAATACTTATTTAACCTGTTTCCTCCCCTTCATCTACACTGATTGGATTTAACAGGATCATAGTTTTCACATGGATTCACTTGGTCATTCTATGGCATGGAAAGAGCAAGTGTTCCTAATGTTTTGTACACTCAGTATACATATTTGATATGCTGTAATATGAAAATATATTACCTAGCAGCCAACCTGCTTGCACCAATCCCATGCAGTTACAGGTAAATACTGTAAAATACAAACCCCACCTCCCCTCTATGAATTTTATTCATTCATTAATTTATTCATTACAATTACCGTTAAAACATTAGTCCGTTTTGGTACCGTAAAATGATTACGGTAACATGCTGTAAATGTATGTACTGTAAATTACTGTACATTTTCAGCATTATACTGGCAGCAGAGTTGCAAGCAAATTACTGTAATTACATAATACAGCTGTGTTGCTGTAATGATCACAGTAGGCTCATTAACTAATAACTAATAATAGAGCACTGTTTCTTACTGTAAAACATTTTGCAACATCCCTGCTGTAAAGCAAAATTACAATATTTACCTGGTAATTCAGCTGGGAGTTTAACGCTGAAAATTTACAGGGAAAGTTTTACAGTATAAGTTGAGCCATAGTTTTCTTTTTTGTCAATGTACTTCTTCAGTGTCATTCTGCCTATTTTTTCCATCTATTGCTGGTGCTCGAACAAGAGAAAAAGTGCTGATGCACAACCACATTTAAAAATGGCACCTTGTAAGTTGAGACCCCGACTAAGTTCCTAAAAATAAAAGAATTTTGGCCGGGGGCCCTATGCGACCACTTATTTCGCTTATGCCTGGAGCCGGCCCTGGGTGGCTCAACTAACCCTTGACATGACTTACCCCAGTCTCCCCTACAAATGTATGCCAGTTATTTTTGTAATATTAAATAATCTAACTTCTTCAAGCCTGAAAACACAAAACACTGCACTTTGGAGAAGTGTAGTTGGTTGTTTTCCAACTATTTATACAGATTTTATGATTTGGTTACCAAAAGGAGAATACTGTGTGTCTCGTAATTGTATCACCTATATTGGTCATAGATTTCAAATTACGTTCATGCTGGTAGTCAAACCATAATGGTTATGTATAATTTTATCAAGCATAATTTCCTCTCTAGTAGTTTTATATCAATAGCTCAACTAAACCAGCAGGCTTAAAAAAAATGAAATATGTGCTTAAAGGTTTACACTATGACAAGTGTGTGAATCCATTACATTTTCCCTCTAATATTCGTCTCTGAATCTGGGTGACATTAAACACCAAAAAAGTACAAATTGATTTCACAAAAAGAGACAAGGGTGCACTTTGAAATACCGTTGAGATTATTAAATAATTTCTCTAATCATATTTTCAACTTCAGTGATAAGATAAAATAATGTTAAATTTCAAGCATGAATGCAGTTGTAATTTTATGCAACCCATAACAAGTTGTGTTGATGAAAACCTGAAAGTAGAAACCTGTCTAAGATGCCCCACAACTAGTGAACTTAATTTCAGAGGTCATGCATTTAATATTTGTGATTTGTAATAATAGTTTTAGTCAAGCATAGAGCACTAAGTCTTATGGCTATTGTGAAGTGAATCAAGTCAATAGAATACTTGAATGGAGCAGAAAGGTGACCATATGTGCTGACTATTTTTAAATAGAGGGGTACATGATTCACATGCCTTGTTCTTTCATTTGCAGTTTTAACTAAAACAGGATGATAATCGCCTCATGAAGACAGCCAATTCTTGGTTCATATTGTTTCCCTATTAGTGATCCCATACTGTACTACAGCAGAGAGGGAGTTTGACTACAAGGGGAGTGGCAGGTGGCTTTTCCCTTCTTTGAGGAAAACAAATACTCATTGCAATATCCTAAATCATAGACATACCCCTCCTTCGATAAATTTGCCTGTGAACACAGATTCATGAATTGAAAGATATTAGAGCATACGACTAGTGGGAGCATACAACTTTATTATTGGATTTTGAAAGAGAGAGATTTAGTTAGAGGGAAATATTGACACTCACCCTTGTGTGCTGATGGCTGGCTCACTCCCACAAGTCTCTGCGAATGAGATGATGGTTGCCCAGGGCGGCAGGCTTAGACTGGGCCTCTGGTCTGAGTGGCTACGCCGGATGAAAGGCTGTGGCCCTCGCACGGACATAGGAAGCCTGCCACGATCTCCCCAAGGACGTGGGACAACATGGCCACCGGTGGAGGCCCAAGTATGGGGGGGGCAGGGTACGGGACAAGGCTGGGCCTCAAACAGTGAGGGCGAGGCCGGGCAGAAAACAGAGCGAGCGTTACTGATTAACTGAGAGATAGCTGAAGCCCCTGGGGTGGAGTCCTCGCTGTTGTTCTCACGTCTCCATCTTTGTACCCTAGGGGACGCTGGTGGTGAGGGTGCCTTGAAAGAATGTGTGGAGCCAGAAGAGCTGGAGTTTGGGGTCATTACTTGTCTTGAGGCAGGTGGGCTTGGGAGTCTTCTCTGAAGTGGTGATGGGATGGGAAGTTTGCGAATGACCGGAGGGCTGGTTGAGGATGGAGGCGTAGACAGCCTTCTGAACTTGGGGGGACTGGGGAATCTTCGATGCAAGCCGTTTGGGGTTGAAGGTGTGGAAGGCAGCATTCGAGCTCTAGATACAGACAGGGTGGCAGGTGGTTGGATACTGATGGTTGAAGTGGGAGGCACTGTCTTAAAGGGGCTGTCATCGCTTTGTCTACATCCCGATGCAGCTCGATTGGGAGAGGGCCCCCTGGGCACAGCCTGACCTTTCTCCATCGGAGAGTCTGAGTGCTGCAAGTGGATTACTTTTCTGGCTTGCTTGTAGAGAGTGGCCGTCTCCTCTGTCTCGGGGTCTACCTCCAGCTGAGGCTCATGGTGACTAACCCTGGAACTAGCAGAGGTATCCTGCCGTACAGTCCGGGCAGAGGGCATGCTGCTAGAGCCCTGGGGCAGGTTGCCTCTGCTGGGTAGCAATGTCACAGACTGCATGGAAGCACGCAGCTTCTGAGATGCCATAGCCCTCTTGGGAATAGGGGATCGGCCCCTACTTGCAACCCCGTCGTCTACGTCGCTTACTGTGAGGCTTTGTGCACCTTCAAAGGAATTGTCCATCAGGACCTCAAGAGGAGGGGGTGGCAGACTTTGTGCGTCTAAGTCATCTGTCCTACAACTGCTGACCCCACTGCTCAGTATGGCCTCGATGTCACCTACTCCAGGCATGACAGGGACCCCACAATTTCGAACCCCTTTGATAGGCTCTAACATTTTGGAGGCCTCTTGTTTGGGGTCTTCCACCCCCTGGCTGAAGGTGTCAATCAACCTTTTGACAGAATTCCTTCCCCGGTACAGTCCTGAGGACAGACAAGGTGACAGTGGAGGGCTAGGAGGTGGGGTGGCTTTCAACGGCCCCTTGGTGGTTTTCTTGTCTTTCTGTTTTTTTTCCTCCTCCATGTCCTTGCTTGCCCCCTGTTCCCAGGAGCTATGCTTAGTAAGCCCTGCCTTGTCCTGAATTGGAAAAGTGTTGTTGTGCTTCCGCAGGGTGGATTTTAGACAATTCGATGCCAAGGACTTTGTAGTATCTCCTGGGTTTTGTTTAGTGGGACCTGTCTTGGAATTCCCTTCCATCCTGCCTTTGCTCATCCTCTCTAGCCTCTGACTCAGATCCCTCTGTGTCCTCTCTAGTTCAAGCAGTGTTGGATCTTCACCTTTGCTGCGGAGGGATTCTACAGACTGTGAACGGCACTCTTTGGGAACAGGGGTCTTTTTAATTGCCCTCTGTACAGGAGCTGCTGTTTGGGGCCTTTTTGGTGATCGCTCCTCCCCCTCTGTCCACTGGCGCCTGCTGGTGTTGGGGCTGTCTGTTGGTTTACATTGTGAGGGAACAAATCTAATCCGACCACTTATGGCATCTTTCATTTTCAGGGTCATTTCCACATTTTGTGGGTTCTCTATGCGCCTGGGTGCCAGGCGACTAGGTTGCTGGTTAGGATCAGATGGTGAGGAGTTAAATTTCTTCCTGCCACCTTCTCCCTCTTCTTCCCCCTCCTCATCATCGTCATCCTCCTCACCATCATCTAAAAAGGCAGATCCTAATAGTGACTCTGTGTCTTTCTGCTCTTTACCCATTATGATGAAGGCCGAGTCTATGGAGTTAAGGGAGTTGCTTGGACTCACTTTCTTGGTAAACTTTTGCCTTGGTGCCCCTTGCCGGACTAGGGTAACATTGCTGCCAATAGGACTGTAAGGAGTGGTTTGGTTGGTCGCAGTGTACTCACAGCTTTCACAGTGAATTCTTTCAGACCCAGTTAGTGACTCGATCTCGGCCCCAATTCCACTGTCCTCACTGAACAATGCAGAGTCCTCTGGTCTGGGCGTACGGAGTGAGGCAGCCTCAATGCGAGTCAGCAACTGCTTCAGTCTTGTCTCCACATTACGCTTAGCTTTTAATTTCTCCTCCAGCAGCTCAGAGACAGAGATGAAGTACTCAGCCGCCTCCTCTAAGGCAGAGTCCCCAATGACGCCCACAGACTGGCCCACATTTTGCATCCTTTGAGTGGTATACTGAAGTAGCTGCTGCAAGAGGTCTGGTGAAGACTCAGCATTGGTGGATCCAGACTTGAGGGGGGGGAAACTGGATAGGTTTTTCATTGGGCTTGGCCAGGCGAGATGCTCCCCATTGTCCTTCAGAAGCCTTTCACCCTCGTTTGCCATTTCCTCTAGCCCTCGGTTGATTTCCTCGTAGCGCATAGCCATGAAGGTCACCATTGGCTGCACAGACACCTGGGTTTGGGTCGCCTGGTCCAGGAGCCGCAGCAAAATCTCATATTTAATGATGCTTGGGTTTAAATAGGCATACACAGCCTGGTGGGCTTTCACTAAAGGTTCTGGAAAGTCAACTTTCTGCTCCACAAGGAGAGATTTTTTCTCCTTCTCTTTCTTTTTGATCGGTTTGATTCCTTTGCCATTTTTCTTTGGTTTTCGTCCACCCTTTTTGTCAGCCATGTCTTGCGTATCTCCTTGTTTCTCTTTTACATGTGGCCCTGTCTCTTGAGTCCCCACTTTTTTGTCAAGGATGACCCCCTCTGGAACTAACTCGGTCAGGGAGGGTCTCTTTTTCTGTGGGGTTGAAGGTGCTTCCTTCTGAACAGAGTAGTTCTGACCAGCCAGTCTACTCTCCCCACTTCCCCTCTCCCAAGTCTCTCCATCTGAGTCTCCTGTTCTGGAGGAGCCTCCACTCCCTCCATCTTCAGACTGGGACTTCACTTGACTCTCTTGGCCCCCTGGTAGTAGTGTCCTTCCCCTCCTAAAGGTGGCCTGACCCCGAAAACTGTTACCTTTAGACGGGGAACAGCCCATTGCGGCAGCTCAATTTAAGTTGATTTCCTCAGTGAACAAGAGCTCTGTGAAACTCCCACAAAGACGGAGGGGAAATAACCTCCCCAAATGAAAGAGAATAATAGCCAAGGTCCTTAGCTATCAGCTGCACCTGTCATCTTCAGATGGCTCCAATCCGCAACAGAGTTGTTGATACTGGCAGGTTCTTTATCCTTACAAAAAAGAAGACAACCAACACAAAACAGAGACAAATCCATTCAAAAGTGTCCTATTTTCTTGCTTATCATAGATAGGCTTAAACAAATTATCTCCATTTTCATGTTTTCTGTTGATTCCCTTTGCATAACATCAACATCTTACAGCTTGTCCTATGGAACAACATCCTTGCGTACTTGTAGAAGTCAAGGAGCTGAAAGGATTAGAGAGGATTTCAGTGAACTCCTCAGTGTGCACATGGCACATTAAAGCAAATAAAAAAATCACATTTGTAAGACCTTAAGCTCATTACGGTAATCAGGGCTGCTTTCAGGTGGCTTTTTATAGAACAGACAACAATATCTCACTGTTTAGTGCCCTAGCCAAACCCTAAGGATACTGTAAATACAGTATACTGCCAAGTAAAATGGACTGGATGCTCAAAATCAACTACTATATTAATATTGTTATTTCAAGATAACAGATGAACAAATAGTGGGTTTTTCAACTGAACTCAACCTGAACGGCTTTGCTCATGCACATTATGTAATCCAAAGTATACTTGCAATCAAGAGCTGGTTATTCTACACTCTCAGAAAAAAAGTTATAGTTAGGGTACAGATTTGTTCCCTGGGGTACAAAAATATCAAACTACACCATGTACCTTCAGTGGTACACACAATGACCTTTTAGGGTACATGCGCAGACAATCTAGTATAAATGGTAAATTTTTTAACCCAATGTTTTTATATAAAAAGGTACAATCATCACACACTCGCAACAAAATGGGTACGGTGACCCTACATTTCAGTTTAACAGGGTGGATGAATGGATTGGTGGGGGAGTGCCTTTCAGTTAGTCCTTTCTGGCCACCCGCTAGTTGAAGTGTTCCAATTCAAGTGATCTATGGTTATGTTAATAAAATTTTTAGCATGTCTGCTTTATAAGCAGGTTGGTATATAATGAGCTTCCTATTGTACTAGAGCAGTGGTTCCCAAACTTTTTATAGTACCCCTTCAAACCTTCAACCTCCAGCTGCGTACCCCCTCTAGCACCAGGGTCAGCGCACTCTCAAATGTTGTTTTTTGCCATTATTGTAAGCCTGCCACACACACACTATTCGATACATTTATTAAACATAAGTATGAGTGTGAGTTTTTGTCACAACCAGGCTCGTGGGAAGTGACAAAGAGCTCTTATAGGGCACAAAGCAATATCCTTGCCTGTGAAGCCCTTTTTGTGCAAAGCAATGATGACGGCACGTGTTTCCTTGCAGGTAACCACGGTCGACAGAGGAAGAACAATGATTCCAAGCACCACCCTTCTTTTGAAGCTTCCAGTCTGTTATTCGAACTCAATCAGCATGACAGAGTGATCTCCAGCCTTGTCCTCGTCAACACTCACACCTGTGTTAATGAGAGAATCACTGACATGATGTCAGCTGGTCCTTTTGTGGCAGGGCTGAAATTTGCATGGCAAACAGGGACTTTGAAAATAATTGCAATTCATCTGATCACTCTTCATGACATTCTGGAGTATATGCAAATTGCCATCACACAAACTGAGGCAGCAGACCTTGTGAAAATTTATATTTGTGTCATTCTCAAAACTTTTGGCCATGACTATATATATACAGTTGAAGTCTGAAGTTTACATACACCTTAGCCAAATACATTTAAACTCAGTTTTTCACAATTCATGACATTTAATCATAGTAAAAATGCCCTGTCTTAGTTCCGTTAGGATCACCACTTTATTTTAAGAATGCTAAAATGTCAGAATATTAGTAGAGAGAATTATTTATTTCAGCTTTTACTTCTTTCATCACATTCCCAGTGGGTCAGAAGTTTACACACACTCAATTAGTACTTGGTAGCATTGCCTTTAAATTGTTTAACTTGGGTCAAACGTTTCAGGTAGCCTTCCACAAGCTTCCCACAATAAGTTGGGTGAATTTTGGCCCATTCCTCCTGACAAAGCTGGGGTAACTGAGTCAGGTTCGTAGGCCTCCTTGCTCGCACACGCTTTTTCAGTACTGCCCACCAATGTTCTATGGGATTGAGGTCAGGGCTTTGTGATGGCCACTCCAATACCTTGACTTTGCTGTCCTTAAGCCATTTTGACACAACTTTGGAAGTATGCTTGGGGTCATTGTCCAATTGGAAGACCCATTTGCGACCAAGCTTTAACTTCCTGACTCATGTCTTGAGATGTTGCTTCAATATATCCACATAATTTCCCTTCCTCATGATGCCATCTATTTTGTGAAGTGCACCAGTCCCTCCTGCAGCAAAATACCCCAACAACATGATGCTGCCACCCCCGTGCTTCACGGTTGGGATGGTGTTCTTCGGCTTGCAAGCCTCCCCCATTTTTCCTCCAAACAGAACGATGGTCATTGTGGCCAAACAGTTCTAATTTTGTTTCATCAGACCAGAGGACCATTCTACAAAAAGTAAGATCTTTGTTCCCATGTGCAGTTGCAATCCGTAATCTGGATTTTCTGGCGGTTTTAGAGCAATGGCTTCTTCCTTGCTGAGCTGACTTTCAGGTTATGTCGATATAGGGCTCGTTTTACTGTGGATATAGATACTTTTGTACCCGTTTCCTCCAGCATCTTCACAAGGTCCTTTGCTGTTGTTCTGATTGATTTGCACTTCTCACACCCAAGTACGTTAATCTCTAGGAGACAGAACACGTCTCCTTCCTGAGCGGTATGACGGCTGCGTGGTCCCATCGTGTTTATACTTGCGTACTATTGTTTGTACAGATGAACGTGGTACCTTCAAGGGTTTTGAAATTACTCGCAAGGATGAACCAGACTTGTGGAGATGTACAATTTTCTTTCTGTGGTCTTGGCTGATTTCTTTAGATTTTCTCACGATGTCAAGCAAAGAGGCACTGAATTTGAAGGTAGGCCTTGAAATACATACAAATTATGGAATTTTGCAAGCTGTTTAAAGGCACAGTCAACTTAGTGTATGTAAACATCTGACCCACTGAAATTGTGATACAGTGAATTATAAGTGAAATATTCTGTCTGCAAACAATTGTTGGAAAAATGACTTGTGTCATGCACAAAGGAGATGTCCTAACCGACTTGCCAAAACGATAGTTTGTTAACAAGAAATTTGTGGAGTGGTTGAAAAACGAGTTTTAATGACTCCAACCTAAGTGTATGTAAGCTTCCGACTTCAACTGTAAATATTAAACCCTTCACAACCCATAGTTGTTTTTCTAACAATAATATATTTGTCAATATTGCAAAATGAACTTGCTAACAACCTGTTGTCTTCGTGGAGCTGTTTTTTTATTCACTACTCAAAATGACAGCGCCGAAGCGGCAATGACTTTTCACTGTGCAAGAGGCTGTATCTATGTTGGTTGGTAATACGAATTTGAACACGTCCTTGCACTTTGAAAGCGATGATGATTTTGAGGTGCTGATGCTGTGAAACTTGGGGAATAGCTCTGATTAGCCTGTCATGTCCTGTCATGATCACCTAGTTGATACAGGTGAGCACATCAGCGGTGGAGCAGTGTTTAGCTGTAGGCCCTATATAGTCAGCTAATTAGTTGGTCGTTTTTACCAAAGAAATTCATATGTAAACGACCCAAGCTGCTTGCTATAGCGAGCTAACGGTTTGTACATTGCACTGTTTCGTACAACTGACCTAATTTTAACGGCCCAAAAACGTAAAACCTTCAGGTCAACTGTAATATGAATACCATTATAAAGAAGAATTTCTCAGTTTACAGCAAAATCAATGACGAGACCTTCATGCTGCCCGTCTCTGCATGATTGAAGAAGGCAATGAGCTCTGTCGGGTCTTTTTAAAAATGGCAGATGGGGAAGCGAAACCTACTGTGTGATAGGAAAAGGGGGAGATAATCCACGTGGAGAAACTGCTTTTTTTCACCCAATCTGTCCAATTTATCACCTCTAAAATGTAAAAAAACACTATAAAGAGTTTATATAATGTTTCATTACATACCTATTTGAAGGTTTGTGTCGAATTTGAAATCGGCTTTTTAGGGCGGCGCTCAAGTTAGGGCGGCGCTAAAGTTATCTTCAGAGGTTAACAGCGGCTGTCTTTTGAGAGTCATGATGGCTTGCAGTGATGACGCAAAAAATGAATGCATTCAGTTGTACAATTGACTAGGTATCCCCCTTACCCTGTCCCTTTCTTGTTTTTAAACTGCGAGAGAAGTGCTACACCTGGTGGAGAGAGGCTGTACGACACAGAATGAGTTGCATTATTATTGCATTAGCGTGCAGCGTCAGAGGGGCAGTTTCTTTAACTTTTCTCCAATACTATCGGTCCATTACCATGTCAATCAACACTTGAATAGATACGTAGTTCATGTCGTGGAAATAAATCGGTCAATCATATTTCACAAATGCCTGAGCATGTGAGTTCAAATAGACTTATTACTTCAAAACTAAAGCAGAGCTGGTTCATGAATACAACTGCCTTCCAGTCTTGGCACACACATTTTATACACTATTCCACAGTAACTCCTCTTAATGGCTCATCTCCTCTGGCATTTAGCCACCGTTATCATATTGCCTTGCACTAAGTTTCATATTAGGGCATGGAACCCGTAGAGCTACAGAAATAGGTTCATGCAAGTAGGACCATAGTAACAGACCATGGCACTCTATAGGAATAACCAGACATGTCATCCTGCTAACTCCTCTGAAAGGGACACCCCTGTTCTGGAAAAGACCCAAGAGGTATAACCATAGCAACAGTACATAGTTGGCCACAACACAGTTACAGGAATAACCAGTGTCCAACCCCCAGACAGGTGCATGTCTAATGACCCAGAGCACATATAGAGTGCACTAGTCTTGCTGGCTCCTTCTGAAATAAATAATTGCCACATATGTACTAAAGAAATCACAATAGTCACACCCCAGATTCTGATGCCAACAGAGTCGTTACAGTCCCATTAGTTTTCATTGCAGCCTCATTTGAATGCTGCGGTTGCGCAAATTTGGACGGAATGGGGTTAGTCACCGTTAGCTAACTCGCTAGCTAACTGTCAGGTTTGTCTGTCAGGATAGCTAGAAAAGTTGTTTGGCTGCACTGGTGAAACGTCAAGCTGTCACTTTCACTACCGAACGTTAGCCATAGTCAACCAGATAACTAGCCACGAAATAGAGATTAGAGGAATTCGTATAGATCTGTCGGAATATATTAAACACTAAACTATTCCACCTTTTTGTGAGACATGATGTCCTCTAGAAACCATGAAAACACAGGTATGTGAATCCTAGGAAGAAGCATGGGAATGAAAAAGCTAGAGTAAGAAATAGCATTTATTTTCAAAAATAGACTTGATTTACAATACAGATTTTTAAATAGCTGCTTGTCGGTTTTTTGGTAAATATAATAATATAGGAAAATTATTGTGTATGACTGTTTTAATATTTTGGAATGGCCCACGCCTGTGTCTGACAGACCTTGTGGGGGCAACTAGCCAAACTTTGTTAGACACTGAACCATTAATTTCAACACTCTGATTCTTGATCCTGCCGACTACACCAAATGGGAATTATGTGATAACTATGCCATGTTTTTGTATGAGGTGAGGTCAGGTAACTAATGCACAGTATGCACGTTCAGGAGTGGAGCATGGTATAGAGAAGGCTAGTCATAAGTCAAAGCAATAACATCAGCATCATCAGATACACCTGCAGTTTTCAGCGCTGTGCTTGTACAATAAATACCTATAAGAATACTTAAATAATAGTAGAAAAGTAGAAAACTTCCAACAAATAGAAGTAGCAAAAGTGCAGCATTTCAGGGACGTTTGCCCATGGCTGTTCCTGG
Organism: Hucho hucho; assembly: GCA_003317085.1. Taxonomy (NCBI): domain Eukaryota; kingdom Metazoa; phylum Chordata; class Actinopteri; order Salmoniformes; family Salmonidae; genus Hucho; species Hucho hucho. Next base: position 1,195,273 of record QNTS01000531.1, on the reverse strand, counting down.
CAGATCAACAAACTTTGCCAATGACAAATACACTCTCAATAAAATAGGTTTAGAATTGTACTTAAGAGTACAAACATACAGTATGTCACGGTGGTGGTACCCTGTAGGTACACCCATTGCACCTTTTAGTTATAGGTACTTAACTGTACCCTTGCAGTTCGTACCTTAAAAGAGCCAATAGTGTACATTCGGGGACGAGATAGTACCTCTTTCATGTAGTCCACAGGTACAAAAGCGCACCTTTAGAAAAGGTACACATTTGCCAGTGTATTATCCTCTTAAGGATCGGACCCTTTTTTAAATTTTCGCCCAAATCTAACTGCCTGTAACTGCCTCTAACTGCCTGTATTCTTGGTACCATTTGAAAGGAAACACTTTGAAGGTTGTGGAAATGTGATGTAGGAGAATACATCATTAGATCTGGTAAAAGATAATACAAATAAAATAAACGTTTTTTTTGTGCCATCTTTGAAATGCAAGAGAAAGGCCAGAATGTATTATTCCAGCCAGGGTGCAATTTAGATTTTGGCCACTAGATGGCAGCAGTGTCTGTACAAAGTTTTAGACTGATCCAACTAACCATTGCATTTCTGTTCAAAATGTTGTATCAAGACTGCCCAAATGGGCCTAATTTGTTTATTAATAACTTTTCATGTTCAAAACTGTGCACTCTCCTCAAACAATAGCATGGTATTCTTTCACTGTAATAGCTACTGTAAATTGTACAGTGCAGTTAGATTAACAAGAATTTAAGCTTTCTGCCAATATCAGATATGTCTATGTCCTGGGAAATGTTCTTGTTACTTACAACCTCATGCTAATCGCATAAGCCTACGTTAGCTCAACCGTCCCGCAGGGGACGCACCAATCCTGAAGAAGTTTTTAAGGTACCACCACAGTGACAAATCCATTTGTTCCTTTTAAGTGGCAAAAATGTATCTCTAAAGGTTTTTTAACACCGTAAACTGTAAAGCCTCATTCAAATATTTCCCAGGGTGCCTTTCAAGTGAATTTTAGAGTTACCAGTACCACCCATGACTGTGTTTGCTAGTGACAGAGACATGGTTGGTGCATTCAATGGGCTTCAGTCCTTTAACCTTCACCAAGTGAGTGACTCAGTGAATTACAT
>QNTS01000531.1:1145021-1194076 GCA_003317085.1 Hucho hucho | reverse complement strand
AAAGAAATGATCAGTCTATAATTTTAATGGTAGGTTTATTTGAACAGTGAGAGACAGAATAACAACAAAAAAATCCAGAAAAACGTGAAAAATGATAGAAATTGATTTGCATTTTAATGAGGGAAATAAGTATTTGACCCCTCTCAGTCAGAAAGATTTCTGGCTCCCAGGTGTCTTTTATACAGGTAACGAGCTGAGATTAAGAGCACACTCTTAAAGGGAGTGCTCCTAATCTCAGCTTGTTACCTTTATAAAAAGACACCTGTCCACAGAAGCAATCAATCAATCAGATTCCAAACTCTCCACCATGGCCAAGACCAAAGAGCTCTCCAAGGATGTCAGGGACAAGATTGTAGACCTACACAAGGCTGGAATGGGCTACAAGACCATCGCCATGCAGCTTGGTGAGAAGGTGACAACAGTTGGTGCGATTATTCGCAAATGGAAGAAACACAAAAGAACTGTCAATCTCCCTCGGCCTGGGGCTCCATGCAAGATCTCACCTCGTGGAGTTGCAATGATCATGAGAACGGCGAGGAATCAGCCCAGAACTACACGGGAGGATTTTGTCAATGATATCAAGGCAGCTGGGGCCATAGTCACCAAGAAAACAATTGGTAACACACTACACCGTGAAGGACTGAAATCCTGCAGTGCCCGCAAGGTCCCCTGCTCAAGAAAGCACATATACATCCCCGTCTGAAGTTTGCCAATGAACATCTGAATGATTCAGAGGACAACTGGGTGAAAGTGTTGTGGTCAGATGAGACCAAAATGGAGCTCTTTGGCATCAACTCAACTCGCCGTGTTTGGAGTAGGAGTAAGAACACCATCCCCACCGTCAAACATGGAGGTGGAAACATTATGCTTTGGGGGTGTTTTTCTGCTAAGGGGACAGGACAACTTCACCGCATCAAAGGGACGATGGACGGGGCCATGTACCGTCAAATCTTGGGTGAGAACCTCCTTCCCTCAGCCAGGGCATTAAATGGGTCGTGGGTGGGTATTCCAGCATGACAATGACCCAAAACACACGGCCAAGGCAACAAAGGAGTGGCTCAAGAAGAAGCACATTAAGGTCCTGGAGTGGCCTAGCCAGTCTCCAGACCTTAATCCTATAGAAAATCTGTGGAGGGAGCTGAAGGTTCGAGTTGCCAAACGTCAACCTCAAAACCTTAATGACTTGGAGAAGATCTGAAAAGAGGAGTGGGACAAAATCCCTCCTGAGATGTGTGCAAACCTGGTGGCCAACTACAAGAAACGTCTGACCTCTGATTGCCAACAAGGGTTTTGACACCAAGTACTAAGTCATGTTTTGTAGAGGGGTCAAATACTTATTTCCTTCATTAAAATGCAAATCAATTTTTAACATTTTTCACATGCGTTTTCTGGATTTTTTTTGTTATTCTGTCTCTCACTGTTCAAATAAACCTACCATTAAAATTATAGACTGATCATTTCTTTGTCAGTGGGCAAATGTACAAAATCAGCTGGGGATCCAATACTTTTTTCCCTCACTGTAACTGTTCTGGTAGTTTTGTTAATTGTTTTGAGTGCATGGGATTTCCCCACAATTTGCCAAACCAATTGAGAAGATTGTAACAAACTTGTATTTAACCACATTCAGGCTCACTTTTTCATTTATTTTGTGTGGCGTGTTTCGGAAGCTACCAGAAAGCCTTTGGTTGAGACACATTCAGTCTCAGTAGCAAGTTGACAGAAGATTGCTACGACGGTGTTGTGTCACGTCACATCACACGGGTAGCTAAATCATATTTTTTACGAGTTACTGAAAGCGAAGGAAATCTGCGCGTCCGCAGCGTGCTGTCAGGCTGGCGCGCTGCTAATTTATGTGCTCGGGAGGCTCGGAAAACATTCTGCGGGTTGATTGGTTTGACGGTGAAAATAATGCTGCGCAGTACAACGACCCAGGGTAGCTTAAAGCAACAGCTACAATCAGTACGTTCTGACTTTACCATCTTCCATAGAGCTTGAAAGAACCAGAGAACGCAAAAACGGAAGTGCGCATTTTGGAACTCACGTATGTTGTGAACAACATTAGCCTGAACAACAATTGCGGAATTAGCGGTTCGACTTCAAAATAAAAGTTTCAATTGAAACTGATACAAACGGGAAAAATGTTCGAATCATGCTTAATTAACAAGGTTTGAAAGTTATTTCCCACTGTTAAAGTCTCGTAATAAAAGCTACGACACTAATATTTGTGAAAAATCTTTACAGTTCTATTCTCTGAGTGTCAGTGAGTAAACTGATACCCCATTTCATGGACCCAAAATCAGTTGTACATTACAATATGAATGTCCAATACGCACATTAGGCTGAATAGTGATTTGATTTCACACAGTTGAAGTTATGCAATAAGAGCGACAACGTTAATATTTGTGTAAACTCTTTAGAATTGTAATCTGTGGGTGTCACAGTTTACTGATACTCCATTTCATGGACCCAAGATCCATGCCTAAGGTTGTACAATGCAATATAATTATGCACCCATTGCAATTCTGAAGTCTAATACATCCACAGTGTCATTTCAACAGATATTTAACTTTTTTTTGTGTCAAGTTTAGTAATTATTGTCTTTTGTTGAATTTATATAAAGTAAAATAAACAGTTTGTTTGGATCCTGGATGCGGATTGGTTGAAATGCTGCAAAATACCATGACTCAGTAATGTCATAATTCCCCTGTCCTTTCTCAGATCATGAGACATCCTTCTCACGAAAACATCTGTAGCGTCCGAACGGTTTGGCCTACAAACTAATATGACCACTCTGGAAAAATGAGACTCATTAACACAACTCCTCTGAAGGTAAACTGTACCGGTGTAAACAATTTATGGATGTATGGAGGTAGTTTTGTACCCAAAAAAGGGGTTAAATATGTGTAAAAAAAAAACGGTATATATTGCCTAAGCTTTCTTATATCTCCTAGATATAGGACACACACTTCAAAACCTTATTCCTTAAGATAATTTTTTTACTGTATTTTTTGCCATTTATGAATGTGTTATTCAGTGCGTTTCAATGGGCTATAGTAGTAAAGGCCAAATTCAATATTTTATCAAATATATATTTTTATACCTAAAGGGTCATATATTTCAAAATCAAATAGATACATGATCCATTGCCTCCTGAGTGGCGCAGTGTGCCACTAGAGATTCTGGGTTCGAGTCCAGGCTCTGTCGCAGCCGGCCGCGACTGGGAGACCCATCGGGCGGTGCACAATTGGCCCAGCGTCGTCCAGGTGAGGGGAGGGTTTGGGCGGCAGGGATGTCCTTGTTTAGTGGGCATTGTGTCAAGAAGCTTGGTTAGGTTGTGTTTTGGAGGGCGCACGGCCCTCGACCTTCGCAACTCCCTAGTCCGTACGGGAGTTGCAGCAATGAGACAAGACTGTAACAACTTCTAGTTGATAAACTAGCTGATACCACGAAATTGGGGAGAAAACAGGGTAAAAAAAACTAAAATAAATAAAAAAGATCCATGATCCATGGTATGACCATCTTAAAACAATTCCATATGTCAGTTTAAGGCCCTCAAATCTGGGGATTATCATGTGATAACTCTCCCAGCTGTTGTTAGGCCGAGGTGGAGTTATCACACGATAAATCATGTGTTCTAATGCATTATTGCTTAAACAAATCTTGTTTTTAGCCTTATCTAGTACAGTTGTGGCTTGATTCCACTATTTGTATCGGTTTGCATTCGTTTCAAGGGGGGACTTTTATTTGGGATCCGAACCGCGGATTCCACTATTGCTGCTCACAACACACACGTCAACATTAACATCGAGTTGAGGAATTTTGTTTCATCATCATGAACATCCTGGGTCAAACCCAGAGACAGATTGCTCACCGGTTACTTTTGCCATAGGAAGACCAGGTACTGTAAGTCGTCCTCTCTAAAGTGTTTGACATTGCACCAATAGCTAGAGTGGCAAATTGGTACGAGGTTGTGGTTTGTTGTTGTTTTTATGCGCCGCAAGCTTGGCCTCATCAGCTGTGGCCATTCATGCAGGTGGGTAGCTAGCTAGCAAACTAGCTGAGCGTAAGTTAACGTTACCTTTTCATATCATTGTCATCCATTTTAATATTTTGAGTAAGCGTCATAATATACCCGGGAATGACACCGTAGCTGGTATCCGCGACAATGAACAGCAGTGTTTGTGAATGGGTAACTCTTGTGTAGTTAGCGTCAACTACCGATGCAGAGCCTGTCTGCATGAAATGGACTATAAGCTAGCAACCCGGTCTAGTCGAAATATTGTTTTCGATTAGACCGGGTTGAATCGGACTATTGAGCCTTCTAGTTGATGAAATGCATATGATATTTACAGCTCACGCTTCACCAGCATCCCTTGTGCTGGTTTGTGATAGTAAATTAACAATATTATCATGTCTCTTGCTGCTAGCTAGCTAGCGGGAAATGAAAACACCCAAATAGGCTATACAGGGCTTTTGATTGTTGTAAAGTTGGCCTGGTTAATAGTCAAAAAGCTATCCCACTTTGGAGTCCCTATTGCTAACTGCTGCAACAATGACATGTTCATTTCTGAGGGACAGATATGGAGTTCAGATATGGGCTCCCAAGTGGCACAGCGGTCTAAGGCACTGCATCTCAGTGCTAGAGGCGTCACTACTGACCCTGGTTTGATTCCAGGCTGTATCACAACCGGCTGTGATTGGTAGTCCCATAGGGCGGCGCACAATTGCCCCAGCGTCGTCCGGGTTAGGGTTTGGCCGAGGTAGGCTGTATTGTAAATAATACTTTTTTTCCTAACTGACTTGCCTAGTGAAATTAAGGTAAAATAAAACATTCCGTAAGGACAATGTAGTGCCGGACCATGTGACCTGGAATATTATTTAATTTACTGGCCATTTGAAAAATGTGAAGACCCATATGCATTGGGGAGTCCACCCACGTTGCTCAGAATGACATAAATCATATTTAGATTATGGTCATTCATTTTAACAGAACACGCAACTCCTGTTTATGAAGTAGCCAATAAACATTTTCAAACATTTGACAAAATGCAATTCAGGGGAAAACTCCATTCTAAACATTGCACCTGATGAGAGTTGTTTCACATGTGACAGAAAATAAAATCTCCTTTAGAAACTTAGAGGGGGAATCTAAAGATGCAACAACTAGGACGGGTTGCTAATATGACTAGGATTGTGCCATTGTGCCTTTGGCACAATGAAAGAAATGTGATATGAAAACCAATAGAACAGGAGAGAAATGGCATATGAGGAGTAAATAGAAATGCATTTGCCAGAACAATATAATTACTCCTGTCTATACATAAATCAAATATTTCACCAGAAAGCATAACTTGGCCACAGAGGAGGCAATTTTTATTTTATGTAGCTGTGGATTGTTTCATATCAAATTTGTAGGCCTATGCCTATATGGCAAGCCCACAAATTGGGCAGAGCGCATGGCAATAGGCCTAGCTGTCAGTGAAAGCATCTAAAATATGTGTGAAGATAATGTGTCTTGAGTATAATTTAAAATGTTGACAAGAAAGAGGGGAGTTTGGCGAAGATATAGGCTAGTCTATCCAGAATGGCTCAGATGTCAATCAATCAATCAAATTGATTTATAAATCCCTTTTTACATCAGCCATTGTCCTAAAGTGCTATACAGAAACTCAAGCCGAAAACCCCAAACAGCAAGCAATGCAGATGTAGAAGCACGGTGGCTAAACTCCCTAGAAAGGCCAGAACCTAGGACGAAACCTAGAGAGGAACCAGGATATGAGGGGGGGCCAGTCCTCTTCTGACTGTGCCGGGTGGAGATTAAAACAGTACATGGCCAAGATGTTCAAACGTTCATAGATGACCAGCAGGGTCAAACAATAATAATCACAGTGGTTGTAGAGGTTGCAACAGGTCAGCACCTCAGGAGTAAATGTCAGTTGTTTTTTTATAGCCGAGCATTCAGAGTTGGAGACAGCAGGTGCGGTAGAGAGAGCGAGTCGAAAACAGCAGGTCCGGGACAAGGTTGCACGTCCGGTGAACAGGTTAGGGTTCCATAGCCGCATGCAGAACAGTTGAAACTGGAGCAGCAGCATGCCCAGGTGGACTGGGGACAGCAAGGAGTCATCAGGCCAGGTAGTCCTGAGGCATAGTCCTAGGACTCAGGTCCTCTGAGAGAAAGAAAGAGAGAGAGAGCGAGAGAAAGAAAGAAAGAGAGAGAATCAGAGAACGCATACTTAAATTCACACAGCACACCGGATAAGAATGGATAAATACTCCAGATATAACAGACTGATCCAAGCCCACCGACACAAACTATTGCAGCATAAATACTGGAGGCTGAGACAGGAGGGGTCGGGAGACACTGGCCCCCCATCCGACGATACCCCCGGACAGGGCCAACCAGGCAGGATATAACCCCACCCACTTTGCCAAAGCACAGCCCCAACCACTAGAGGGATATTTTCAAACCACCAACTTACTACCCTGGGAAAAGTCTGAATAATACAGTATATATACATTCACACACACACACACACACACACACACACACACACACAAACCCGAGGGGGGCGCCAACCCGGACAGGAAGATCACGTCAGTGACTCAACCCACTCAAGTGACGCACCCCTCCTAGGGACGGCATGGAAGAGCACCAGTATTTATTTATGTGTTTTATATTTGAGAAATTTACCGGACCTATATGTAACCTGATTAGGGCGTCCATCCACGGGGCTCAGAATGCCAGAAATCACATTTAGGTTATGGTAATTAATCTTAGCGGAACGTGCCACTTGAGGATGCAATGTCGCTGGTCCTTACCGAATTCTGATGCGCACTTTGAAGATGTCAGAATAACTGTTTACTTTTCCTCAGACAACAAGATGAGTAATGAACAGTAAAATCCCTAACCTATGTCAACCTACTCTCCCCGATAGTAGAAAAGTCTGCCTATTCTATCGGTCACCTTGTTGTTTTGTGCGAGATAGAAATAGCCTCCAAACAGACTTTGGGACAGTTGTGGGACAATAGAAACCAGTTCATACAACCAGTTGGCTTAGGCTACATTAAAAATGAGGCTGATGCAATAGATCAATAGGGCTGTGACGCCCTTGGAAATGCGAGGTTGGAGAGGATATGTTGCATTTTTGGATAGGCACATTAACCGAGTCAAAATAAAGATGCATATGCCTATCTTGTCTTTTGGCTTTTCTACAACTCAAAACATTAAATACAGATACTTATTTCGATGCTCAAAACCATTCAAATGAAGTCTGGTGGGTTTTCTCCCACTTTTCCCGAAATATTCGCATAGCGTCACAAACCCTGCTGCTGCGGTTATTCGATGGCAGTAGCATTGACCTATTTTCTTCAAAGACGGGATGCCGTAATGAGAGAAATAATGTAGGCTAAGCTACTGAAAACAGGCTTTTACAAGATTAAATCATGACCGGAGCATTTGATTCTTATAAAAAATATGTCCAGATAGGCTACTTTAGGAAACTTTCAGAATGGACATATAGGCCTATAGAGAGAATCCACAAACTCACACACGTAAAAGTACCTGTCAATAAAAGCCACCAGTGTATGTCAGACACAAGCAAATATTTATCCTTTCCTTAAAACATAAAAAAAAAAAAAAATAGGCCTACCTTATTCTTTCTTGAAAGTAGGCTATAAGATAATGAATTGACAAAAGTATGAAGTGGACAGCTATGCAATAGTATGAAGATGAAATTGACTTTCATTAAAATAGAAACAAATACACGCAACATGTCCATAGCCTATTTATCATTGACACTGATTATCGAGGGTGTTGGTAAGATTTTTCAAATACTGTGAGGAAATATTATAATTTTAATGGATTTTCTTTTTTTTAACGGACTTTGTTGACTAACTGTGTGAGGTGAAGAAAAAATGACTGAGAAACACAGCTTTGCCACTTTCCTACATTTGACATTTTTGAAAAGCAGGCCAGGTACTATGCATGCTCAGGCGCTCGTGCTCCGTCAACATGAACAGGACAGAGAAACCAGACATGCTCATTGCTCGCATGTAGCGCATAAATGATGGTATGAAATAAACCAAAACTTGTTTCTCACAAGTGTAGCAGGTTTTGAACACTGCGAACAACGTTTCCACTCCGAGAATGGGAATGGTAAATTACTGTAATTAATGTAACCAAATGACAGGGATTAACGGTAATTTGCCCATTTTAAGAACGGTAGGCTACCACATGGGCATTCATAAAAGTGCATTGCGGGCCGACACTGTATAGCCTAGCCTACTATTTTACTTTGCTGGGATAGGAGGGTGTCCCCCCAAAAATTATCGCCTAGGAAAGCATATTAGCCATGACCGGGCCTGATCAGCGTTGATTAGTCTACAAGGATCTGCCGACGGCGAGTGGGAAATCAATAAATCAGACAAGGTACGACCACGAATATCCTACCAACGGGACATCAAAACTGTAATATCTTATGTTACACTGAATCGGGGCTGAATGACGACTTGGAAAACATTCAGCTGGCGGGATATACGCTGCACCGGCTAGATAGAACAGCACACTCCGGTAAGAGGAGGGGGGACGGTCTGTGTATATTTGTAAACAACCGCTGGTGCATGAAATCTAAGGAAGTCTCTAGATTTTGCTCGCCTGAAGTAGAGTATCTCATTATAAGCTGTAGACTACACTATTTACCACCACAGACTGATGCTGGCACTAAGACCGCACTCAGTCAGCTGTATAAGGAAATAAGCAAACAGGAAACTGCTCACCCAGAGGTGGCGCTCCTAGTGGCCAGGGACTTTAATGCAAGGAAACTTAAATCAGTTTGACCTAATTTCTATCAGCATGTTAAATGCGCAACTAGAGGGAAAACAAATTCTAGATCACCTTTTCTCCACACACAGAGACGTGTTCAAAGCTCTCCCTCACCCTCCATTTGGAAAATCTGACCATAATTCTATTCTGCTGATTCCTGCTTACAAGCAAAAATTTAAGCAGGAAGAACCAGTGACTCGGTCAATAAAAAAGTGGTCAGATGAAGCAGGTGAAAAACTACAGGACTGTTTTTGCTAGCACAGACTGGAATATGTTCTGGAAATCTTCCGAAGGCATTGAAGAGTACACCACATCAGTCACTGGCTTTATCAATAAGTACATTGATGATGTAGATCCCACAGTGACTGTACATACATACCCCAACCAGAAGTCATGGACTACAGGCAACATTCGCGCTGAGCTAAAGGGTAGAGCTGCCACTTTCAAGGTGCGGGACTCTAACTCGGAAGCTTATAAGAAATCCTGCTATGCCCTCCGACTAACCATCAAACAGGCAAAGCGCCAATACAGGACTAAGATCGAATCATACTACACCGGCTCCGACGCTCGTTGGATGTGGCAGGGCCTGCAAACTATTACAGACTACAAAGGGAAGCACAGCTGCGAGCTGCCCAGTGACACGAGCCTACCAGACGAGCTAAATCACTTCTATGCTCGCTTCGAGGCAAGCAACGAGCATCAGCTGTTCCGGACGACTGTGTGATCACGCTCTCTGTAGCCGACGTGAGTAAGACATTTAAACAGGTCAGCATTCACAAGCCACTGGGCCAGATGGATTACCAAGACGTGTGCTCCGGGCATGTGCTGACCAACTGGCAGGTGTCTTCACTGACATGTCCCTAATTGATTCTGTAATAGCAACATGCTTCAAGCAGACCACCATAGTCCCTGTGCCCAAGAACACAACGGTAACCTGCCTAAATGACTACAGACCCGTAGCACTCACGTTTGTAGCCATAAAGTGCTTTGAAAGGCTGGTAATGGCTCACATTAACACCATTATCCCAGAAACCCTAGACCCACTCCAATTTGCATCCCGCTCAAACAGATCCACAGATGATGCAGTCTCTATTGCACTCCACACTGCCTTTTCCCACCTGGACAAAAGGAACACCTAAGTGAGAATGCTATTCATTGACCACAGCTCAGCGTTCAACGCCATAGTGCCCTCATCACTAAGCTAAGGATCCAGGGACTAAACACCTCCCTCTGCAACTGGATCCTGGACTTCCTGACGGGCCGCCCCCCAGGTGGTGAGGGTAGGTAGCAACACATCTGCCACGCTGATCCTCAACACTGGAGCCCCTCAGGGGTGTGTACTCCCTGTTCACCCACGACTGCATGGCCAGGCACGACTCCAACACCATCATTAAGTTTGCAGACGACACAACAGTGGTAGGCCTGATGAACGACGAGACAGCCTATAGGGAGGAGGTCAGAGACCTGGCCGGGTGGTGCCAGAATAACAACCTATCCCTCAACGTAATCAAGACAAAGGAGATGATTGTGGACTGCAGGAGAAGAAGGACCGAGCACTCCCCATTCTCATCGACGGGGCTGTAGTGGAGCAGGTTGAGAGCTTCAAGTTCCTTGGTGTCCACATCACCAACAAACTAGAATGTTCCAAACACACCAAGACAGTCGTGAAGAGGGCATGACAAAGCCTATTCCCCCCCCCAGGAAACTAAAACGATTTGGCATGGGTCCTCAGATCCTCAAAAGGTTCTACAGCTGCAGCTTCGAGAGCGTCCTGACTGATTGCATCACTGCCTGGTACTGCAACTGCTCGGCCTCTGACCGCAAGGCACTACAGAGGGTAGTGCGTACGGCCCAGTACATCACTGGGGCTAAGCTGCCTGCCATCCAATACCTCTACACCAGGCGGTGTCAGAGGAAGGCCCTAAAAATTGTCAAAGACCTCAGCCACCCCCAGTCATAGACTGTTCTCTCTGCTACCGCATGGCAAGCGGTACCGGAGCGCCAAGTCTAGGACCAAAATGTTTTTCAACAACTTTTACCCCCAAGCCATAAGACTCATGAACAAGGTAATCAAATGGCTACCTGGACTATTTGCTTTGTGTCCTAACCTGTTGGTTAGGGCTTGTAAGTAAGCATTTCACTGTAAGGTCTACACCTGTTGTATTTGGCACACGTGACAAATTTATATTTGATTTGAAATTAAGAAAAGATCAAATGTTATTTGTCACATGCGCCCAATAGAATAGGTGTAGACCTTACCGTGAAATGCTTACTTACAAGCCATTCAAGAAATAGAGTTAATAAAAGATTTACTAAATAAACTAATGTTTGATTACATTTTTTTAATCACAAGGTAACACAAGCAATTTACATAACAATAACGAGGCTACATGCGGTGGGTACCGGTACCGAGTCAATGTGCGGGGGTACAGGTTAATCAAGGTAATTTGTAAAGTGACCTTGTAAAGTAGTCTTGAAATGAATCATGATGAGTGAGAATTACAGAAACACAATTATCATACCCCCAAGACATGCTAACCTCCCCTGTTATTGTAATGGTGAGAGATTAGCATGTCTTGGGGGTATGCTAACTTTCTCACACGTCATTGTTCCCCATTCATTCAGTACTATCTGTAATCCATGAATTAAGCATCCTCATTAATCTAAGAACATAGATTTACAGCTACTCACTCTTTATCTATGCATAGTAGCTTTACCCCTACCTACATTTGCATATTACCTCAATTAGCTCGACTAACCTGTACCCCCTGCATATTGACTCTGTACCGGTAACCCCTGTATATAGCCTCGTTATTGTTATTTCATTGCTCTTTTTTTTTTTACTTTAGTTTATTAAGTAAATATATTCTTATTTCTTATCTGCATTGTTGGTTAAGGGCTTGTAAGTAAGCATTTCACTAAGGTGAAACCTGTTGTATTCCACACATGTGACAAATACAATTTGATTTGATGTTTTATTCTTATTTACAATAAAAGTGACTCCGAAGTGACACAATACATTACACAGTTAAATTCTATTGGGCACAAAATAATTTGAAACACAACCAAAACAAACAGCAAATGCATCCAACAAGTTTGAAGATTCACAAGATGGATGTAATCATTGCGCGCTAGGAGTATGGGACCAAATACTAAACTTTTGAATACTTTAATACACATATGGGAATTTGTCCCAATACTTTCGGTCCCCCAAAATGAAGGGACTATGTACAAAAAGTGCTGCAATTTCTAAATGGTTCACCCGATATGGATGAAGATAGCCTGCAGTTTAATCTTGTAATTATTGTATAATTTCAAATTTGGAGCTCACTGTATGTGCTGTTGGTTGGAGTCAGCACTAATAAATGGGTCTGCTCTACACCAAGGCTAACATATCCCTATTTTACACAATTAATTTTGTTGAAACTGGAATTGTGGTATAACAGTAAACAGTAGCTCTTTTTTTAAATCTTAGTCAGTTGGAAAGGACCCTGTAGTTATACAACCACATTTTCTAATATGGTTTTTAATCCAACACATCAACCACAGTGATTGAACATTTCCGCGATGTAATTTTTTAAAAAGACAGGTGTGGGCCAAAATGCATGCAGTGGTGTTGGACTTGGACCAAGTGACCTTCTAAAACCTTTTAGAATGCCTGTTAGAAAAGTATTTGTGCATATGAATGGATAGGCCATACGTTTTAAGAGAATTTGACCATTTTATTTTCATGCCGTTGCCATCCATTTTCTCATTTATGTTCTGCTTTGATAGCAATGATGATGAAATGGTACTAGGCTAGATGGATTCTGGTGGTAGGATCTGAGCTAATGTCTGGGCTTTAGCTCAGGGGGCTATCAGTTTTATCACAATCGGTCACAATGTAGCATGTAGGCCAATGGTGTTTTTTCTTCTGGTCTGACAAGTCATCTGTACTGTAAAGCACGTGATAACTGCTGATGTAGCCTAAAACTTTTGATTGATTGGTAGATTATCAGGACCTGTATTTATTACTCTGCTCTTGTCTGTGTGTCTAAAGGCCCTGGGCGGGAGATGACCAAAGAGGATGTCCCGGTGCCAGAGTCTTCAGAGGGGGACTCTGACCTGGGCTGTCGCAGCACATTGTCCCACAGTGGTGTAGCGTGCCCCACCATCCACCAGGTGGCCTCGGCCCCCATGCCCACTGACTGTGGTAAGGAAACACAGCATCACATGAAATTCAGATCTAAGTGTATTGAAAGGTTAAAGTGCATTTGAAACATTTCATTAGGCTTACACGTAAAAAAAAAATGTCATGCACACACTAAAGGCATACAAATGTCAGTCAGACACACACAGAGTACATCCTTTGATTGTTAATATAATCCTTAAAACCTATTGAGCTGACAAATATGAATGGATCCATTAAAACAAAAACTGAGTCTGATCTATACTGTACATCTGAAAAATGGCTGGATTCAGCTCGCTGTGGTGATTTCAATGGTGTGTATTATACTGCCATCCAGGTGACATAAGTGGTACTACACCACCTCGTTTCATAAGTGTGCTTTGTAAATGTTCATTGTCTCAGAGAGGCTCATGTGATGTCAACAGCTATAGACAGACTTCTGTGTGAGGTAGAGTGAACTGCAAGATACCATTTAACAAGTGTTGACCGTGGCAATCCAAAATATGTATTTTGTCTCTAGGGCTCTCCAGACCTCTTAAAAGGCTAAATCCAAGAACATTTTCAATAAATATGCATGTTTGTCTGATATGGACACAAGTTGTACCAAAGGAAGCGTCTGGGCCTTGTGAGTTGTATGGTGTACCATTAATCCGTGTCCGACAGTGAAATTCATGGAACTAGTGCCTCCCCCAAAATGTTTTATTTTATTTTTACAATAACTCAGTTTCATACAGTGGTTCCTCCTTTAAAAGTTGCAGTGTACTGTGGCGCAGCTTGCATGATGCTGAAGAATTCTATGGCACGTTATTTAAGTGTGAACCACTGGTACCATTAATGCTAGTTAGTGCTAGTTTGACCACCAGAGGGCATCTTTGAGAAGCATTTGATAGCCTTCAATAATGGCTGTACTAGAGAATGCGGACACACGGGAGACCTGGGTTCAATTCCCCGACGGGGAGGAAGGAGTAGGCTGTCCTTGTAAATAAGAATTTGTTCTTAACGGACTTGCCAAGTTAAGTAAAGGTTACAGTAAGAGCATTCCATTTCTACACCCTTATTTTCTAATTCTAGTCTAACCAATACCCAATCGGAGATTCAGCTAAAATAAAAATGTCATTGATTAATCAAGACCAGTCCCCATGCTTGTCTCAGAGCAGCGCGAAATGGTTTTAAAATAGTTGTAGTCTGTTGCTTCAAATCCTATTGCTTCTAACTTAAATATGCTCTTTAAATAAATAAGACCTACAGCACTTTAACAGCACATTACTCAACACTAATGAGACTCATGTTGCCTACAGTATTTTGAAAAATCTGATTTGACTCTCCGCCAATAATTACATATAGAGGATTGGAGGATATTTCTGTAATTCAGTGATATTTATTCCCATAGTAATTCGTTATGGATCCATAAGTAAATAAACATCGGCATTTTGAAAGAGTATTTTTATCATTATTTTATTAATGAAAGCATAAAGATGCCATTATTAGTTACGTTGTTTTAGTTTGAACGTGCAGACTGGCACTAAGAACACTGGCACCCCCCTCCCCCTTCCTCCTCCTCCCTTCCCCATGGGCTAGGTCAGTCTACTGTGCTCAGCTCTGCGGCCCATCTCGTGCCTTGAACCTTGCGCGCTTTCAGTGGATACAGCTGGAGAACTGCAAGGCAATCCCATTGTGCGCCACTTGGGAGCCATGTCCAATATGACCAATCTATATTATCCTGCTAATAACAGGGTTAATAATATATCTGTGAGAACATCCAACGGGGTTTTATATCATTCTAAATTAATAATAATGATCGCTTTGTTTAAAAAATAATATTTTGGAGATTTTCAAATATTTTCAAATAATGTAAAATGAGCGAGGGGAAAAAGGCCATTCTTGAACATGGGGTGAGACTTTGTTACTAATTTGAAAATAATGCCAGTTTGTTATTTAGAATTATTTATGTTTTTAGAGGGAGAAAAACCCAAAACCTACAGTCATCTCATGGGTCTCCCAGTTGAGGCCGCCACGGGTTTTGAACCAGCATCTTTAGCAACACAGCTTGCACTGCTATGCAGTGTCTTAGACCGTTGCACCACTCAGGCGCTGTACAACATGACCGGTCGGGAGTGGCCTACAGTAGTACAGTAAGAGCACAATAATCCAAACAAAATAAAAGAATAACAACCTTAGTGTAACAGCAGTTTTAGTAAGTAATACTGAAGTCGTGCACAATTATCAGTTTCCATTTAGGTTTATGTCGCCCATTCATTGTCAGTTAGAGACACAGTAGGACTCAAATGCATAATCAGTGCTCTAACTCCCCCTTGCGCTGGTCTGGAGCAATGAAGTGGTGACACAGGGTACCGTACTGAACCACAAATTACCTCCTAAAGTCCCGCGGCGTAAGCTCAAAACTTTTAAAGGAGGAACCACTGTAGTATAACAGTATTAGACAAATCAGTGTTTCCCTAAGGAAACCTTTAGAGAGGCCCTTATCTTAGCCACAGACAATTTTGCAGTTTAAAAGCCAATTCTCTGCAATTCTACACATTTTGCCCTGGAGCTGACTGAAAATGTGCAGTTTTAAATGTATTTTTATTTTATTTTATTTTACCTTTATTTAACCAGGTAGGCAAGTTGAGAACAAGTTCTCATTTACAACTGTGACATGGCCAAGATAAAGCAAAGCAGTTCGACACATACAACAACACAGAGTTACACATGGAGTAAAACAAACATACAGTCAATAATACAGTAGAAAAACATATCTATATACAATGTGTGCAAATGAGGTAAGATAAGGAAGGTAAGGCAATAAATAGGCCATGGTGGCAAAGTAATTACAATATAGCATTTAAACACTGGAATGGTAGATGTGCAGTAGATGAATGTGCAATGTAGAAAGACTGGTGCAAAGGAGCAAGATAGATAGATAGATAAATAAATACGGTAGGGGATGAGGTAGTTGGTTGGGCTAAATACAGGTGCAGGGGTCTGTGAGCTGCTCTGACAGCTGGTGCTTAAAGCTGGTGAGGGAGATAAGTGTCTCCAGTTTCAGAGATGTTTGTAGTTCGTTCCAGTCATTGGCAGCAGAGAACTGGAAAGAAAGTCGGCCAAAGGAGGAATTGGCTTTGGGGGTGACCAGTGAGATATACCTGCTGGAGCGCGTGCTATGGGTGGATGCTGCTATGGTGACCAGCGAGCTGAGATAAGGCGGGGCTTTACCTAGTAGGGACTTGTAGATGACCTGGAGCCAGTGGGTTTGGTGACGAGTGTGAAGCGAGGGCCAGCCAACAAGAGCGTACAGGTCACAGTGGTGGGTGGTATATGGGGCTTTAGTGACAAAATGGATGGCACTGTGATAGACTGCATCCAATATGTTGAGTAGAGTATTGGAGGCTATTTTGTAAATGACATCACCGAAGTCGAGGATCGGTAGGATGGTCAGTTTTACGAGGGTATGTTTGGCAGCATGAGTGAAGGATGCTTTGTTGCAAAATAGGAAGCCGATTCTAGATTTAATTTTGGATTGGAGATGTTTGATGTGAGTCTGGAAGGAGAGTTTACTGTCTAACCAGACAACTAGGTATTTGGAGCACATTTTAAAGCACATTTCCAGTAATTCTAAACATTTTGCCATGGCTTATGCCATGTTTTTATGCTATCTGAGTGACTCAAACATTGTAACAAAATCAATGGAGGCCCCATGCCATGCCATTTCTTTAATTTTAGATTCTCCCTGACTGTCTAGTTGAAATTTTTTGGTGATCATTAGTTCTCAAAGATGATATATTTTTTAAATATATACACTACCGTTCAAAAGTTTGGGGTCACTTAGAAATGTACTTGTTTTTGAAAGAAAAGCACAAAGACCTCACCCAAATGTATAGCCCCATAGGAACATTTAAATGGACTGTTTGAAAATATGAAGAAAAAAATATGTAAATAATTATATATACTACCGTTCAAAAGTTTGGGGTCACTTAGAAATGTCCATGTTTTCGAAAGAAAAGTACATTTTTTTTGTCCATTTTAAAATAACATCAAATTCATCAGAAATACAGTAGACATTGTAAATGTTGTAAATGACTATTGTAGCTGGAAACGGCAGATTCTTTTAATGGAATATCTACATAGGCATACAGAGGCCCATTACCAGCAATCATCACACCTGTGTTCCAATGGCACGTTGTGTTAGCTAATCCACGTTTATCATTTTAAAAGGCTAATTGATCATTAGAAAACCCTTTTCCAATTATGTTAGCACAGCTGAAAACTGTTGTTCTGATTTAAAGAAGCAATAAAACTATCCTTCTTTAGACTAGTTGAGTATCTGGAGCATCAGCATTTGTGGGTTCGATTACAGGCTCAAAATGGCTAGAAACAAATAACTTTCTTCTGAAACTCGTTAGTCTGTTCTTGTTCTGAGAAATTAAGGCTATTCCATGCGAGAAATTGCCAAGAAACTGAACATCTCGTACAACGCTGTGTAGCCTTCACAGAACTGCACAAACTGGCTCTAACCAGAATAGAAAGAGGAGTGGGAGGCCCGGTGCACAACTGAGCAAGAGGACAAGTACATTACGGTGTCTAGTTTGAGAAACAGACGCCTCACAAGTCCTCAACTGGCAGCTTCATTAATAGTATCCACAAAACACCAGTCTCAATGTCAACAGTGAAGAGGCGACTCAGGGATGCTGGCCTTCTAGGCAGAGTTGCAAAGAAAAAGCCATATCTCAGACTGGCCAATAAAAATAAAATATTAAGATTGGCAAAAGCATACAGACACTGGACAGCCTTATTCTAAAATGTATTAAATACAAAACAAATCCTCTTTAATCTACACACAATACCCCATAATGATGAAGTGAAAACAGGTTTTCAGGAATGTTTGCAAATGTATACAAAAATGAAAATCAGAAATACCTTATTTACATAATTATTCAGACCCTTTGCTATGAGACTCGAAATTGAGCTCAGGTGCATCCTGTTTCCATTGATCATCCTTGAGATGTTTCTACAACTTGTTTGGAGTCCACCTGCGGTGGGGTTGAAGGAATTGTCCGTAGAGCTCCGAGACAGGATTGTATCTAGGAACAGATCTGAGGAAGGGCTCCAAAAAATGTCTGCGGCATTGAATGTTCCCAAGAACACAGTGGCCTCCATCATTCTTAAATGGAAGATGTTTGGAACCACCAAGACTCTTCCTAGAGCTAGCTAGTGAGCCAGCAATATTACGTTTGCTAGCTAGGTAATAGTACGCTTTATCTTGGAATAAAAATGACTTTCTGATAAAATTAGAAAGGTATAATATCAGAAAATGTAACTAGACTCTTACCTGTATACATGGATGAAAGCTTCACGGTAGACTGGAACCCATTTTTAAGTAAGACGTCCTGTGTCGTTTCCATTTTGTTTGTACAGATTGTTTGGCCCGCGTTATGTCAAGTCACTCCGGTTCACACTGACCTCGTGCAGATAGTAGTCCATCACAACTATTGTCCCACTGATCTTTGTCAATAGCACCTGCTAAATTCAGGGCAGCAATATTGTTGAGAGCAGTAGCAACACTTTTGCAGTTCTAACGTTATATCTTTCAAGAAAGCTGCGGTAGCTGTGACTATCTACACATACTGAGCTGATCATGTTATAGTCAATTGGAGGTTACCTGTGGATTTATTTCAATGCCTACCTTCAAACTCAGTGCCTCTTTGCTTGACATCATGGGAAAATCAAAAGAAATCAGCCAAGACCTCAGAAAAATTATTGGAGACCTCCACAAGTCTGGTTCATCCTTGGGCACAATTTCCAAATGCCTGAAGGTACCATGTTCATCTGTACAAACAATAGTACGCAAGTATAAACACCATGGGACCGCGCAGCTGTCATACCGCTCAGGAAGGAGACATGTTCTGTCTCCTAGAGATGAATGTCCTTTGGTGCGAAAAGTGCAAATCAATCCCAGAACAACAGCAAAGGACCTTGTGAAGATGCTGGAGGAAACGGGTACAAAAGTATCTATATCTACAGTAAAACGAGTCCTATATCGACATAACATGAAAGTCAGCAAGGAAGAAGCCACTGCTCCGAAACTGCCATAAAAAAGCCAGACTACGATTTGCAACTGCACATGGGGACAAAGATTGTTATTTTTTGAGAAATGTCCTCTGGTCTGATGAAACAAAAATAGAACTGTTTGGCCATAATGACCATCATTATGTTTGGAGGAAAAAGGGGGACGCTTGCAAGCCGAAGAACACCATCCCAACCGTGAAGCACGGGGGTTGCAGCATCATGTTGTGGGGGTGCTTTGCTGCAGGAGGGAATGGTGCACTTCACAAAATAGATGGCATCATGAGGATGGAAAATTATGTTGCTTCAGTAAATGTGGATTTACTGAAGCAACATCTCAAGACATCAGTCAGGAAGTTAAAGCTTGGTCGCAAATGGGTCTTCCAAATGGGCCAGAATTCACCCAACTTATTGTGGGGAGCTTGTGGAAGGCTACATGAAATGTTTGACCGAAGTTAAACAATTTTAAAGGCAATACTACCAAATACGAATTGAGTGTATGTAAACTTCTGACCCACTGGGAATGTGATGAAAGAAATAAAAGCTGAAATAAATCATTTTCTCTACTATTATTCTGACATTTCACATTCTTAAAATAAAGTGGTGATCCTAACTGACCTAAGACAGGGAATTTTTACTAGGATTAAATGTCAGGAATTGTGAAAAACTGATTTTAATTGTATTTGGCTAAGGTGTATATAAACGTCCGACTTCAACTGTGTGTGTGTGTGTGTGTGTGTGTGTGTGTGTGTGTATATATATATATATTATATACACAGTATAAAAAATTTACCAGCACGGGTGTCACTTTTGAAGATCTTCTTCTGATGGCAACCTGAAGTGTCCAAGCAAGACAATCAATGTTCCTTTTGTTCGAAAAAGTCCCTCTTTATATGCATAAAGCTCCGTTTGGTTGGCGCGTTTTGTTCAGAAAATCCACCGTCCATTATACAAGACATACAGAGCGTTAAAAATATACCTATAAACAAATCAAACAACGTTTATAATCGATCCTTAGCTACACTAAAATGTATAATAACGATAATATTTCATACGGATAATATCCTGGGCGATTAAAAAAGGGAAAAAAACTAGGCTCACGGTCCCGCGCGTTAAAGAGAAAAGTGACTTCCTTAGTCCACTTGCCAAAACTTGTCTCACTCCTTGATTTTTCTAGATAAACGCATGAAACCTTGTCTAAAGACTGACATCTAGTGGAAGCCATAGGTACTGCAACCTGGGAGCTGGAATCCAGCATTTCCTATAGCAAGTCAATGGCGAAAGAGGCAGCTCACAGAATCACATATTCCCGGATGGATTTTCCTCTGGTCTTTGCCTGCCAAATCAGTTCTGTTATACTCACAGACATTATTTGAACAGTTTTAGAAACTTCAGAGTGTTTTCTATCCAATACTACTAATTATGTGCATATCCTAGTTTCTGGGCCTGAGTACCAGGCATTTTACTTTGGGCACGCCAGACACTCCAAAATTCTGAACATTGCTGCCGCTCCCTAACAGGCTAGAGTGACTTTGTCAGTGTATTCATCTAACTTTGATAGGACAACCACATATCACAGCCATTGCAATAAAAACCTTACTTGCCGCAGTCAGTGGTAGTAAGAAAAGACAAGTGCAAGTAAGTGATGGTGGCATCATGGCTCTTTTCTCACCCACCCACGTTCTTTTGTGATTCAGATGTCACAGTTGGTTAGAGCATGGTGCTTGCAACACCGGGGCTACGTTCACCAGAGCACAACGTTGTGGGATGTTCAGATAGAACTATATTGTGTAGTACGAAGCTGCCTGGCATTGCTCTATTCGTGTAATTTCATATCGCCTTGGTTGTAGGTTTCACTTATTGTATGCACACATACTGAATACATGTGTTAATTGCAAGCAGACCTGGGTTTACATATTAATCGAAATCTTTAAAATATTTTTAGCATTTGTTGTACCCTGTCTTGAGTGGTAGATGGGCGGGGTTTGCAGTTTTGAGACGTTTCTATTGCTTCCGTTTTGCCAGACAACCTCTATCAAGTCCAGATGAAGTATTTAAAATTATTTTAAATACTATTTGAACCCAGGGTGTATTCTTTAATGCACACAGTTGCAAACCATAACCAAATGGAGCATAACTTATTAGATAAGTTCAGGTTGGTCTCTCCCCGTTTCGGCCATTTGCTTTCATTTGGTTCCTAGTGAATACACCCCAGGTCTGATTGCAAGTGACATGATGAAAAGTGTCTTTCTGTTTTTGCTCTCGTTCCCTCCAGAGTTCTCCTTCTTTGACCCTGAGGAGCCCCAGTGCAGGGAGGTGCTGTTTGAGCCCAGCACCACGGTACCGGAGCTGTTCGCCGTACTCAGGCAGTGGGTGCCCCAGGTCCAGAAGAATATCAGCCTGATCGGCAATGAGGTGACCCTTATTCCTCCATTACACCTAGTCTGTGTCCCAAATGTCACTGTCTTCCCTATTTAGTGCCCTTAGGGCTCTGGTCAGAAGTAGTGCACTATATCAAGGGCATAGGGTGACATTTGGGACGTATACTTAATATCTCTCTAGATTAGTTCAGTAAGATAACCCATTTGTTCAACACTCCTGGGGTTGTAGACAGAGACAACACAAAGGACATTGTCAATGACGACACTAATGCCTGATTCACACTATGGGGCTGACCCGAACCATACTGTGCTGGCGCCAATATTTTCTTTTCACATTGTCCATGCGTAAGTAGGCCAAGCCAGTAAGTCTCGTTTTGGCTTTGCTCGATTTGGGTCTATAGTTTGAATCCGGCATCAGTCAGTCACACTCACACTCGGACATATATGTTATATTTAACACAAAAACATTCATTTGTATGATAAAATAACTATTCAGTGTAGCTATATCACCTTTAAATACTGCAACGTACTATACAGTATGTTGAGCTCTGATCTTAACTGAATTCAAACTTAATCTCTCTCCCCCCACACCATTTTTTTTATTACTTTCTCTAGATAGTGTGCAACTGGATAATTAACCCCCTGAGGAAGGGAACAACTCTGCCTCTGTCCTTAGGGAAATGTAGCATTTAGGCAGGTGGACATTTCTCTATGAATTCCAAAGCTCACAACTTTCTTCTGTGATAACACAGCACTGCGTCACAAATGACTTCCATAACAAAAGTGATGTTTGGGTTTTCAGCTTCTCAAGTTCGCATCGGTTCAGTGCTGTAAAATCCCTTGGTCTCAGACATTTCTAGGTTATCATGGCTATTATTAGATCTGTGTTCCACATAGCTAACTGACTATTTAGACATAGCAGTGATGCTTATCGTTGCGCCACTGTTAGATCCTAAAGAGAGGCTGTGGTGTGAATGACCGAGATGGCTTGACCGACATGAGCCTCCTGCACTACTGCTGCAAGGCGGGGGCACCCGGCATAGGTGAGTAGAGGGTAGTGTATGTAGGTGTGTGTGTGTGTGCATGCATGTGATTGAATATCTTGTTTGTCTGTCTGTCTGTCTGTCTGTCTCTCTCTCTCTCTGTCTCTCTGTCTGTGAGAAATATTGTTTGAAAGGCTTAAAGTCTGCACTGACATTGTGTACTGTAGTGTTCTGGTGGCCGTTGACCGTCTGTCTGTCCCCTCAGGTGACGCAGAGATGGCGGCCAGCTTCGCCCAGCAACTCCTGTCCCTGGGGGCGGAGCCTGGTCTGCGGTCGCGGTGGACCAACATGAGTGCCCTGCACTACGCCGCCTACTTCGATGTGCCCCAGCTCATCCGGGTGGTGCTGCACGCCTCCCAGCCCGGGGGTGAGGAAAGGGGAGATGGGGGTGGGGGGGGGGGGGGGGGGGGGGGGGGGGGGGGGGGGGGGGGGGGGGGGGGGGGGGGGGGGGGGGGGGGGGGGGAGTAAGGAGAGGGATAGGGGACAAAATGAAGAGGAAAGACACTGTGGGGAGGATGGATAAACTGCAGAACAGATAACTGGAGAGAATGCTACGAAGGGAAAGAAACTTGCCACCAACAGTGTCATTTGATACTTTGTCCCCTGCAACCACACTCACATTTTCTCAAAGAATAAGGATTCAAGCTTCCAGTTTTCAGAATAGGACATGCAAAGGGGGTACTTGTGTAGGCAAATATACTGAATAATCTGTAGGCAAAAAAAAACGCACACCTGTTTAGGCGAGGTGCTGGCTAGCAGAGTAGAACACATGAAAAAGAAAATGAGAGCCTCACACTCTAGTAGCTCAGAAGCAATAATTGTATAACCAATGTTTCGACAGACTGTGTTCGTCAAGGTATAATGACAAACACTGAGCTCCTAGAGTGTGAGACTCTTACTTTATTTTTCAAATATACTGAATAAACAGACACAAACAGAAAATAGACAACACTTACTGTTGCCTGTTCAAATAAAGAATAACTAAACACAATTTGCTGACTTTCAGCATGTCACACCTCTATCTCTCCTTAAGCTTTTTGTATTCTTGTGATGGTGAAGCATTGAGATATAAAGCACATTTCTGCAAAATCAGACAATGAAGTGTTATTTAATCTAATTTTATTGGATCTATGAACTTGTTTCAGAGGTAGACACCACCTGCAGTGACTTTGAATTCGGCACGGCCCTGCACATTGCCGCCTCCAACCTGTGCTCCTCTGCAGTCAAGTGTCTGCTAGAACTGGGAGCTAACCCCGCCTTCAGGGTATGTTCCCCAAATTGCCATTCCCCTTGAATAAACACTTAGGGCTGATTTCCCAGACACTTTCAACATAGAACCTAAATCGCTCTGTGCTGTTTATTTGCCTGGGAAATGTGGTGTCAATGGGTACCTTCTACTTCCTGCAACATAATTAAACTCAATTGGTAGCTACCTGGTACCACCTACCTGACCAGCTTAGAGGCTGTTCAGCTGTTTCCCCCCCATTTGACTAATGTCAAACACAACTCAAGACCACTTTAGTACCATTTTACCATAAACCCAGTGCTGGCTTAATTTATGAGAGTGGGTTCTATTTAAATACACACTCACACACACAAATACACACGCATAAACAAATGCACACAACTCACATGCAAACACACGTACACATGCCTTCTCATTCATTTGAAAAGTCTGCATTTCTACATATGAATGTTCTCCATTTCACTCATGTATAGTCATAGTAAATGAATATACACACCACACACAGTCACACGTACCGTCACACCTCCTTTCCACTCATTCTCCGCTCTCTCGAAATTATACCCCTCAGGAATGTGCAATCCTTGTGACACACAGACCCCGTCGAGCAGATGTGTGTTTCGTCGCCGCTGAAGATGTCACACATCCCGCCTATGCCCGACTCGCGCTTCGCTTTACCCTCCCCAACTCTCTTATTCAGTTCTCTCCCGCAGGTTCTTTTATCTCCTAAACACATTTAACATCCCCTCGAGGGGAGAGGGGAGAGGAACGCAACACCAGATGAATTTTTATTAATGATATTATTTACGCCTGCTAAAAAGCACGCTGTGTCTCGAACAACCTGCTACTCCTGTTTAAGCGTGTAAGACCCAGATAGGGGGACAAGTAAACAGTCTCTGTGGCTCAGTCTTTAGCTAACGAAAAATGTTCCTTGAACATTTTGGTTGGTTCTCAGGTAGAGGTAACAGTACGAGGGAATGAAAACGATTTATTGATTGATTGGTTGATTGATTGCACTCTTTCAGATGCCCAGCCCATACCCTGGTGACACTACTTGTATAGGATGAATAATAATATAATTGTTTTATATAGCACTTCATTACAAGTAGAATCTCAGTCATTTTGATCTGGCAGTTCTTCGGTGATGGCTTCCACAGCTTTAGATGGTAGGCAGTTCAAAAAGGTAGTATCTGGAGCGGAGGGTGCATATATGGAACAGCCAGGCTGGGAGGTAGAAACATCTGACAAACAGGCCACAGAGTTCTTCATCGGGTACCTTGTCGTCTTCGATGTTCACAGCCCTTCTTCTGTAGGTAGGCTGGATCGTCCACTACTGAAATGTAGCACCCACCTGGGTGATGCTTCGGCAACTGTAAAAGCATCAGTAAGACCACCACACCTCAGCAGTAATCCGGAAAAGCCCCCTATGAGGCGAGCCTCTGCATCCCCTCACACCGCAGTCCACTTCCCTCTAGGAACCGGGGCAGGTGGCCACAAAACTGATGTGGTTGATCTGGCATTGCATCATTCAAATCATATTAGCTAGCTATATTAGCTTGCCAAGCCAAAACAAAACAGACTTGCCATAATCAGTCCTAAAATTCCGTGGATCACCACCAGATATTTCAGTTCATCTCTCAACAACTTATCAAAAAAAACAAAAAAAGTTAATAAAAAAATGCTTTGATTGCAGAGATGTAGGCGGAGGATATACGTTCTCACCTTCTCCCACTCTACTGTCCTGTCCCGATAAATCTTCTTTGAAGAAAAGCTCCTGTGTTAGTCCTCCATACTGCCATCCCCTCTGTTTGATTCAGTAATGCTTCAGACTCACCACTGCACATTGTTAATCAGTGAGATGTGCAATAAGTAATTCTGCTGGAGGGAGCAGGAGAGGTGATGGGAGTTCATTCATGTTGTGAAAGGCACAGGTTTGGTAATTTTGAAGTTAATAAGCATTTTGTAATCATCTCTCCAAGCCTGATCACAATCTGTCAATTCGAAAGATAGAGTTCATCAAGAAGTGTAGCTTCATGTGTATACTTCCAATAACATACCCGAGGAGAATGACAATGATTGTTAACTGTACGTTGTAGTTCTGCCTATTCTTTGGGGGGGAGGGAGTGTGGAGCTTATCTTTCCTCTGTAGTTCCAAGTTTTTTTTCATATGCACAAGTGCACTGTAATACCTTTCTTGTTGTTCTTTCTCAACAATGCAGGAATCAATATCAGTTCTACTATAAAAATAAAGTCAAGCAGAACAAAAACAAACGAGAAATTGAAATAAGAAGAACACAAGTAAGTAAGCTATATACATTGTCAGTTCCATGGTCAGTGCCAGTACCATATGAATAATGTGCAGGGATACTGGAGTGATAGAGGTAGAAATGTATAGGGGTAAGGTGACTAGGCATCAGGATGTATGACAGAGTAGCAGAAGCGTATATCAGTGTGTGTGTGTTGATGTGTGTAGAGTCTGTATGAATTTGTGTGTTGGAGTGTCAGTGTCTGGGAGTGAGTGTGCATAGAGTGAGTGTTCATAGAGACAGTGCAAAAATATAAACAAAGTAAAAGGGTCAATGCAGATAGTCCATGTAGCCACTTTGGTAGATATTTAGCAGTCTTATGGCTTGAGGGTAGAAGCTGTTCAGGATCCTGTTGTTGTCAGACTTGTTGCTCCGGTACCGCTTGCTCTGTGGAAGCAGAGAGAACAGTCTATGGGTGGCTGGAGATTAGAAAAATGTTCTGGGCCTTCTTTTCACACCGCCTGATATAGAGGTCCTGGATGGCGGGGAGCTTCGTTCCAGTGATGTACTGGGCTGTCCGCACCACCCTCTGTAGCGCCATGTGATTGAGGGCGGTACAGTTGCCATACCAAGCAGTGATGCAGCCAGTCAAGATGCTCTCAATGGTGAATTGAGACTTACCATTTTTAAGTCCTTAGTGATTTGGACACAGGAACTTGAAGCTCTCGACCCGCTCCATTGCAGATCCGTCGATGAAGATGATCGTTAATATGCCTGCCAGCTGTTCTGCACATGCTCTGAGAATGAGCCCTGCAATACTTTCCGTCCCAGCTGCTTTACGCGTGTTGACCTCTTTAAAAACCTTACTCACATCGACCTCGCAGAGCTAGATCACCCTGTCCACTGGGTCAGCCGTTGCCCTTGTGCACGGCTAAAGAGTTTAGCATTTTTGTAAAGCATACATAAAATGCATTGACTTCATCTGGTATAAAGGCATCATTGGACAGATCGCAGCTGGGTCTTCTTTTGTAATCTGTAATGCACTGTATCCCCTGCCTCAGGCGTCAGAGCCTGTGTAATAGGATTCAACCTTGTTCCTAGATTGTCCTTTTGCTTGTTTGATGGCTCTGCAGAGGGCGTAGCGGGACTTCTCGTACTTGTTTGTGTCCTCAGCCGTAGCCTCTGGGTTTGCTGTGTTAGCCCTGTGTGCGCTAGCCCTGTTCTTTATCTTAGCGCCAACCTCTGTGTTAATCTGGGGCTTTTGATTGGGGAAGCAGCGGCACTTCACTGTGGGGACAACGTCGGCGATGCATTTCCTAATGAAGCCGGTGACGCAGGTGGCTAGCTCGTCGACACTACCGGCGGAGTCCTGGAATACATTCCAGTCAGCGCTAGTAAAACACTCTCCGATTCGGATGGCCATTTCTCAACGGAGCGTAGCTGTAACTGTGCCCATGAGGCAAGCTATTTGAACAGGCTGATGTTACCCAATGTGTATTGGTTTTGATATACTTGGTCTATTTGAGGAACCCTGTTCTTGCTCTTTAATTAGTTTTTTTCTCTTTTATACACCTCCTGTAAGTTGAAAATAGTCATGAGATGACATTACAGTATATTGATTTGACAGAGACCATCACAAACCACCGCACTTGAGAGTAAAAATGAAAGAAACAGCATCGTTCACCCGCATTTAGGCTTACCTTGAATTTCAATTTCAGATATTCAAAGTTTTTGTGTGTCACATTTACCATTTGGCCTCAGTTGACGCAATACACTAAACAGGCATTCGTTTGGAATACCAATGTCTTTGATGTGCTTTGAATTGCCCCCTCCCATCTTAGACAAAATGCTCTCCCATATAGGCACACTCTGAGGCTTTTTGTCTCTGTAGCTCTGCAAAGTGTATGCTGAGGGCTTTGCTTCAGCGGCTCCATGATTTAACTCTGACATTTACTTTGAATAGAGACTCGCACCAGGTGAAATTGACAATGCGCCCTCATCCAGTGTTGTCCATATTTGCATTTGAATGGATTTGCCTCTATCATTCTGCCCATTCTGCATCATTGGATGTTTTATTTCATCACATGAGGGCAGCAGAGTGCTAGCGTATCTGTGAATGGATTCTGCTCCTTACACAACTAGAGTTTCGTGGAGAAAACTGATGTGTGATTTGGCACAGTGCACTGGCTATACTTTTCATCCTCTCTCGAAAACAAGACTTGGTCTCCAAGGAGTACAAAGATCCAAGATTATGAAAGTGCTAGATGGCATAAACATTAATCGCCAGTTTAACACGTAAGCATGAAAGGGAAGCAGGGCAAAAATACATTGCTGTCTTTCTTTATTCCTAATTGACCTAGCTGTTACTAAGTCTACAGTGAGGGGAAAAAAGTATTTGATCCCCTGCTGATTTTGTACGTTTGCCCACTGACAAAGAAATGATCAGTCTATAATTTTAATGGTAGGTTTATTTGAACAGTGAGAGACAGAATAACAACAAAAGAATCTGGAAAACGCATGTGAAAAATGTTATAAATTGATTTGCATTTTAATGAGGGAAATAAGTATTTGACCCCCTCTCAATCAGAAAGATTTCTGGCTCCCAGGTGTCTTTTATACAGGTAACGAGCTGAGATTAGGAGCACACTCTTAAAGGGAGTGCTCCTAATCTCAGTTTGTTACCTGTATAAAAGACACCTGTCCACAGAAGCAATCAATCAATCAGATTCCAAACTCTCCACCATGGCCAAGACCAAAGAGCTCTCCAAGGATGTCAGGGACAAGATTGTAGACCTACACAAGGCTGGAATGGGCTACAAGACCATCGCCATGCAGCTTGGTGAGAAGGTGACAACAGTTGGTGCGATTATTCGCAAATGGAAGAAACACAAAAGAACTGTCAATCTCCCTCGGCCTGGGGCTCCATGCAAGATCTCACCGGGTGGAGTTGCAATGATCATGAGAACAGTGAGGAATCAGCCCAGAACTGCACGGGAGGATCTTGTCAATGATCTCAAGGCATCTGGGACCATAGTCACCAAGAAAACAATTGGTAACACACTACGCCGTGAAGGACTGAAATCCTGCAGCGCCCGCAAGGTCCCCCTGCTCAAGAAAGCACATATACATGCCCGTCTGAAGTTTGCCAATGAACATCTGAATGATTCAGAGGACAACTGGGTGAAAGNATGAGACCAAAATGGAGCTCTTTGGCATCAACTCAACTCGCCGTGTTTGGAGGAGGAGGAATGCTGCCTATGACCCCAAGAACACCATCCCCACCGTCAAACATGGAGGTGGAAACATTATGCTTTGGGGGTGTTTTTCTGCTAAGGGGACAGGACAACTTCACCGCATCAAAGGGACGATGGACGGGGCCATGTACCGTCAAATCTTGGGTGAGAACCTCCTTCCCTCAGCCAGGGCATTGAAAATGGGTCGTGGATGGGTATTCCAGCATGACAATGACCCAAAACACACGGCCAAGGCAACAAAGGAGTGGCTCAAGAAGAAGCACATTAAGGTCCTGGAGTGGCCTAGCCAGTCTCCAGACCTTAATCCCATAGAAAATCTGTGGAGGGAGCTGAAGGTTCGAGTTGCCAAACGTCAGCCTCGAAACCTTAATGACTTGGAGAAGATCTGCAAAGAGGAGTGGGACAAAATCCCTCCTGAGATGTGTGCAAACCTGGTGGCCAACTACAAGAAACGTCTGACCTCTGTGATTGCCAACAAGGGTTTTGCCACCAAGTACTAAGTCATGTTTTGCAGAGGGGTCAAATACTTATTTCCCTCATTAAAATGCAAATCAATTTATAACATTTTTCACGTGTTTTTCTTGATTTTTTTGTTGTTATTCTGTCTCTCACTGTTCAAATAAACCTACCATTAAAATTATAGACTGATAATTTCTTTGTCAGTGGGCAAACGTACAAAATCAGCAGGGGATCAAATACTTTTTTCCCTCACTGTATGAGCTGTCATCCTTAAATTCACCTAGCTGTCAAGAAACGTACTGTTGATATAAGTAGAACATTTTGTCTGCTCCTTTTTCTCTTACATTTTCTTATGGAGAAAGCATTGTACTTTTATTCAGACAACAAGGAAAGGGTTAAGGTGAAGGAGCAGGTAAAGACATATGACAGGATGTGGTTTGAACTCCTGCCTCCAGGGATAATGTGTAGTCCGGAGTCAGACAGAAGTGGTAGTACTGCTATCTGCTCTGCTCTGTTTTTTGGTGTATTGACTGTTGGCTCATACCACCAGTTTCTAATTTCTAGATTGGTTGTTTTTCAGGGGGTTTGTTATAGGTATGTCAGTGCTCGTTTTGTGAAATTTGCACCGCATCAGATCTCTATTGGCACAGATCACCAGCCAGTCGAGATCTGATGCGATGCAGATTTCACAAAGCAAGTGACCAGTTTGCTGGCTCTCGATTTGCTGGCTCGCGAGTGACCTCTGTAGCGCTTCGTCATTGCAAGAGGGACTTTTATAAAATTCTAGAAGCATGTCATTATGGGTTGTTGTGTGTAGATTGAGGGAAAAAAATGATTTAATCCATTTTAGAATAATGTAACAAAATGTGGAAAAAGTCAAGGGGTCTGAACAAGCTTTTCAGAATACGCTAATTGTTTCCAAGTGCTTTACTCTCAAGAGTTAGACAAGTCAGACGGTCAGAAAGTTTCTATTGAAGTAGAGATGCTAACTTTGAAAGGCCTGCATCTCCCTATAATCACAGGCAAGCTCAAGATTTTCCTGTACATGAGTGGCAATTGAAAATGTGTCTGCTAATGCTAGTAGTGCATTAACATCTATCTAACGATGGAAAGCAACATGGTTGCTACTGTGTACGTGTCCATCCCTCTGATGAGCTATTTAGTGCAGACTAGCATTAGCTAGCCAGCTTTAGACTGGAACTGGTCCAGGTCAGTTGTTAGCACTAGCACAGGAACCATATCAGTCAGTGGCCGAAATTGCTATCTTGCTTCTTTGCCGAGCTACTCAACGTTGCGAGAAAAAGCCTGTCCAAATGTATGTCCTGGCTCTGTTATTGGCTGCCGACTAGCTCCTCTTTCACATTTTAATAAAGGTTCAAGACGGGGTTAGATTTGCCTGCCCAACTTGCTACCATCTGCTATCTTCCACCGCAAGCCACCTACCCTTACAACCCCTCGGCAAACTACTGCCCATCTCACAAAGAATCCCTTCTCCCAATTAAAGAAGCGAGAACCTGACCGCTTCGCCCCGACCGCCGCCCATGGCAACTGTTGCTGTCCGAAACAGATGCCAAGAAATAAACAAACTGTTTGTTTTGGTTGTTAGTCTTGTAACCAGACATAACATGTAAGGCAGCCACCCTGCAGGTGGTATGAACATAACTTTAATGAAGGCTTACTTTGCAAGGTTCCATATTTGGTTGTGATTATACATGGGCTTTATCTTCCCCACGTCTCCTCTGAGCACTAAATGACTGCATTGGAAAATATCTTAACACCCTAATTGGTCCGTTGATTCTCCTTAACACCTGTCTGCAGGTAAAAGCAGCTACTGTAGGTAACTAGGTGCCCAGCTGGACATGCTGGAAGTGCTGCACTAGCAAGGTCAAGGTTTTCCTAGGAATTAAAGTATGGAACTGAATTAAAGGTGGGAAGAAAAAGAATACCTGCCACACACCCATTGCCACTGCCATTTAAATGACTTCCTGGTCACCTGAAGGGCTGTTATTAACACATCATAACTAACATTGCATTAACACCCATGGCCTGACTTTAAATACATTCCAGCTCAGACATACAGTGCCTTCAGAAAGTATTCACACCCCTTGACTTTTTTCACATTTTGTTGCGTTACAAAGTGGGATTAAAATGAATTTAATTAGCCTTACTTGTCAACGATCTACACAAAATACTCTGTCAAAGTGGAAGAAACATTTTGTAAAAAATAAAAATATAACTAAGTATTCATCCCCCTGAGTCAATACATGTTAGAATCACCTTTGGCAGGGAAATGTGGAAAAGGGCAAGGGGTGTGAATACTTTCTGAAGGCACACACAGGCGCACACACACACACACACACACACACTCTTCTATCCCCAAAGACCTTAATGCAATGAGGAAATGCTTGAGTATAACAACATAATAAATTACTTACATAACATTCATATCATATCGACAGACATTACACATACACACACAAGTCAATCAGCAGCGTGTCCATTAGCACAGTATGAAAGGCAGGCTCTTGCAGAGAGCTCCTTTGACAATTCATAAAGAACCACTCGCCCCTCCAGAGGGGTGGGTGAGTGAGGTCCCAATTACTTCAGCAGCACCACTTCAAACGCCCTCCCTCGTCTATTACACCTCTGAAGCCATCTCTCCTCTCTCCTCTGACACCTCAGTGCTCTGACTGTCTCTCTGACAATTATGAGGATCTCTGAGGCTTAGCCATTTCACTGAACCCCCAGGGTGTGTGCCCACGTCAATGTACTGCACATGAAACACTAATAGGGTGTATTTCTGTTGGTAATGGTGGTAATCAAGTCCAAACTTGAGCTTTCCAGACCGAAGTAGAACCACCAGTCTCTTTTTGGGAGGCTCATTTTTGCTCTATTACTACGGACAGCTGCTATTTTATAAATCAGCTGGGGATAAATCAGTCTACTTCAGAAGTGTTGACTCTCTCTGCTATTCTTTTTTTATTCTCTCCNCCCCCCCCCCCCCCCAGAACGAGAGGGGCCAGTGCCCGGCCGACGTGGTGTCCGAGCCCTTGGACATGCTCTTGGAGATGGCGGACGCCGCTGCCCTGGCCAAGGAGCTGCGCATCCTGCTGAGGGAGGCCCTTCCCCGGCCCTGCACCCCCCTGACCCTCCCTGCCCAAGCACCATCAGGCCTCTCCGACAAGGCTCGGCTCCAGCTCATCACCATGGGCATCCAGCTGGGTGACCGCGTGGTCATCGCCGGTCAGAAGGTAAGCGGCCAGTTCCATAGACCTCAATGAAGGGTCTAAAATCCACAGACTGTCATTGGTTGATTGTCCATAACTGAGGTAGAAAAAAATTGAGGAGCCATCTGCTTATTTATTTCTTAACAGCTCATGTGCCAAGCCAATTCCCTTCTACTGATTGTAACTCTTAACAATATAGCACTCGGTGAAAGATCATGACTCTCTAGCCCCAGGAAAATGTCTATGGCAACACCATCTTTGGCGGTCAAGTATGTTTTTCTTCTTCTTAAGACAAGTGAAGGAAAAGAAAGGGATGAAAAATAACAGAAAAAGGTGAAACAGTGAATTTAAGGACTCTGTAATCTGTGTTGTGTTCCTCCCTGAAGACACCCTCACTCCTATGCGCACACACTCCTAACATAGCTTCTAAGTGTGCGCGTGTGCGCGCACACAGACAGACGGGGCCCCCTCCAAAGAATAAGCAATTAATGAATTCTCGCGCCACACTGAGAGCGAAAACGCCGGGCGTTGAGTTCCCCCAGATTGGCTAATCAAAACCGTATTTTCTCCCTGCCGCTCTGGCGAGCCAGGCGCTTTGATCTCTATTTTCTTTTAATTCATTTTTGTCCCTTCTCCTCTACGTGTTTATAGATTTGGACGCATCAAAACACGAGTTGCCACGGTTATTGATAGAGGGGCCCGCCCTTACCTAAATGCGCAGCCGTGCTCTCCCAAGGATGGGCAGATAGAGGATGAAACAACCATATTGAGAGAGTCGTCGTCCCCCCCCCTTGCTTGTTGGCTCTATAGCTGTTTAATGTGTGTGTGCCTGTGTGTATTCAGGTGGGCACTCTACAGTTCTGCGGCAGCACTGAGTTCGCCGGCGGTCTTTGGGCTGGCGTGGAACTCGACCAAGCGGAGGGGAAGAACGACGGATCCGTCGCTGGAGTCCAGTACTTTACCTGCCGCCTCAAACACGGTATGTCCACTACAACCCCGACTGACAGTACTCCCTAAGCATTAATCAATCCAAACGCTGCAGGCCACCATAGACTCAATCTATATCCTCCATCCGAAGCTATTAGGACCTATCGAACAAGTCGGTTGCTCAGTGGCGTCTCTCCATGGCAATAGCTATTCTCCTCATGTGAGTCGTGAGTGAATTTGACATCTCAAATGGCTGCCCCAATCTGGTGTTTGGCCTATTTTGACCTCTTGCTCTCTTCATTACTTTTAGCAATCTCTTTTTCTCTATCTCTTCTCACATTCTCCATCTCACCCCTGACAGGGATCTTTGCGCCCCTGTCCAAGATCAGCAAACCCTCGGAGCGATGCAAAGCCAGCCCCCAGAGAAGCGCCACTCCCATACGGCCCTCTCAGCGCATCAATCTGTCGCGCGTCACCTCCAAGATCAACACAGGTAACAGTTTCTCTGACAGGGACTTCAAATATTTGTGCCACGTCAATGGATGGATGGATGGATGGATGGATAGGCTACAG
Organism: Hucho hucho; assembly: GCA_003317085.1. NCBI lineage: Eukaryota > Metazoa > Chordata > Actinopteri > Salmoniformes > Salmonidae > Hucho > Hucho hucho. Next base: position 1,159,674 of record QNTS01000531.1, on the reverse strand, counting down.
GGTAAAGGATAGTTAGGCCTATAGTCCCTAGGGCCACAAAGACAAATGGACCTACCAGTGATGGAAAGCTCCCATCGTTATGAAAGCATAAAGAAACTGCTGAGCCTGAAGGGCTGAGAGGTTGAGTTAGGGAGGTAGGGAGCAGAGTCGGGAAGGTGGGAGAAGATGGAGAATGGCATAAAGGGAGGAGAGCCATTTTCCACGTCATCGTTTATCTCATTACACCCCCTCCATGACCTGTTTTCTGGAGACCCATACACATTAATTCATTATTAGAGGCCACACATCACAAAATCACACACCTCGCCACCTCTCCCTCCTTAATGACATTAGTTTTGGATGTAATAGCTCAACCCCCTCCCACCTCAATATGCTTTCACTGGCTGAGACATAACTCTGAAATTAATCCACTCTGGGCGGGGGGGGGTGTACTCTAGAACACAAAGCCATGATTCAGACAGTAATGGCCATGAAAACCGCAGCTTCTCCAGCTCCCTGCTGCTCGGGGGTGGCTAGAAGAGGGGCCAACGATGAAGTCACGAACAACCTGAAAAGCGAGGGGACCTTTCTCCGCTAATTTCAGATGCCCGACGGAAAGGCGCAATGCCACCTCTGATGTTAGTGACTCGATCTTTCCCCCACCTCACCTGGGAATGAGTAGGTTTATCTGTCTGTCGGAGCTCTCCGGTGAACAAGTCAAGGTCTCTCCCACGCCTTGATTGGATTGTCTTGTCGCGGTGGCCTGCCTTTTTAGACCTCTTTCGCTGCTTAATGTAGACACATGCTTATGGAGAGGGATATTCTCTCCCTGTCTTTCTCCCTCTCTCTGTACCCTCTCATTTCCCCTCCGCTTGGTCGAGTTCCACCCCAGTCCAAAGACCGCCGGCAAACTCAGTGCTGCCGCAGAACTGTAGAGTCGCCACCTGAATACACACACACACACAGGCTGCCCACGGTGATGAGGCTTCTTCAGAGGAAAGATGGCAAGCCTTGGGTTAGGGTCTCATCCTCTGGTGCTATTACTTCTCACTGTCTCTGCTAGCTCGTTGTTGTTGATAATAACCATCTTGACTAGGGCTGTGGCGGTCATGAAATTTTGTCCGACGGTTATTGTCATGCAAAAGACTGCCAGTCTCACGGTAGAGTAGACTAACCACATTCCGTACAAATGTGCGCAACCGCGACATTCAAACGAGGCTGCAATGAAAACTAATGGGACTGTAGCGACTGTGTTGACATCAAAATCTGGGGTGTGAACTACATTTCTATTCAAGCGTTGATTGACATGGTAATGGCTCTATAGTATTGGAGAAAGTTGAAAAAACGGACCTCTCCGACGCTGTACGTTCATGGCGTAGCATACAGCACACATAAAGCACACTAATTCTGTCTTACAGCCTCTCTCCACCAGGTGTAGCACTTCTCTCTCTGTTTAAAAACAAGAAAGGGACAGGGTAAGGGGGATACCTAGTAATTTTTTGCGTCATCACTGCAAGCTATCATGACTCTCAAAAGCCGCTGTTTACTTATGAAGATCACTTTAGCACCGCCCTAAAACCCGATCCGATTCAAATTCGACACCTTCAAATAGGTATGTAATGGCATATTATATAATCTCTTTGTAGTGTTTTATTTACAATTAAGAGGCCATAAGGTGATAAGTTGGACAGATCGAGTGAAAAAGCCGTTTCCCCACACAACATCTCTCCTTCTCACTATAACGCAATAGGTTTCGCTTCCCCACCCGCCATTTTTAAAAAGACCTGACGGAGCTCATTGCCTTGAATCATGCAGAGATGGGCATCATGAAGGTCTCGTCATTGATTTTGTTGGAAAGGGGAGAAATTGTGCTTTAAAAATGGTATTGATATTACAGTTGATCTGGAAGTATTACGTTTTTTTGGCGCTAAAATAAGGTAAGTTGTATGGACCAGCGCGATGTACAAAAGTGAGTTAGTTCACGTTAATTGACCATTAATTAACATAAACACGTTTAGCATCTCCAGGCCTCCACGCATACAAGCCTTTGGAACATCTACATTTAAAAAAGTATAATAAATAAATTGAATATACTGTGCACCATCAATAAATCCATTATTTATTTTAGGCAGGTATAAAGAAACCTGGTATGATAAGAATGTTTATTTCAGAAGAACATAATATAAGTACTGTATGTTATCTGTCTATGCGCCATGCCATAGCCTGTAGGCTTGTTCATTTAGCAGACAAGATATTTATTTTTGATTTATTTTCTATTCCACTTTTATTTAACCAGGTAGGCCAGTTGAGAACAAGTTCTCATTTACAACTGCAACCTGCAAAGCTGTGCGACACAAACAACAACACAGAGTTACACATGGGATAAACAAACATACAGTCAATAACACAATAGAAAAATCTATATACAGTGTGTGCAAATGTAGTAAGATTAGGGAGGTAAGGCAATAAATAGGCCATAGTGGTGAAATAATTACAATGTAGCAATTAACACTGGAGTGATAGATGTGCAGAAGATGAATGTGCAAGTAGAGATACTGGGGTGCAAAGGAGCAAAAACCATAATAATATGGGGATAAAGTAGTTGGGTGGGCTATTTACAAATGGGCTGTGTACAGGTGCAATGATCGGTTAGCTGCTCTGACAGCTGATGCTTAAAGTTGAGGGAGATATAAAGACTCCAGCTTCAGTGATTTTTGCAATTCGTTCCAGTCATTGGCAGCAGAGAACTGGAAGGGAAGGTTGCCAAAGGAGGACATTAGTTGTAAATGATACACACCTTAGAATGCCTTAGAAATCAAAACATATATGGTCTGCATGTTGCGACTATGGGCTATTGATGATTTCTGAAATTCACAAAAAAAATGGATCTCTGTTCCTTGCCTCAGGCTGCAGACGCTGTTCTCTCATCAAGTGATCATATTTTCAGCCATCAGACTATTCTCAATTGAATCTCATCTTTACTAATATGTCAAATTTGTTTAGAGAGAATTGACCATTATCAAATGGGCAAGAACAGATGACAACAGAGAGTGGCAGTGGTGTGGAGGGGGGCAAGGTGAGTAGTCCGGGTAGCCATTTGACTAGATGTTCAGTAGTCTTATGGCTTGGGGGTAGAAGCTGTTTAGAAGCCTCTTGGACCTAGACTTGGCACTCCGGTACCGCTTGCTGTGTGGTAGCAGAGAGAACAGTCTATGACTAGGGTGGCTGGAGTCTTTGACAATTTTTAGGGCCATCCTTTGACACCGCCTGGTATAGAGGTCCTGGATGGCAGGAAGCTTGGCTGTTGATTGGCCGTGATGTACTGGGCCGTTCGCACTACCCTCTGTAGTGTCTTGCGGTCGGAGGCCGAGCAGTTGCCATACCAGGCAGAGATGCAACCAGTCAGGATGCTCTCTGGTGCAGCTGTAGAACTTTTTGAGGATCTGACGACCCATGCCAAATCTTTTCAGTCTCCTGAGGGGGAACAGGCTTGGTCGTGCCCTCTTCACGAATGTCTTGATGTGTTTGGACCATGTTAGTTTGTTGGTGATGTGGACAGCAAGGGACTTGAAGCTCTCAACCTGCTCCCCTACAGCCCCATCGAAGAGAATGGGTGCATGCTCAGTCCTCCTTTTCCTGTAGTCCACAAACATCTCCTTTGTTTTGATCACGTTGAGGGAGAGGTTGTTATCCTGGCACCACACGGCCAGGTCTCTGACCTCCTCCCTATTGGCTGTCTCATCGTTGTCGGTGATTAGGCCTACCACTGTTGTAATGATGGTCTTGGTTAATTTCTTTAGATTTTCCCATGATGTCAAGCAAAGAGGCACTGCGTTTGAAGGTAGGCCTTGAAATACATCCACAGGTACACCTCCATTTGATTCAAATTATGTCAATTAGCCTATCAGATTCTTCTAAAGTCATGACATCATTTTCTGGAATTTTCCAAGCTGTTTAAATGCACCGTCAACTTAGTGTATGTAAACCTCTGACCCACTGGAATTGTGATACAGTGAATTATAAGTGACATAATATGTCTGTACACAATTGTTGGAAAAATGACTTGTGTCATGCACAAAGTAGATGTCCTAACTGACTTGCCAAAACCTATAGTTTGTTAACAAGAAATGTGTGGAGTGGTTGAAAAACAAGTTTTAATGACTCCAACCTAAGTGTATGTAAACCTCCGACTTCAACTGTATGTACGGCAGGACCAAATCGGAAAGATAGGTTGGAGCAAGCCATGTAATGCTTTGTAGGTTAGCAGTAAAACCTTGATATCAGACCTTGCCTTAACAGGAAGCCAGTGTAGAGAGGCTAGCACTGGAGTAATATGATCATGATTTTTAGTTCTTGTCAAGATTCTAGCAGCCGTGTTTTAGCAGCCGTGTTTAACTGAAATGTATTTAGTGTTTTATCCGGTTAGCCGGAATGTAGAGTATTGCAGTAGATTAACCTCGACGTGACTAAAGCATGGAAACATTTTTCTGCATCATTTTTGGACAGAAAGTTTCAGATTTTTGCAATGTTACGTAGATGGAAAAATGCTGTCCTTGAAACAGTCTTGATATGTTCGTCAAAATAGAGATCAGGGTCCAGAGTAACGCCGAGGTCCTTCACAGTTTTATTTGAGACGACATTACAACCGTCAAGATTAATTGTCAGATTCAACTGAAGATCTTTGTTTCTTGGGACCTAGAACTAGCATCTCTGGTTTGTCCGAGTTTAAAAGTAGAACATTTTCCGCTATCCACTTCCTTTTGTCTGAAACACAGGCTTCCAGGGAGGGCAATTTTGGTGCTTCACCATGTTTCATTGAAATGTACAGCTGTGTGTCGTCCGCATAGCAGTGAAAGTTAACATTATGTTTCCGAATGACATCCCCAAGAGGTAAAATATATAGTGAAAACAATAGTGGTCCTAAAACAGAGCCTTGAGGAACACCGACATTTACAGAGACAAACTGATATCTTTCCCGACAGATAAGATCTAAACTAGGCCAGAACTTGTCCGTGTAGACCAATTTGGGTTTTCCAATCTCTCCAAAAAAATGTGGTGATCAATGGTATTAAAAGCAGCACTTAGGTCTAGGAGCACGAGGACCGATGCAGAGCCTCGGTCTGATGCCATTAAATGTATCACTTCTGAAGTGAAAGCCATCCTCTCTTGGGGAATGCTGATTTTCAGTTAGCTTTGCGACAGTATCAAAAATACATTTTGGATTGTTCTTATTTTCCTCGATTTAAGTTGGAAAAATAGGATGATCGAGCAGCAGTGAGTGCTCTTCGATACTGCACGTACTGTCTTTCCAAGCTAGTCGGAAGACTTCCAGTTTGGTGTAGCGCCATTTCCATTTTTCTGGAAGCTTGCTTCAGAGCTCAGGTATTTTCTGTATACCAGGGAGCTAGTTTCTTATGACAATTTTAGGGTATTACGCAAGGTTAAATTGAGTTCCTCAGTTAGGTGGTTAACTGTTTTTTTTGTACTCTGACGTCCTTGGGTAGGTGGAGGGAGTCTGGAAGGGCATCTAGGAATCTTTGGGTTGTCTGAGAATTTATAGCACGTTTTTTGATGATCCTTGCTTGGGGTCTGAGCAGATTATATTTTGCGATTGCAAATGTAATAAAATGGTGGTCCGATAGTCCAGGATTATGAGGAAAAACATTAAGATCCACAACATTTATTCCACGGGACAAAACTAGGTCCAGAGTATAACTGTGGCAGTGAGTAGGTCCAGAGACATGTTGGACAAAACCTGATGATGTCGATGATGACTCCGAAAGCCGTTTGGAGTGGGTCTGTGGACTTTTCCATGTGAATATTAAAGTCACCAAAAATCTGCCATGACTACAAGGTCCGATAGGAATTCAGGGAACTCAGTGAGGAACGCTGTATATGACCCAAGAAAGTGATTGAATAGGCTGCATGGATTCCATGACTTGAAGCTCAAAAGACGGAAACGTCGTATTTCTTTTTTGTAAATTGAAATTTGCTATCGTAAATGTTAGCAACACCTCCACCTTTGCGGGATGCGCTGTGGATATGGTCACTAGTGTAACCAGGATGTGAGGCCTCATTTAACACAGTAAATTCATCAGGCTTAGGCCATGTTTCAGTCAGACCAATCACATCAAGATTATGATCAGTGTTAGTTTATTGACTATAACTGCCTTGGAAGTGTGGGATCTAACATTAAGTAGCCCTATTTTGAGATGTGAGATATCACAATCTCTTTCAATAATGACAGGAATGAAAGAGGTCTTTATTCCAGTGAGATTGCTAAGGCGAACACCACCATGTTTAGTATTGCCCAACCTAGATCGAGGCACAGACGCAGTCTCAATGGTGATAGCTGAGCTGACTACACTGACTGTGCTAAGCTGACTACACTGACTGTGCTCCACTAAGCTGGCAGGCTGGCTAACAGCCTGCTGCCTGGCCTGCACCCTATCTCATTGTGGAGCAAGGGGAGTTAGAGCCCTGCCTATGTTCGTAGATTTCATGAGCGCACACCTCCAGCGAGGATGGAGTCCGTCACTCCTCAGCAGGCCAGGCTTGATCCTGTTTGTAGTTCCCAGAAAGAGGGCCAATTATCAAAAAATTCTATCTTTTGGGAGGGGCAGAAAACAGTTTTCAACCAGTGATTGAGTGGTGAGACTCTGCTGTAGAGCTCATCACTCCCCCTAACTGGGAGGGGGCCAGAGACAATTACTCGATGCCGACACATCTTTCTAGCTGATTTACATGCTGAAGCTATGTTGTGCTTTGTGACATCTAACTGTTTCATCCTAACATCGTTGGTGCCGACGTGGATAATAATATCCCTATAGTCTTTACACTCGCCAGTTTTAGCTTTAGCCAGCACCATCTTCAGATTAGCCTTAACGTCGGTAGCCCTGCCCCCTGGTAAACAGTGTATGATCGCTGGATGATTCGTTTTAAGTTTAATACTGTGGGTAATGGAGTCGCCAATGACTAGGGTTTTCAATTTGTCAGAGCTAATGGTGGGAGGCTTCGGCGGCTCAGACCCTGTAACAGGAGGAGGAGAGACCAGAGAAGGCTCGGCCCCTGACTCTGACCTATTGCTTAGTGGGGAGAACTGGTTGAAAGTTTCTGTTGGCTGAATGATTGACACCGGTTGAGCATTCCTACTGCATTTCCTTCCAGAAGCCATGAGAAAATTGTCCCCTGTGCGATGGGATTCATACTACTATCTGTACTTATTGCTGGCACAGACACTGTTTCATCCTTTCCTACACTTAAATTACCCTTGCCTAACTATTGCGTCTGCAGATGGGATTCCAGCACGGCTATCCTCGCCATAAGGCGATCGTTCTCCTGTATTTTTTGAGTACAGCGACTGCAATTCGAAGGCATAATGTTAATGTTACTACTTCGCTTCGGCTGGTGGAGGTCCTGTCGAACCACGTCCAGATAAAGCGTCCGGGGTGAAAAAGTTAAATGAAAAAAGTTGAGCGAGGGGGCAAAAAATGTTACGGTAATTAAAAAGTAAAAACCGTAAAGTTGGCAGGTAGCAAAGTAAGGTCTCATGAGAAGACAGGTTAAATGTAAAAAAAGCCTAGACAATATCCAAAACAACTAACAATACACTGAATTCATACATTTTCAGTAATTTCAATTGTACACAATACCCCAATTACTGTAATTTGTCCAATCATCTGGGAGGTGAACTCAATAAAGTATTCAATAATTTTGCTGTGTATTTCTGATGGAATTAAGGCATTCGAATGTATGAGAGACCACCAAAATAGGTGGCTCCTTCGGCCAAAAAAATGGCATGGCTGGCTACTCTATGTACTTGTGGAAAACACTGGGAGAGACAGACTCTGCAAACCGCAGGGCTTGCTCCTATTCGAGCGTTAAAGGAACACCTATGTGAGAATGTTGTTCATTGACTGCAGCTCAGCATTCAACACCATAGTGCCGACAAAGCTCATCACTAAGCTAAGGACCCGGGGACTAAACACCTCCCTCTGCAACTGGATCCTGGACTTCTTGACGGGCCACCTCCAGCAACAACACATCTGCCATGCTGATCCTCAAAACTGTGGCCTCTCAGGGGTGTGTGCTTAGTCCCCCTCCTGTACTCCTTGTTCACCCACGACTGTATGGCCAAGCACGACTCCAACACCATCATTAAGTTTGTTAACGACACAAAAGTGGTACGCCTGATCACAGACAACGATTAGACAGCCTACAGTGGCTTGTGAAAGTATTCACCCCCCTTGGCATTTTTCCTATTTTGTTGCCTTACAACCTGGAATTTTGGGGGGGGTTTGTATAATTTGATTTACACAACATGCCTACCACTTTGAAGATGCAAAATATGTTTTATTGTGAAACAAACAAGAAATAAGACGACAACTGAAAACTTGAGCGCGCATAACTATTCACCCCCCCAAAGTCAATGCTTTGTAGAGCCACCTTTTGCAGCAATTACAGCTGCAAGTCTCTTGGGGTATGTATCTATAAGCTTGGCACATCTAGCCACTGGGATTTTTGCCCATTCTTCAAGGAAATTCTGCTCTAGCTCCTTCACGTTCGATGGGTTCCGCTGGTGTACAGCAATTTTTAAGTCATACCGCAGATTCTCAATTGGATTGAGGTCTGGGCTTTGACTAGGCCATTCCAAGACGTTTAAATGTTTCCCCATAAACCACTCGAGTGTTGTTTATTAGTATGCTTAGGGTCATTGTCCTACTGGAAGGTGAACCTCCGTCCCAGTCTCAAATCTCTGGAAGACTGAAACAGGTTTCCCTCAAGAATTTCCCTGTATTTAGCGCCATCCATCATTCCTTCAATTCTGACCAGTTTCCCAGTCCCTGCCGATGGAAAAACATCCCCACAGCTTGATGCTGCCACCACCATGCTTCACTGTGGGGATGGTGTTGTCTGGGTGATGAGAGGTGTTGTGTTTGCGCCAGACGGCTAAAAAGCTAAATTTTAGTCTCATCTGACCAGAGTACCTTCTTCCATATGTTTGGGGAATCTCCCACATGCCTTTTGGCGAACACCAAACGTGTTTGCTTATTTTTTTCTCTAAGGAATGGCTTTTTTCTTGCCACTCTACCATAAAGCCCAGCTCTGTAGAGTGTACAGCTTAAAGTGGTCCTATGGACAGATACTCCATTCTCCACTGTGGAGCTTTGCAGATCCTTCAGGGTTCTCTTTGTTGTCTTTGTTGCCTCTGATTAATGCCCTCCTTGCCTGGTCCATGAGTTTTGGTGGGCGGCCGTATTTTGGCAGGTTTGTTGTAGTGTCATACTCTTTTGAAACAAGTAATTTCTTTCACTTCACCAATTTGGACTATTTTGTGTATGTCCATTACATGAAATCCAAATAATAATCAATTTAAATTACAGGTTGTAATGCAACAAAATTGGAAAAACACCAAGGGGGGTGAATACTTTTGCAAGGCACTGTATAGGGAGGAGGTTAGAGACCTGGCAGTGTGGCTCCAGGACAACAACTTCTCCCTCAATGTGAGTAAGACAAAGGAGCTGATCGTGAACTATAGGAAAAGGAGGGCATCGATGGGGCTGAAGTGGAGCTGGTCGAGAGTTTCAAGTTCCTTTGTGTCCACATCACCAACTAACTATCATGGTCCAAACACAGGATAGTTGTGAAGAGGGCACGACAACACCTTTTCCCCCTCAGGAGACTGAAAAGATTTTGCATGGGTCCCCAGATCCTCAAAAAGTTCTACAGCTGCACCATTGAGAGCATCCTGACCGTTTGCATCACCACCTGGTATGGCAATTGCTTGACCATAAGGTGCTACAGAGGGTAGTGCGTACGGGCCAGTACATCACTGGGGCAAAGCTAGCTGACATCCAAGACCTATATACTAGGCGGTGTCAGAGAAAAGCCCTAAAAATAAAATGTTGGCAATATTATCTATGCATAGTCACTTTACAAATTACCTAGACTAACCTGTACCCCCACACATTGACTCGGTACCGGTACCCCCTGTATATAGTCAAATTATTGTTATGTCATTTTCTTGTTACCTTTTGTAGATGTATATATTTTTTCACCTTAGTGTAAGTAAGCATTTCACGGTCTACACCTGTTGTATTTGCCACATGTGATGAATAAAATTAGATTTATTCTATTTTTTTTTAAGCTCTGGTTAAAGATCACGCTTTGACATAATTTAGAGTACTCTGTTACTCATGTCCATCCCTACCAGGTACCTGTAAAATACTTGTAGTTCACCTACAGTTTCATCCCCCTTCACTTAGGATGAAAAACCATCACATTGAAAGGCTCTGAACTTTCTTGTAATGAGTATCTAGTCAGAAATTGGTCAACCACTCCGCTTCACCATTCAACCATTTAGCATCAGACACATGAAGGCTGAGCTATGAGAAGAGGACCATTGTAGTGAAATATTTTCCTTGTATTAGTTAACGATGAATGGCCGCTTCCACTGTCCTTGGAGGCGGGACCGGTATTGATTGGGGCTCTTGCGTGGGAGTGACCTCTCAATTGCACTTTGTTGGAAACTCTCTGAGGGCCTTGGTGACTAGTGCTGCTTTTCAACATGTCTATTTTTGTTCTCCCACACTCTCTATAGTCCCCTTCACTGCAATGTCACGCTGTCTTCCATTACATTTGCATTGCCAACTCTCTTTCTCTCTCTTTTGCTTATTTTTCTGTGACTTTCGCTCATTCTTTCTCCTCGGCTTGTTGGCAACCTTCCCGCTTTTCCTCAGTTTTTCAGAATTTGTCTCCATTTCACTATCCTGTCCCCGTCAACTTTCCCTTCCCATTTTTCTTGTTTTGTCTCTGTCTCTTGTCCCTGTCAAATTCTCATGTTCTCATTTTCTCTGTCAGATTTTGTCCCTTTCTTTATTTATGATTGTGCCTCTTTTTGTCTATGTGTGGGGAAAAGGTTCTCCATCTGCCCCAATATCACCCGATAAACCAAAAAGCTGCCCAGTTCCTGAACAGGGCACAGATGACACCCCTGAGGCCAAGACAGGTACTACAGTCAAATTGGAATGGGCTGCCTTGAAGTATGAATTCCTCCCAGAATGGGTTCCAATGGCTTATCATACACTATCAGTCAAGTTTGTACACACCTACTCATTCAAGGGTTTTTCTTTATTTTTACTATTTTCTATTTTCTACATTGTAGAATAATAGTCAAAACTATGAAATAACACATGGAATCAGGTTTTAACCAAAAAGTGTTATATTTGAGATTAGTAGCCACCCTTTGCCTTGATGACAGCTTTGCACATTCTTGGCATTCTCTCAGCCAGCTTCACCTGGAATGCACTTCCAACAGTCTTGAAGGAGTTCCCACATTGGCTGCTTTTCCTTCACTCTGCGTTCCAACTCATCCCAAACCATCTCAAATGGGTTGAAGTCAGGTGATTGTGGAGGCCAGGTCATTTGATGCAACACTCCATCACACTACTTCTTGGTCAAATTGCCCTTACACAGCCTGGAGGTGTGTTTTGGGTTTGCGTTTAGTCCCACTAAACGCAAACCAGATGGGATGGTGTAATGCTGCAGAATGCTGTGGTAGCCATGCTAGTTAAGTGTGTCTTTGAATTATAAATAAATCACTGCCAGTGTCATCAGCAAAGCACCATAACACCTCCTCCATGCTTCATGGTGGGAACCACATATGCAGAGATAATCCGTTCACCTACTCTGCTTCTCACAAAGACACAGCGGTTGGAACCAAAAAATCTCAAATTTGGACTCATCAAACCAAAGGACAGATTTCCACCTGTCTAATGTCCATTGCTCGTGTTTTTGGCCCAAGCAATTCTTCTTATTATTGGTGTCCTTTAGTAGTGGTTTCTTTGCAGAAATTCGACCACGAAGGCCTGATTCACACAGTCTCATTTGAACCGTTGATGTTGAGATGTGTTTGTTACTTGAACTCTGTGAAGCGTTTATTTGGGCTGCAATATCTGAAGCTGGTAACTCTAATGAACGTATCCTCTGCAGCAGAGGTAACTCTGAGTCTTCCCAGAGTGCTACTGCACTTCAAGAAACTTTCAAAGTTCTTACATTTTCCGCATTGACTGACCTTCATGTCTTAAAGTAATGATAGACTGTCGTTTCTTTTTGCTTATTTGAGCTGTTCTCGCCATAATATGGACTTGGTCTTTTACCAAATATGTATGGATGAATACATAATATAATATGAATAATGAATGGGCTATCTTCTCTATACCACCCCTACCTTGTCACAACACAACTGATTGGCTCAAACGCACCTGTTAATTGAAATGCATTCCAGATGACTACCTCATGAAGCTGGTTGAGAGAATGCCAAACCCTTGAATGAGTAGGTGTGTCCAAACTTTTGACTGGTACTGTATGTCAATCATGTTATGGGAGTAAAGAGCTACTTTAAGGGGACAGTTTAACTTTTTTACTTATTTTGTACTTCGACTAACCAGCTACCCTGGGTAAAAAAGTTATCTTTAAAGTCAAGTCGGCTCAATCACAGACAACAACTGATAATGGAGTCAGTATTATAATCCCGCCTATGTTTGTCCCTCAAGTCGCCATATGTCTCAGCACTAGTGCAAAGTGTACCTTGATAATGAACCTACCATCCCTGTCAACCTTCCCAGCAGCTCAACGCAGACCTTTGTGGTGAGCATCACACTAACAACACAAGATACCTAAAGAAAGCAATGCCAAAAGGCTTCTCGTAACGATCAGATATCCTGGATTTGTCAGATAGAAGTCTAGACTTCAGAAACTTCTCTGCTGAAATGAATATGAATTAGACCAAAGCAGGCAGACGGAATCAACAATTTTGCATCTTGTCTGCTGACACCCAATACATCTGCTTACATCTTCCATTTAGACGTTTTGGAATAGAAATACTTACTTTCCCCCTGGAATCTAGTTCATAGTTTGGATCAGAATCTATCCTTTTTTGCTTCAAATGTTTTAAACAATTAGTGCATCTTACTTTTGCAATGAATTAGCTATTGGCCTGTGAAGGTCTGACAAAGCTAAAGCTTAATGAGGTTGCTGTCACCTAGTGGACATTTTGCTCTATTGCCCTCAGCTATGTTTAGACTGTTGTTGTCCATGTTTGCTGTGTTCTAGTGTACTATGGAATAGATTTCTTTCCTATTCTTGGCACTTTTCCCAGTCCTATGTAAGATTAGAACTACCTTTCTAGGTGTTCTGATGCTTCTAGCTGAGAGTATAATTTTTTTATAACATATCTACAGTATTTCACTTTTTAATGTGGATAGTATTGCTTACTAGGTTTTGTCCAATCAATTTTGTAACCACTCCCTCTTCAAATTGGGTCTGATTGGAAAAAGCTGTTCAAAAGAGGACATTGTATTATAATTTCTTTGTACCTGACAAAGGTCATGCAGTCGAAACGTGTCATATTTTTTAAAACTTTGTTTCCATTGAACATTCCATACAAATAAAGGCATTTTAATTAATTATATGAAGAGTGCCTTGGTCCTCCTTTCTTTTTGAAAACTACGCTTCATTTTATCTCTGGGACCCTCAGGAATGTACGTACATTATTTACCTTCAGAGGTGAATGTATCAAACCAGTTGCTGTGATAAAATGTTTTATTGTTGTGCGCTATCCTCAAACAATAGTATGTTTTTTTTGTAGCTGTAATAGATACTGTAAATTAGACAGTGCAGTTAGATTAATATCAATTTAAGCTTTCTGCCCATATAAGACATGTCTATGTTTCGTTGGCTGTTGTTTGCAATGTTATTCTAGTCACATTATCGCATATTGAGCAACAACCGTACCGGTTTAGGGACACCGATAAAATTGAAACAATGTCGATCCATTTAAGCAGGCTCTGAATTGCGCACTATGTAGAGTGCTTCATAGGCCCCAGGGAACTATATGGATCTCATGGCAGACATGATAGAAATGGATTGTTCGGTATTAAGATTGTAGGCACACGCCCTGCTGTGTGATTTAGGGTGTAGAGAAAGAGAACTTCCTCTACGTGTCTTGCAAACTTCAGTTGGAAGCTTGATGCACTGCTCGATCAAAGTGGTGTGCAGTGCCTGATTGTGGTAGTTTTCCTCAAGGCCTTGCCACATTCATCTAAACACTGTCTTCTGATTGCATATCTTGTTTTTCCCATTTATATTATTTTGCTTATGGTGAATTATTTTATTTTACCTCTTCGCTAACTCTGTCCACTCCTTCTTTTCCTCCCCCAGGTGCTCTCTCTCGTTCCCTCTCTTCCTCTTCATCCTCCCTGGACTCCAGACATGGCCTGACCGTGCGACCTCGGCCATTGCCACGACAACGGCCTCCCGCAAGGCAGCGGCGGGAACGGCTTCAGCCCAGCTCCAAAACCCTGCCCCCTCCGACCCGGTCCAATCCCAGCCCCAGCCTCATTGGTACTGCACACTCGTGTCATAATTTCAAACCAATGAAATCCACCTACGTTGCTTTGAGTGATATACATGTACAGTGGGGCAAAAAAGTATTTAGTCAGCCACCAATTGTGCAAGTTCTCTCACTTAAAAAGATGAGAGAGGCCTGTAATTTTCATCATAGGTACACTTCAACTATGACAGACAAAATGAGGAAGAAAAATCCAGAAAATCACATTGTAGGATTTTTAATGAATTTATTTGCAAATTATGGTGGAAAATAAGTATTTGGTCA
>QNTS01000531.1:1123364-1144446 GCA_003317085.1 Hucho hucho | reverse complement strand
TGACCAAATACTTATTTTCCACCATAATTTGCAAATAAATAAATTAAAAATCCTACAATGTGATTTTCTGGATTTCTTTTTCTCATTTCGTCTGTCATAGTTGAAGTGTACCTATGATGAAAATTACAGGCCTCTCTCATCTTTTTAAGTTGGAGAACTTGCACAATTGGTGGCTGACTAAATACTTTTTTGCCCCACTGTACCTTATATGGTGGAACCAGTTTAAAGTCGAGAGGAGCCTTTTATTTCGCTCTCTGATCTGATTATTAGTTAGTTACATTGACAATTGAGAGTCACATTTATTAGTGAGCTCTTGAGCAGTATAGACGATAAATACTTTAGTATTGACCATGAGGCCATGGTAATGTTGAGAGCTGAAATGACTAATATTATTATGGCCAGGAAGGTGCTTGAATAATAAGTCATTATTATGATGGTGGCATTAGTGAACATGATGGGGATTATATTAATGGCTTCCCTGATGTTACAGCTGCTTACGGTGTTGGTAAAAACATTAATATTCTCTCTCCCCTCCCATGTTCCAGTACCCCGGAGCCGGACTCCCTCAGCCAGTAGCTCCGTGTGCGACGGGCCCGAGGTACGCCTAGGGGAGAGGGTGTTGGTGGTGGGCCAGAGAACAGGGGTGGTCCGCTTCTACGGCAAGACCAACTTTGCACCAGGTCAGATCACTGTCTATACCCCAAACCCACTACACACATCACGCTACATCCCCTGGTAACCATGAGAACTGGCTTACTAACAGGGTTGCGGTCAATTCTATTTCAATTCAGTCAATACAGAAAGTGTCCTGAAATGACGGAGTCACCCATGATTCACCAAACTATATTTTGAAAGAGGAAGTTAAGTATTTTAAGCATATGTTTTCGTTTCAGTCTCTTCCATATCCACTAGCCAAAGTTTATTGTATGGATGTTTTTTCTGTTAATAATGTAAAATTAACAGCTGTACAGAAAGACTCACGTGAAGGTCAGTGGCTTGCGAAAGTATTCACCCCCTTGGCATTTTTCCAATTTCTTTGCCTTACACCCTGGAATTAAAATATATTTTTGTGGGGTTTGTATCATTTGATTTACACAACATGTCTAGCACTTGAAGATGCAAAATATTTTTTATTGCAAAACAAACAAGCAATAAGACAAAAAAACTGAAAACTTGAGTGTGCATAACTATTCACTCCCCCCAAAATCAATACTTTGTAAAGCCACCTTTTGCAGCAATTACAGCTGCAAAACTCTTGGGGTATGTATCTATAAGCTTGGCACATCTGGCCACTGGGATTTGTGCCCATTCTTCAAGGCAAAACTGCTCCAGCTCCTTCAAGTTGGATGGGTTCTGCTGGTGTACAGCAATCTTTAAGTCATACCATAGATTCTCAATTGGATTGAAGTCTGGACTTTGACTAGGCCATTCCAAGACATTTAAATGTTTCCCCTTAAACCACTCGAGTGTTGCTATAGCGGTATACTTAGGGTCATTGTCCTGCTGGAAGGTGAACCTCCGTCCCAGTCTCAAATCTCTGGAATACTGAAACATGTTTCCCTCAAAAACATGTTTTCTTATTCTTTTCTGGCCATTCTTCTGTAAAGCCCTGCGGAGTGCTTGGTGGTGCCTCTTGCTTAGTGGTGTTGCAGACTCTGGGGCCTTTCAGAACAGGTGTGTATATATACTGATATCATGTCACAGATCATGTGACACTTAGATTGCACACAGGTGGACTTTATTTAACTAATTATTTGTCTTCTGAAGGTACAGTTGAAGTCGGAAGTTCACATTAACTTAGGTTGGTTGTTTTTCAACCACTCCACAAATTTGTTAACAAACTATAGTTCTGGCAAGTCGGTTAGGACATCTGCTTTGTGCATGACACAAGTAATTTTTCCAACAATTGTTTACAGACAGATTATTTCACTTATACTTCACTGTATCACAATTCCAGTGGGTCAGAAGTTTACATACACTAAGTTGTTTGTGCCTTTAAACAGCTTGGAAAATTCCAGAAAATTATGTCATGGCTTTTGAAGATTCTGATAGGCTAATTGACATCTTTTGAGTCAATTGGAGGTGTACCTGTATTTCAAGGCCTACCTTCAAACTCAGTGCCTCTTTGCTTGACATCGTTGGAAAATCAAAAGAAATCAGCCAAGAAAAATATTGTAGACCTCCACAAGTCTGGTTCATCCTTGGGAGAAATTTCCAATGACTGAAGGTACCACGTTCATCTGTACAAACAATAGTACGCAAGTATAAACACCATAGGACCATTCAGCCGTCATAACGCTCAGGAAGGAGACGCCTTCTGTCTCCTAGAGATGAACACACTTTGGTGCGAAAAGTGCAAATTAATCCCAGAACAACAGCAAAGGACCTTGTGAAGATGCTGGAGGAAACAGGTACAAAAGTTTCTACAGTGAGGGGAAAAAAGTATTTGATCCCCTGCTGATTTTGTATGTTTGCCCACTGACAAAGAAATTATCAGTCTATAATTTTAATGGTAGGTTTATTTGAACAGTGAGAGACAGAATAACAACAAAAAAATCAAGAAAAACGCATGTGAAAAATGTTATAAATTGATTTGCATTTTAATGAGGGAAATAAGTATTTGACCCCCTCTCAATCAGAAAGATTTCTGACTCCCAGGTGTTTTTTATACTGATAACGAGCTGAGATTAGGAGCACACTCTTAAAGGGAGTGCTCCTAATCTCAGTTTGTTACCTGTATAAAAGACACCTGTCCACAGAAGCAATCAATCAATCAGATTACAAACTCTCCACCATGGCCAAGACCAAAGAGCTCTCCAAGGATGTCAGGGACAAAATTGTAGACCTATACAAGGCTGGAATGGGCCACAAGACCATCGCCAAACAGCTTGGTGAGAAGGTGACAACATTTGGTGCGATTATTCGCAAATAGAAGAAACACAAAAGAACTGTCAATCTCCCTCGGCCTGGGGCTCCATGCATGATCTCACCTCGTGGAGTTGCAATGATCATGAGAACGGTGAGGAATCAGCCCAGAACTACACGGGAGGATCTTGTAAATGATCTGAAGGCAGCTGGGACAATAGTCACCAAGAAAACAATTAGTAACACACTACGCCGTGAAGGACTGAAATCCTGCAGCGCCCGCAAGGACCCCCTGCTCAAGAAAGCACATATACATGCCCGTCTGAAGTTTGCCAATGAACATCTGAATGATTCAGAGGACAACTGGGTGAAAGGTTTGTGGTCAGATGAGACCAAAATGGAGTTCGTTGGCATCAACTCAACTCGCAGTGTTTGGAGGAGGAGGAAGAAGCACATTAAGGTCCTGGAGTGGCCTAGCCAGTCTCTAGATCTTAATCCCATAGAAAATCTGTGGAGGGAGCCAAACATCAGCCTCAAAACCTTAATGACTTGGAAGATCTGCAAAGAGGAGTGGGACAAAATCCCTCCTGAGATGTGTGCAAACCTGGTGGCCAACTACAAGAAACTTCTGACCGCTGTGATTGCCAACAAGGGTTTTGCCACCAAGTACTAAGTCATGTTTTGCAGAGGGGTCAAATACTTATTTCCCTCATTAAAATGCAAATCGATTTATAAAATTTTTCTGGATTTTTTTGTTGTTATTCTGTCTCTCACTGTTCAAATAAACCTACCATTAAAATTATAGACTGATCATTTCTTTGTCAGTGGGCAAACGTACAACATCAGCAGGGGATAAAATACTTTTTTCCCTCACTGTATATATATGGAAGATAAGCTTAGGCCTAACCACAGAGAGATGGAGATATGCCGGTGGCATACAACGACACCGATGGCTACTACGTCTGTTATACAGATATAGACGTACAAAGGAAGGTAATTAGTTCATTTTCAATCCAAGTTATTTGTATAAAGCATTATAGTAGTTACTCTGGTAGGGCTGAAACAGTCTTCCTTTGCTCAAGTTCAGCTGTCTGAGTCAGTTGTTGCTCAGTGGCAAACTGCCTTCATATCATAGGCCTGCTAAAGTTTAATAATAGCCACACGATACCAAACCTTCACAAGCGTTTCTAAACTTTTTATTAGGGTAATATCAAAAGTAAGCCAAGCCATTGTTTATAGAGAAGATACAAGTAGAAGAGCAATTGTAAACCAGGGAAAAAACGCGCTACTCTCCCCAACCCTCCCCCCCAGTAAATTTCCATCGGTCCTTAACGTCATCCATTGGAATGTATCAAGCTGCTGAATATTGTAGAAGACAGTTGTTTAAGAATGTGACTTCATTGGTTATTGTAGACACAGCGTACAAGAGTTTCTTCTACATGAATGCACTTACCCTTGTTTTGCATTGTGATATTTGCATTCAAGTATTGAAGGGGCAACAGGTAGCCTAGTGGTTAGAGCATTGGGCCAGTAACCGAAAGGTTGCTTGATCGAATCTCCGAGCTGACAAGTTAAAAATCGGGCGCTCTGCACCTGAACAAGGCAGTTAACTTCTGAATTCTTCCAAGCAAAATAAAAAAAATTATGGCCTCGAGAAGCTGCTTGATGGCCTCAACTGCTCTAAACATGGCTTGACTTTGACCGTCTGTCCGCCACTTTTTCCATCTATCCATCTGTCCCTCAGGGTTCTGGCTGGGGATCGAGCTGGACAAGCCCAGCGGGAAGAACGACGGCTCGGTCGGTGGGGTGAACTACTTCAGCTGTCCTCCCAAACATGGTGTCTTTGCCCCTCCATCGCGTGTACAGAGGTAAGTACATACCCCTCTGGGCTACTCCATTTTATATTTGTAAACAACAAACAAAAAACTCCTGAAGTGTCTTTAATTATTCCTCACATTTAGAAATAGGTTTAGAGAAAAAACAAACCGAACCAAGGTGCATCTGGTGAATGTCACTGGAGGTAGTAACGTTTCATTACTTCGGCTGGCACAATTACCGGTTATGGATGAAGACTGTCATGAAAATAGAATAATCGCCATATGTGGAACGAACAGCTCACTCAGGGCGGGATGACCGGGCATTTGTGCAGTTGAGTCTGTTAAGAGTCCATGTCATAGCAGAAACAATGTGATGAAACTAGAAATAGAATGTATAGAATGGGCTTGGAACCTCTAACCCTGGAAATTTGACTGGTAAACACATGAGTACACTCAGAATGGCTGCCTGGTATTGTAATGCAAACATTTCCATGGTAATGTAGAATGTTCATTCAAATTATTTTTAATGGAATGAATTAACATAATTTCAGTGCATATTAATGGGTACACTTACTGCTCTACTTCCTGCTTTGCTCCTATGGGTACGCTCACAATGGCTGCCAGTCCACCCATTATGACATCATTGACTTCATGTGTATGGCAGCACATGCACGTGGGAGTGGAGGAGAGGAGAAACTGTGTTTTTTTGTTTTTGTTTTATCTATTCGAACGGTTATCATGGTGACATCAGTCATTTGGCAGGCCAATAACCATCATCCAAACTTCCATGACCGTCACAGCCCTATTCATTACACTCATCAATATTTGTATGGCACTAACAAGCCAGGCCTCGACAATGCCATTTGTGAGAGCTGTTAAAACATAAAAAATATATATATTTCTTGAGGACACTGCAAACAGTCCAGATTGGTGATTTACTAGACCACGTGTGTCAAACAAGGATAAGGCCTATTCACAGCCAAGCCGACTGGAATGTGTTCATTAGGCGCTAAACGGAAGAAAAACTGACGAAACAGGGAAGGCCTAAAGGCCACCTGGGCTGGTCTGTCTGTTTAGAAATATATACATACAATTTTATTGGTCACATACACTTTTAGCAGATGTTATTGTTGGTGTAGAGAAATGCTTGTGTTTCTAGCTCCAATAGTATCTAACAAGTAATATCTAACAATTTCACAACAATACACACACATTTTAAGTAAAGGATTGGAATTAAGAATATATAAATCATTGGATGTTCAATGTCACAGCGGCATAGACAATGCAGTAGAATAGAATACAGTATATACGTATGAGATGAGTAGTGCAAAATATGTGAACATTATTAAAGTGACAAGGTTTCCAATTATTAAAGTGACCAGTAATTTCAAGTCTGTTTACAGTTTTCAACCACTCCACACATTTCTTGTTAACAAACTATAGTTTTGGCAAGTCGGTTAGGACATCTACTTTGTGCATGACACAAGTAATTTTTCCAACAATTGTTTACAGACAGATTATTTCACTTATAATTCACTGTATCACAATTCCAGTGGGTCAGAAGTTTACATACACTAAGTTGACTGTGCCTTTTAAACAGCTTGGAAAATTCCAGAAGATGATGGCTTTAGAAGCTTCTGATTAGGCTAATTGACATCATTTGAGTCAATTGGAGGTGTACCTGTGGATGTATTTCAAGGCCTACCTTCAAACTCAGTGCTTCTTTGCTTGACATCATGGGAAAATCAAAAGATATTAGCCAAGACCTCAGAAAAAATATTGTAGACCTCCACAAGTCTGGTTCATCCTTGGGAGCAATTTCCAAACGCCTGAAGGTATCACGTTCGTCTGTACAAACAATAGTATACAAGTATAAACACCATAGGACCACGCAGCCGTCATACCGCTCAGGAAGGAGACATGTTCTGTCTCCTAGAGATGAACGTACTTTGATGCAAAAAGTACAAATCAATCCCAGAACAACGGCAAAGGACCTTGGTTGAAACAGGAACAAAAGTATCTATATCCACAGTAAAACGAGTCCTATATTGACCTAATCTGAAAGGCCGCTCAGCAAGGAAGAAGCCACTGCTCCAAAACCACCATAAAAAAGCCAGACTACCATCATTATGTTGGAGGAAAAAGGGGGAGGCTTGCAAGCCGAAGAACACCATCCCAACCGTGAAGCACGGGGGTGGCATCATCATGTTGTGGGGGCGCTTTGCTGCAGGAGGGACTGGTGCACTTCACAAAATAGATGGCATCGTGAGGAATGAAAATTATGTGAATATATTGAAGCAACATCTCAAGACATCAGTCAGGAAGTTAAAGCTTGGTCGCAAATGGGTCTTCCAAATGGACAATGACCCCAAGCATACTTCCAAAGTTGTGGCAAAATGGCTTAAGGACAACAAAGTCAAGGTATTGGAGTGGCCATCACATAGCCCTGACCTCAATCCTATAGAAAATGTGTGGGCAGAACTGAAAAAATGTGTGCGAGCGAGGAGGCCTACAAACCTGACTCAGTTACACCAGCTCTGTCAGGAGGACTGGGCCAAAATTCACCTAACTTATTGTGGGAAGCTTGTGGAAGGCTACCCAAAACGTTTGACCCACAATTTAAAGGCAATGCTACCAAATACTGATTGAGTGTATGTAAACTTCTGACCCACTGGGAATGTGATGAAAGAAATAAAAGCTGAAATAAATAATTCTCTCTACTATTATCCTGACGTTTCATGTTCATAAAATAAAGAGGTGATCCTAACTGACCTAAGACAGGGGACTTTTACTATGATTAAATGTCAGGAATTGAGAGAAACTGAGTTTAAATGTATTGGCTAAGGTGTATGTAAACTTCCGACTTCAACTGTATATAGGGCAGCAGCCTCTAAGGTGCTAGCGATGGCTATTTATTTTTTATTTAACCTTTTTTTAACTAGGCAAGTCAGTTAAGAACAAATTCTTATTTACAATGGCGGATGACGCTGGGCCAATTATGCGCCGTCCTATGGGACTCCCAATCACGGACGGTTGTGATACAGCCTGTAATCTAACCAGAGTCTGTAGTGACTCATCTAGCACTGAGAGGCAGTGCCTTAGACCGCTGCGCCACTCGGGAGTCCTTTTTAACATTCTAATGGTCTTGAGATAGAAGCCGTTTTTCAGTTTCTTGGTCCCAGCTTTGATTCACCTGTACTCCCCTTGCCTTCTGGTTGATAGTGGGGTGAACAGGCAGTGGCTCGGGTGGTTGTTGTCCTTGATACTTTTTTTGGCCTTCCTGTGACATCTGTGATACAGCCCAACAGGATGCTCTCAATTGTGCATCTGTAAATGTTTGAGGGTTTTAGGTGCCATGCCAAATTTCTTTAGCCCCCTGAGGCAAGATTTCTTCAGCCTCCTGAGCGCTGTTGCACCTTCTTCACCACATTGTCTGTGTGGGTGGACCATTTCAGTTTGTCAGTGATGTCTACACCGAGGGTCTTGAAGCTTTCCACCTTCTCCACTGCGGTCCCTTCGATGTGGTTAGGGGGGTGCTCCTTCTGCTGTTTCCTGAAGTGCACGATCATCTTCTTTGTTTTGTTGACATTGGGTGAGAGGTTATTTTCCTGGCACCACACTCCCAGGGCCCTCACCTCCTCCCTGTAGGCTGTCTCGTCATTGTTGGTAGTCAGGCCTACTACTGTTGTCGTCTGCAAACTTGATGATTGAGTTTGAGGCATGCATGGCCACGCAGTCATGGGTGAACAGGGAGTACAGGAGGGGGCTGAGCACGCACCCTTATGGGGCCCCTGCGTTGAGGATCAGTGAAGTGGAGGCATTGTTTCCTACCTTCACCACCTGGCGGGCGGCATGTCAGGAAGTCCGGGACCCAGTTGCACAGGGCGGGGTTCAGACCTAAGGCCCCAAGCTTAATGATGAGCTTGGATGGTACTATGGTTTTGAATGCTGAGCTATAGTCAATGAACAGCATTCTTACATAGGTATTCCTCTTGTCCAGATGGGATAGGGCAGTGTGCAGTGCGATGTCTATTGCATTGTCTGTTGATCTATTTGGGCGGTAAGCAAATTGAAGTGGGTCTAGGGTGTAAGGTAGAGGTGATATGATCCTTGACTAGTCTCTCAAAGCACTTCATGATGACAGAAGTGAGGGCTACGGGGCGATAGTCATTTAGTTAAGTTACCTTTGCTTTCTTGGGTACAGGAACAGTGGTTGACATCTTGAAGCATGTGGGGACAGCAGACTGGGATAGGGAGAGATTGAATATGTCCGTATACACTCGAGCCAGCTGGTTTGTGCATGGTCTGAGGACGCGGATAGGGTTTCTGGGCCGGCAGCCTTGCGAGGGTTAACACGCTTAAATGTCTTACTCACGTTGGCCACGGAGAAGCATAGCCCACAGTCCTTGGTAGCTGGCCACGTCGGTGGCACTTTGTTATCCTCAAAGCGAGCGAAAACGGTGTTTAGCTTATCCGGGAGCAAGATGTGGGTGTCCGCGAAGTTGCTGGTTTTCCCTTTGTAGTCCGTGATTGTCTGTAGTCCTTGCCACATACGTCTCGTGTCTGAGCCGTTGAATTGTGTCTATACTGACATTTTGCCTGTTTGTTTGCCTTACGGAAGGAATAACTACACTGTTTGTATTCTGCCATATTCCCAGTCACCTTGCCATGATTAAATGTGGTGATTCGCACTTTCAGTTTTGTGCAAATGCTGCCATCTATCCACGGTTTCTGGTTTGGGTAGGTTTTAATCACAGTGGGTACAACATGTCCTATACACTTCCTGATAAACTCAGTCACCGTGTCCGTGTATTCGTCGTTATTATTGTCAGTTGCTACCCGGAACATATCCCAGTCCGCGTGATCAAAACAATCTTGAAGCATGAATTCCGATTGACCAGACCAGTGTTGAATAGTCCGTAGCACGGGTACTTCCTGTTTTTTGAGTTTCGGCCTGTAGGAAGGGAGGAGCAAAATGGAGTTGTGATCAGATTTGCCGAAGGGAGGGTGGCAGAGGGCCTTGTAGACATTTCGAAAAGTTGAGTAACAGTGGTCCAATGTTTTCTCAGAGCGAGTGCTACAGTCAATGTGCTGGTAGTACTTCGGTAGCGTTTTCCTCAGATTAGCTTTGTTATAATCCCCGGCTACAATAAAAGCGGCCTCAGGATATGTGGTTTACAGTTTGCAGTGAAGTTTGCCCTAGGTACAGATCTAAGATCAGCTTCCCCTCCCCCAATCCTGCCATTAGTGGGGAAAATGCTAAACTAACTTCTATAGGCAACTTCACCCTGCACTAATATTATAGATGTCACAGTAGTTTTTCCCGTCCTCTTTTCTCAATCAATACTCCATATTCCTGAATGACGTTTGGGACCTCAGCTGAGAACTCCATTCCCTAAATGGTCACCAGATGGCACCGCAATCGGTTCGATAGTTTTCTTGCAAAAAGTTTTTTTTATGTATTTGCATTATCCAATAGGCACTTTTTGAAATGACCTCAGAGAAATTCCACAAAGTTGTCAACAGGGACACTCGAATCACAGAGAACGATTAATTATTACCACTTCCTTCCGTTGACCTTTGTTTTGGAGGTTTTCAGAACAGGCAGGTAATGCTTGCTGGACACTAAGAAAGCTTTGTTATAGAGCTTTTAACACAACATCTGGGGAGTTCTCCTAACCTGTGCTACGAAAAGTCACTTCTGCTGGTCAAAACCTGCAAACCTGCCCTGAGAACAGTCTTGGATTTCACTAATGCAGTCAACAAAGACGGCTATAGTAGAGGGAGAGAGGTTACAAGAGAAAATGGTGGGGGGACTAGATGGAGGTTCAGATCTCCTGAAGAGTTACCCTCCTGTAGTTTATCAACCAGATAGTTATTAGAATCAGATGCCCTAGATTAGGATTAGAGGAAACCTACAAGATTATAACTCTGAATAGACCGGTCTCAGATTATGCTGGATCTTGCGTCGAGTCTGATGATTCCATCTCGATCTGGTCATCCTCATCGTGGTACTCCAGCCCTCTGGTGCCTTATTGGTGCCACACTTTTTCCCCAGCCCCAGCTAACACACCTGATTAAACTAATTGCATTTTGAGGACCAAAGTTGTCCATCTCTATGAGAAGACTGCCACCATGATCACCTGAAAAACATATATAGTCAAATCAAAAATGTCACCGTGCCAAATACAACAGTGAAATGCTTACTTACAAGCTCTTAACCAGCAATGCAGTTTTAAGAAAAAAAAAGAAAAAAAAAAAGTAACAAATTAATTAAAGAGCAGCAGTAAAATAACTATAGCGAGGCTATATACAGGGGGTACCGGTACAGAGTCAATATGCGGGGGCAACGGTTAGAGGTAATTGAGGTAATATATACATGTGGGTAGAGTTATTAAAGGGACTTATGCACAGATAATTACAGAGAGTAGCAGCAGCGTAAAACGGCGGTGGGTGGAGGGGGGCAATGCAAATAGTCTGGGTAGCCATTTGATTAGATGTTCAGTAGTCTTATGGCTTGGGGGTAGAAGCTGTTTAGAAGCCTCTTGAACCTAGACTTGGAACTCTGGTACCGCTTGCCGTGCAGTAGCGGAGAGAAAAGTCTAACTAGGGTGGCTGGAGTCTTTGACAATTTTTAGGGCCTTCCTCTGACACCACCTGCTATAGAGGTCCTGGATGGCAGGAGGCTTGGCCCCAGTGACGCACTAGGAGTACCCTCTGTAGTGCATTGCGGTCGGAGGCCGAGCAGTTGCCATACCAGGCAGTGATACAACCAGTCAGGATGGTGCAGCTGTAGAACCTTTTGAGGATCTGAGGACCCATGCCAAATCTTGTCAGTCTCCTGAGGAGGAAAAGGTTTTGTTGTGCCCTCTTCACGACTTTCTTGGTGTGCTTGGACCATGTTAGTTAGTTAGTTAGTTAGTTAGTTAGTTAGTTGGTGATGTGGACACCAAGGAACTTGAAACTCTCAACCTGCTCCACTACAGCCCCGTCAATGAGAATGGGGGCATGTTCGGTCCTCCTTTTCCTGTTGTCTACATTCATCTCCTTTGTCTTGATCACGTTGTGGGAGAGGTTGTTGTCCTGGCACCACACGGACAGGTCTCTGACCTCCCTATATTCTGTCTCGTCATTGTTGGTGATCAGGCCTACCACGGCAAACTTAATGATGGTGTTGGAGTCGTGCCTGACCGTGCTGTCATGAGTGAACAGGGATTAAAGGATCAGCGTGGAGGATGTGTTGTTACCTACCCTCACCACCTGGGGGTGGCCCGTCAGGAAGTCCAGGTTCTAGTTGCAGAGGGAGGTGTTTAGTCCCCGGGTTCTTATCTTAGTGATGAGCTTTGAGGGCACTATCGTGTTGAACGCTGAGCTGTAGTCAATGAATAACATTCTCCCATAGGTGTTCCTTTTGCAATAGAGATTGTATCATCTGTGGATCTGTTGGGGCGGTAAGCAAATTGGAGTGGGTCTAGGGTTTCTGGGATAATGATGTTGATGTGAGCCATGACCAGCCTTTTAAAGCACTTCATGGCTACAGATGTGAGTGCTACAGGTCGGTAGTCATTTAGGCAGGTTACCTTAGTGTTATTGGGCACAGGGACTGTGGTGGTCTGCTTGAAACATGTTGGTATTACAGACTCAGACAGGGAGTTTGAAAATGTCAGTGAAGACACTTGCCAGTTGGTCAGCGCATGCTCGGAGTACACGTCCTGGTAATCCGTCTGGCCCAGTGGCCTTGTGAGTGTTTGACACCATAGTACCCTCCAATGTCATCATTAAGCTTGAGTCCCTGGGTTTTGACCCCGCCCTGTGCAACTGGGTCCTGGACTTCTTGACGGGCCACCCCCAGGTGGTGAAGGTAGGAAACAACATCTCCACTCTGCTGATCCTCAACACTGGGGCCCCACAAGGGTGAGTTCTCAGCCCCCTCCTGTGTACTCCCTGTTCACCCACGACTGCGTGGCCATGCACGCCTCCAACTCAATCATCAAGTTTGCAGACAACACAAGCTTGAAGAATTGTGAAAGGAATAATGGGCAAATGTTGCACAATCCAGGTGTAGAAAGCTCTTAGACTTACCCAGAAAGACACACAGCTGTAATCGCTGCCAAAGGTGCTTCTACAGAGTATTGACTCTGGGGTGTGAATACTTATGTAAATTAGATATTTTCTGTATTTCACGTTTCTAAAAACATTATTTGTCATTATGGGGTTTTGTGTGTAGATGAGGAACAAACATATTTAATCCATTTTGAATTCAGGCTGTAACACAACAAAATGTAGAGGGAAATGAATAATTTCTGAAGACACTGTAATCCATAGAAGGGTTTTGGAACCTCTAACCCTGGCAATTTGACTGTTAAACTCATGGGAACCCTAGCAATGGCTGCCAGTCTTGACTTGAATGAGAACTACCATCTATTAATTATATCTCTATGCTTGGTTAGTTTCAGTTTGCCTTTCGCAAATTTCAAAATACAACCCTGCGAGAAATGTACCGTTTGGAAAGCAAATGCTGTCCTTACTAAATGTGTAATGTGATGTTTTTACGTACAAAACCTACAAAACCTGTTTTAATAAAATATTTAATCAGTCGTCTTCCTCAAATGAAGGGGATGATGACAGTCTTTGCGAGAGGGAGGGTATCTGATTTCATTGGTCCTCAACTCATGGCTCAGACAAATAATTCAGGATAAATGGAGTTAGCCCTGAGTTAGCCTGCCCCGGAGCAGGTTAGTCCTGAAGGCTTCATTGCCATAGAAATTATCCTGGCCACTTTCATGGTACTGGTTATTCCTGGTCGAACTCAGAGTTGACCAAAGTTACCTCGCTAACTCCTCAAACATGATTCGTAGTATAGGGCTCAGGACGAAGCCCTCTCTGTTGCCGTCTCCTCTGTCCCACCGGCTTCAGCACTGTGCTCCCAGTTCACTCCCAACAAGCTTATCGCTGTGTCTGTGACTGCATCTCCACACAAACACACCCACACACACACACAGGAGACATAACACTAAAACAATGAATTAACAAACCAATCAATAATTAGGAATTGATGATTCATCATAATGAGATGGTAAGTGAGTACTGAGTGACTCCAGCGGTTAAAGCAACAAATGGTTCAATGCATCACCGAGGGCAAACTACTTGCCCTCCAGGACACCTACAACACGCGATGTCACAGGAAGGCCAGAAAGATCATCATGGACAACAACCACCCAAGCCACTGCCTGTTCACCCCGCTATCATCCAGAAGGTGAGGTCAGTACAGGTGCATCAAAGCTGGGACCGAAAGACTGAAAAACAGCTTCTACCTCAAGGCCATCAGACTGTTAAATAGCCATCACTAGCACATTAGAGGCTGCTGCCCTATATACATAGACTTGAAATCACTGGCAACTTTAATGATGGAACACTAGTCACTTTAATAATGTTTACATATTTTGCATTACTCATCTCATGTATATACTGTATTCTATTCTACTATATCTTAGTGAATGTGACCAATAACCTTTGATTTGAACAATACATCATGCGAAGCAGCCACAACTGTCAGTAAGTGTCCATGATTGAGTCTTTTAATGAAGAGTTGGTGATAAAATGTCCAGTTTGAGTGTTTTTAGCAGCTCGTTCCAGTTGCTAGCTGCAGAGAAATGAAAAGAGGAGCGACCCAGGGATGTGTGTTCTTTGGGGACCTTTAACAGAATGTGGCGGGCAGAACGGGTGTTGTATGTGGAGTTTGAGGGCTGCAGTAGGTATCTCCGATAGGGGGGAGTGAGGTCTAAGAGAGTTCTATAAATAAGCATCAACCAGTGGGTCTTGCGACGGGTATACATAGATGACCTGTTTACAGAGGAGTATAGAGAGTAGTGATGTGTCATATAAGGAGCATTGGTGGCAAATCTGATGGCCGAATGGTAAACATCTAGTCGCTCGAGAGCACCCTAGCATGGGTAGGATGATCATCTGAATCAAGGTTAGTTTGGCAGCTGGGGTGAAAGAGGAGCGATTACGATAGAGGAAACCAAGTCTAGATTTTACCTTCGCCTGCAGTTTTGATATGTGCTGAGAGAAGGACAGTGTACTCCCAAGTACTTGTATGAGGTGACTACCTCAAGCTCTAAACCCTCAGAGGTAGTAATCACACCGGTGGGGAGAGGGGCGTTCCTCTTACCAAACCACATGACCTTTGTTTTGGAGGTGTTCAGAACAAGGTTAAGGGCAGAGAAAGCTTGTTGGACACTAAGAATGGGGTGGGACCAGCTGAGTATAAGACTATCATCTGCAAATACATGGATGAGAGAGCTTCCTACTGTCTGAGCTATGTTGATGTATGTAAATTGAGAAGAGCGTGGGGACTAGGATCGAGCATTCGGGTACTCTCTTGGTGACAGGCAGTGGCTGAGACAGCAGATGCTCTGACTTTATACACTGCACTCTTTAAGAGAGGTAGATAGCCAACCAGGCCAAAGACCCCTCAGAGACACCAATACTCCTTAGCCGGCCCACAATAATGGAATGGTCTACCGTATCAAAAGCTTTGGCCAAGTCAATAAAAATAGCAGCACAATATTGCTTAGAATCGAGGACAATGGTGACATCATTGAGGACCTTTAAGGTTGCAGTGACACATCCAAAACCTGAGCTGAAACCAGATTGCATACCAGAGAGACGACTATAGACATCAAGAAAGCCAGTCAGTTGATTATTGAAGTTTTTCCAACACTTTTGATGAACAGGGCAAATAGAAATTGGCATTAAATAAAAAAAGCACCGTGGCTGCCTTCAATGTAATCTGAGAAAGATTTAGCGAGTCCCATTTCTTTAGGACTTGGTCAGTTCGTTAAGCATGTCCCAGTTTACGTCACCTAGCAGGTCAAATCCAGACTTAATGTAAGGGACCATGAGAGAGCTTATCATCCACCGGTGCTGATGGTGGACGATAACACCCAGCAACAGTCAACAAAGAGCTATTTGAAAGTTTAATGCTGTCGTGACATTGGTACCATTAATGTGATGATTATTTTATCAAATCAATTGACTATGTTTAATTATTATGTTGATTTAATTACTCATTTAACAATTAACTCATTAGCAATCTTGGGGCACCATGGAAAAAGTTTTTGTTTAATGATCTACCGTTTCCCGAATTAACTCTAAAGATAGAAATATATTGTTATACCAGTCATCATTAATTATCATTATTATCTCATCAGTCTTATTCTGAGTCAGTCGACAGGAAGTCCGGTTGTGTAAGTCGCTGGTTCTCCACCAGAGGTCAAAATGTCCTTTGTAGTTGTAGTAGGTTGGTCTGAGTGTCTGTTAGAATGGATCCTTCCAGAGGTGTACCACGCGGTGTTCAGCAGGCCTTATTCTTCACTCTGTTAATTTAGAATAGATATAGAATGTTCCTGTGTAGTCCTCTTCTTCAAGAGTCTCCATGTTTTCTGGTCTGGAATATATTTTCTTCTTCTCTGTTGAAAGTTTCAGAGTTTCTAACCATTTCGTACCTTTCAGCTCACGCTGTCAGTCACACTGGTCTAATGGAGAGTCTATCCATTTTACACGTCCGTATACTGGTCTGTAGAGATTCCAACCATTTCAGTGTGTGGATGGTCCTCACGTTCTCTGGTCTAATGTACATTTCGTTAGCTGTCCTTTTATGCCCCCTCCTTGGAGGGCGGTTCCATCACGTTGCCCCATGGTCTGTGCTCACGTGGTTACTTTAGGTTTTACCCAGTCAGTAAAGCAAAAATTCAATTGAATCTTCTCACAAATAGTTTAATATTTAATCATATAAGTTCCACAACATTTAGATGTCAATCTGATAACTGGTTATACCGTCCTTAATGATATCCCAAAACAACAACTGATTTGACATAATTGTTCTTTAAGTCCCTCCCGACCAATTCCCACATTCTTTGTGTTAGGAATATTGTCTCAATGTCCAACCTTTTGATGTTACAGTACTGCAAAGTCTCTCTCAGTGGAAACAAAGGCATTTTTAACTTCCATTTCCGCAGAGTGGGAGAGAGAGTTCCTGCAAGGTATTTTACGATCCGGTTGTTAAGTCATTAAAACTCTGGCGGGAGAGAGAGGGGGGTGGGGATCTGGCTATCTGTCAGCTCTGTGCAGAGCGGATCTGGCGCCTATGCTCCTCACCCAAGAGGGAAAGTCATGACAGTGCTTAAAACCAGCAAATCAAATTATTTGTGGGCAGACTTGGTGGAGACAACCGAGCACTGAAGGTGTTCCTTGGTAAAGATTGCCACTCCACCATCTTTAGAAGATCTGTCTTGCTGAAGTCAAAAGTCAAAGTCAAAAAAGTCAAAACCAGAACGGTTAACATCAGTGTTCAAAACACTCTTTCTTAGTCCCGTCTCAGTAATGATCAACACATCTGGATTGGAGCTGTGAACCCACACTTTTAATTGATACATTTTTTGTAATAAGCTTCTAGTGTTAACGTGCCGAAAACCCAGGCTTTTACGAGAGCAGATATCAGAGCAATTTCATCAGGTAACATGAATACAAAGCCGGCGAGAGGTGGTTAGAATAGGATGAGAGGCCAAGAGTCCGTGTAACCAATAGAGAGTCAAAGTCCCGAGTCAGTCTGTCCCACAGTTGGGTTAACAAGCAAGTTCATAGTCAACAAAGCACGCAGGAGTCATGAGGCAAATAGCATAAAGCACAAGAAAAAAATATAACGACTTGGGGCTAGCCATTGTAAGTTCAGAGTCACTCGCCCCAACAGTGCGTGTGTACTGGAGGCGAGCGAAACCTCGCAAGAGAGGGGGTAGTGGGCAGGAGTACCTGTACCAGACAGGGGGAGACAGGCAAGGGCAGATGGTAAACAGATGGCCAGGTGGAATCCAGGCAGTAGGTGTCACACCCACTTGGGAGAAGCTTTTTTTGGGAGGCAGATTCCTTATAGAAAATCCCAGCTAGCTAGCTAACGTAGCTAGCTTGTGTCTGTCCACTGTTTTTTTCCACGTGGAAAAGGAGGTCGGTAGCTAGCTATATTTCGGTGCATGGTCCTTTATGAATTCCAAACAAAGTTGTCCTGTGGCTGTTGTATTTTGGAGATTGCGAGGAGGTTATCTTCTGATGTGATCAAATGTGATTAAATATTTTCAAGCGATATCCTCTGGGTCCACATTGTACATTTTGTTGTACAGATGAAGTCGGATGTTTACATACACTTAGGTTGGAGTCATTAAAACTTGTTTTTCAACCACTCCACAAATGTATTGTTAACAAACTATAAGGACATCTTTGTGCATGACACAAGTAATTTTTCCAACAATTGTTTACAGACCGATTATTTCACTTATAATTCACTGTATCACAATTCCAGTGGGCCAGAAGTTTACATACACTAAGTTGACTGTGCTTTTAAACAGCTTGGAAAATTCCAGAAAATAATGTCATGGCTTTAGAAGCTTCTGATAGGCTAATTGACATAATTTGAGTCAATTGGAGGTGTACCTGTGGATGTATTTCAAGGCCTACCTTCAAACTCTTTGCTTGGAATCATGGGAAAATCAAAAGAAATCAACCTCCACAAGTCTGGTTCATCCTTGGGAGCAATTTCCAAACGCCTGAAGGTACCACTTTCATCTGTACAAACAATAGTACGCAAGTATAAACACGATGGGACCGCGCAGCCGTCATACCGCTCAGGAAGGAGACGCATTCTGTCTCCTAGAGATGAACGTACTTCGGTGCGAAAAGTGCAAATCAATCCCAGAACAACAGCAAAGGACCTTGTGAAGATCTATATCCAAAGTAAAACGAGTCCTATATCGACAACCTGAAAGGCCGCTCAGCAAGGAAGAAGCCACCGCTCCAAAACCGCCATAAAAAAGCCAGACTACGGTTTGCAACTGCACACAAAGATCTGACTTTTTGGAGAAATGTTCTCTGGTCTGAAGAAACAAAAATCAAACTGCTTGGCCGTAATGACCATCATTATGTTTGGAGGAAAAAGGGGGAGGCTTGCAAACCCAACCGTGAAACACAGGGGTGGTAGCAGCATGTTGTGGTGGTGCTTTGCTGCAGGAGGGACTGGTGCACTTCACAAAATAGATGGCATCGTGAGGAATGAAAATTATGTGGATATATTGAAGCAACATCTCAAGACATCAGTCAGGAAGTTAAAGCTTGGTCGCAAATGGGTCTTCCAAATGGACAATGACCCCAAGCATACTTCCAAAGTTGTGGCAAAATGGCTTAAGGATGACAAAGTCAAGGTATTGGAGTGTCCATCACAAAGCCCTGACCTCAATCCTATAGAGAGTTTGTGGGGAGAACTGGAAAAGCGTGTGCGAGCAAGGAGGCCTACAAACCTGACTGTTACACCAGCTCTGTCAGGAGGAATGGGCCAAAATTCACCCAACTTATTGTGGGAGGCTTGTGGAAGGCTACCTGAAACGTTAGACCCAAGTTAAACAATTTAAAGGCAATGCTACCAAATACTAATTGAGTGTATGTAAACTTCTGACCCACTGGGAATGTGATGAATAATATAAAAGCTGATAATTCTATAATAAATAATTCTCTCTACTATTATTTGGACATTTCACATTCTTAAAATAAAGTGGTGATCGACCGATTTATGATTTTTCAACGCTGATTCCGATTTATTAGAGGACCAAAAAAAGCCGATACCGATTAATTTTTTATTTATTTTTTTATTTAAATTGTTTATATTTATATTTTTATATATTTTTTTTATATATATATTTGTAATGAGTTCACAACGAGCCAGGTGGCCCAAACTGCTGCATATACCCTGACTCTGCTTGCACAGAACGCAAGAGAAGTGACACAATTTCCCTAGTTAAAATAAATTCATGTTAATAACAGACAATTTTAACTAAATATGCAGGTTTTAAAAAATGTACTTGTGTTGATTTTAAGACAGGCATTGATGTTTATGGTTAGGTACACATTGGTGCAACGACAGTGCTTTTTTCGCAAACTCGCTTGTTAAATTATCACCCGTTTGGCTAAGTAGGCTGTGATTCGATGATAAATTAACAGGCACTGCATTGATTATATGCAACGCAGGACAAGCTAGATAAAGTAGTAATATCATCAACCATGTGTAGTTAACTAGTGATTATGTGAAGATTGATAGTTTTTTATGAGATAAGTTTAATACTAGCTAGCAACTTACCTTGGCTCCTTGCACTCACGTAACAGGTGGTCAGCCTGCCACGCAGTCTCCTCGTGGAGTCCAATGTAATCGGCCATAATCGGCATCCAAAAATGCCGATTACCGATTGTTATGAAAACTTGAAATCGGCCCTAATTAATTGCCCATGCCGATTAATCGGTCGACCTCTAATCCTAACTGACCTAAGACAACACATTTTTACTAGGATTAAATGTCAGGAATTGTGAAAAACTGAGTTTACATACACCTTAGCCAAATACATTTAAACTTCAACTGTATATGTCTGTTACCCAAAATAAATTCAATTCAATCAAAGCAACAATATATTTTTTTATTGAGGTGATTTACAATTGAAGTGTCCTGGCTGCATATCAAATCAAATCACATTTTATTGGTCACATACACATGGTTAGCAGATGTTAATGCGAGTGTAGCGAAATGCTTGTGCTTCTAGTTCCAACTTGCAGTTCAAAATAGAGATGAATCCAGGGGGTACTGTATTATAATGACCTCGGCACAGCTGGAGGGGGCTTCAAGGTCTGCCGATTTAATACCACTACATGGTAGACTCCGACAAAGTTCTGGCAGTGTCAGAATTGTTTTGCCTTTTATTGTGTAGTGTGGCTGGTGTTACGAGCCGATGCCAGTGACTGACCGATAGGAACACGGCCGGCACTGAGTATGCTCACAATAATACAGTGGGGCAAAAAAGTATTTAGTCAGCCACCAATTGTGCAAGTTCTCCAACTTAAAAAGATGAGAGAGGCCAGTAATTTTCATCATAGGTACACTTCAACTATGACAGACAAAATGAGAAAAAGAAATCCAGAAAATCACATTGTAGGATTTTTTATTTATTTATTTGCAAATTATGGTGGAAAATAAGTATTTGGTCAATAACAAAAGTTTATCTCAATACTTTGTTATATACCCTTTGTTGGCAATGACAGAGGTCAAACGTTTTCTGTAAGTCTTCACAAGGTTTTCACACACTGTTGCTGGTATTTTGGCCCATTCCTCCATGCAGATATCCTCTAGAGCAGTGATGTTTTGGGGCTGTCGCTGGGCAACACAGACTTTCAACTCCCTCCAAAGATTTTCTATGGGGTTGAGATCTGGAGACTGGCTAGGCCAATCCAGGACCTTGAAATGCTTCTTACGAAGCCACTCCTTCGTTGCCCGGGCGGTGTGTTTGGGATCATTGTCATGCTGAAAGACC